>QMIH01000264.1:318672-372249 GCA_003987875.1 Clarias batrachus | reverse complement strand
CATCAAACTTATTGGGAATTTCACAAGAAAAACAATGGTGTGCTTGGTTTTAACGTAACTTTATTCTTTCATGAGTTATTTACAAGTTTCTCTTTGTTCACAGCCATTGACATGTCGAAGAGGTTAACACGTGATGAGCGGATCGAAATTGTGTTGATATCTGGTGAACGCAGTAACCGGGTCATTGCAGCAGATTTCAATGCAAGACACCCTACAAGACCACCCATCTCCCATGCTACAGTTAGCAAACTGCTTGCTAAGTTTCGTGAAACTGGTTCAGTGTTGGATTTGCCAAAATGTGGACGCATGAAAACTGGCACTAATGAACAAACATCAGTGGCTGTCCTAGCTTCATTCAGCAAAAGCCCACAGCGTAGCACTCGCCGCATGACACTGGAGAGTGGCATTAGTCGAACATCCCTTCTAATGTGCCACAATGTGCTAACATGTACTAATGTGCCACAAACAGGACGTTAATATCACCAACCATTCCCATTTTATTAAGGTGTATCCATATAAATGGTCCACCCTGTAGAAAACTCCAACGTAACGTACATATGTTTTATTATATGCTGTATGTCCGTATGCCTCCCTCTTACGGAAGAACATAACGTGCAGTTCCTTGAATGAACACTAGGGTTAAGCAAGTCAATCCCCATAGATCCCTACTGTATGTTAAAATGTTCAACTTCACAAACAAAACAAAAAAAAAAAGTTTTGGTCCCCATTGCTACTGTAGATTTTCCTATACAAACAAAGTCCAATTGAATTAAAATTAATTGAATTGAATTGTAGAACTGTAGGAGTTGGCATGGGACAATATCTAGGATACGGATGATGTTAGCAAGTAGCGTCACGAACGCCATTAGTGAAGTAACTTAGCTTATAATTTAATCTTAGCCACATTAGCATTTTATTTCTGTTAAATCTAATCTAGCCAGCTTGTGGTAAATGAGGTAAGTGGGCGTGTTCCAACCAGCCAGGCGCTTCTGGTTCCTCCCATTTGTCCATTTATAGTTTAATCTGAGTTGATGTGGAGTTATCTGGGGATGTCACAGAGGTTTATAGTTTATGATTATGAAGAGGTTACATCCTGGATAAATCCAGTATAACTCAAATAAAAAACATTGTTAAGTCAAAAGTGCATTACTGTGTCTACCCAACCGACTAAACATCATAGCTTAGCCTAGCCTAGCATAAATGTGTTTAGAACAGCATACACTAGAAAAATCTCTGACGATACAGGACACTACAGACAATCGGTTGTTTACTCTCATGATCGCGTTGCTGACTGGGAGCCTCAGCTCGCTGCTGCCACCTAGCATCACAAGTGAGTATCGCACCGCATTTCGCTAACCTGTTAGCGTTTCTGTCGAATGCGTACTGCTTTCACACTATCGTCAAGTCTAAGGATTGTAGTCTTTAGTAGTAAGTAGTGATTCCTTGTATTGTGTTTCTTGAGTTGTTACCATAGAAACAACAATCTATTACAACAAACATGAAGCTTGTAGCTTTTTCTGGTGCATTGAGAGCACTGAGATTACAGGATTGTACGTTCTGGTCTGTGGCGGTACACGGAAGCATTGTATCATATACAAAGAAAACAAACCCCTGACATAACAGCACATTCCTAGACGAAATCAAAACGAACTGTGTCATGTGATCTCCGCATCCGTGCTCTAATCCCAGACGTCACACTCTTTCTCTCCCTCCATCGCATTTATCCATTTATGTAGCACACTTCCATTTTTAATCCCGCGTTATCGACGACTGAGCTTATGATCACGGTCGTTAGAATTATCCTTTTAAGATTACGCTTAATTATTTCCATAATATAAAGCGTTTTTAATGGACTTCGCTCTTTCATTAAGTGGCAGCCACGCCGTCAAGCGGCTTACGTGACACTCCCACACACACGCGCACACACACACACACTCACCCAAACCCCTCTCCTCTCCTCCCAGCACAAAAAGAAAAAAACTCCAGCTCTGACAAATTGAGCGGTAAATTTGGCGGATGTGAGGTCCAATTAGCGGCGCCGAGTCGAGGAAAGCGAGTGACAACATCTCACTGAGTGTGTGTGGGTGCTCGTGAGAGAGAGAGGAGGACGGAGAAGGAGAGATCAGAGGAGAGAGAGCACCTCATGTTCTGTTACACAGACCAGTTGACACTCGAGTCTGCATCGCTGTACAGCTCGGAAGTTTCATATCATAGACGTAAAGTTTCTTCCTCATGACCTCTCGGGGGGTTTTTCCTCACCGTCACAGACGCCGGCTTGCTCATTTAGGGATCGACTTCATAAAATTATATCCAGATTTTGAAAAACTGAATTCAGTTAATTCACTGCAAGAAAAGCACCATCTTAACTCGTCAGCGAGTGCGGTTAAATCAACATGGCTGCTCACGGCAACAACAGCAAACACAGGCACTTTTTACCTCTGAATCATTTATACTGTATATCACAGGAGACACGTTACCTATAACACTGACTGTACAGTCCGCTGTTTTAATTATCCATCGCTCATCACCGTCAGCTCGAGGAGCTTCTCGTTAGCGCAAGACAAATTCCTTTAGTTTCAAAGTGAATTATGTTCTCTATGTGTTTAAGTGTTCACGTGGTTTGGGTGCGGAAATGGCCGAGTGTGCAAGAGTTCAAGCGTTTGAGTGTGAGAATGTATGAGAAGTGTGTGCTTGTTCGACTGTGATTGAGTGTGTGCGTGTTCGAGTGTGTGATTGTGTGTATGTGCATGTTCGAGTGAGTGTGTGATTGTTCGAGTGTGTGCGTGTTCCAGTGTGTGCGTGTTCGAGAGTGTGAATGTTCGAGTGTGTGAATGTTCGAGTGTGTGAATGTTCGAGTGTGTGAATGTTCGAGTGTGTGAATGTTCGAGTGTGTGAATGTTCGAGTGTGTGAATGTTCCAGTGTGTGCGTGTTCATGTGTGCGTGTTTGAGTGTGTGATTGAGTGTGTGCGTGTTCATGTGTGCGTGTTTGAGTGTGTGATTGAGTGTGTGCGTGTTCCAGTGTGTGATTGAGTGTGTGCGTGTTCGATTGAATGTGTGATTGTGTGTGTGTCTGATAGTTCGAGTGTGTGATTGAGTGTGTGCATGTTCGAGTGTGTGATTGTGTGTGTGTGTGCATGTTCGAGTGAGTGTGTGATTGTTTGAGTGTGTGATTGTTTGAGTGTGTGATTGTTTGAGTGTGTGATTGAGTGTGTGTGCATGTTCGAGTGAGTGTGTGATTGTTCGAGTGAGTGTGTGATTGAGTGTGTGCATGTTCGCGTGTGTGCGTGTTTGAGTGTGTGATTGTTTGTGGGATTGTGATTGCTTGTTCAGGGTATCTGTGTGGATTTGCAGGTTTGTGTGTGTGTGTGTGTGTGTGTGTGTGTGTGTGTGTGTACCCTTTACAAGATTATCCAGAGTTTGAGTCTGACCTGAAGGTCTCGAGTCATTTCGTTTACATTTCTTCATTTGTTTATTTATTTATTTATTTATTTATTTATTTATTTATTTAAATCATTAATCTTTATGTCAACCTTACATATTTTCTTCGCATTTCGTCTTTTGCATATTGTAAAAAGACAAACATTTTTTAAAAACATTCTTATATTCCCTAGCCTCAGTATTTAATTCTTTATTTCTCCCCGTTTAATATTTTTATTTACATTTTTCAGATTATTTAATGAATATTATATTAACATTTTAAATAATAAAGTTCTTGTTTAATCTAAAAATATGAATACAATCGAATGTAAATAATGCAAATAAATTGTAGTAATGCAAGTGAAATGATGTGATAAAAAAGGAAAACTTTAAGATTTCAGTAGAATTCATGCACAGATGCGACATTTGCATAAAACCAGGTCAAGAGGAATCTACACACCTACTCATGTCCACAGCGTATGTTGCCCTGCGTGTAGGTCACATTGAAGGGCAGGTGTGTGTGTGTGTGTGTGTGTGTGCGCGCTTGTCCCCCCACCCCCCCAGCCCAATCCCCCACCTGCCCCTCTCACGTGCCCCTCACTGTGTTTGTAATGAACTTGGCGACCCTCCTCCTGCCTCAGTGGGCCTTCAGGTCTCGGGGTCTCACCTGGAGGAGAGTGACGGGTGCGAGTCCCTCCCCCCTCACGCCAAGCATATTACCAGCCCCATCTGGTGCCCCGTGCCACGTGCCAGGGGCAGACGTGTGCCCGGCCAGGGCAAGGTCGTGTTATTGGCGCTGTTTATACTGTGGCCCGGTGTCGCTGCATGAAAATAAAAAATAAATCAGAGGAGGAGAGAGAGAGAGTGTGAGGGAGCGGAGTCCGAGAGACAACAGTGGTGAAGTAGGTCAGATTATTATTATCATTATTGTTATTATTATTATTATTATTATATTATTTTTACTTTAGTTTAGTTTTTGTTTGAATAGGCGTTTTTCCCAGCATGCACCTCTCTTAGACACTGAGACAAATTTCTATTCTGTACACGACTGAGAGGATGAGATGAGTGAAGACTCCATTTCTACTTCTTTCTCTCTGCCTCAGTTTGTCTATTTGCCTGCCTCTGTCAATCTCTCCATCTCTTTATCAGCCAGTCTGTTTACCTCTCTCTCCCTCTGTGATCTATTTGTAACTTATTTTACTTATCTATCTATCCATCCATCCATCTGCATTATATATTTTGGTTGCCTCAACCTTGAAATGTACAGCCACTGTATGAGATACCACGTGTGTGTGTGTGTGTGTGTGTGTGTGTGTGTGTGTGTGTGTGTGTGTGTGTGTGTGTGTGTGTGAATTGTGCTCAAAACCACTCCTTCTACTCCCAAGTAGCTGAAGTTTGTGTAACATGGAAGTGACTAATCTTGCTTCCCTAAAAATTTCAAGTTGCTAACTGATGATTTTATCTGTGCCCCCAAAATTAACATGTTTCAGTTATACTGTCTCACTTCAAAAAGTAATCATTTAAAATGCAAAGTATTATTAATATTTCTTCGTGAGTATTGATACTGAAAGTGGTGTGAGCGTCTAGACGCATATGACCTGTGAAAATCGTAGCTTAAATTAAACCATTCCAATTAAGATATTGCAACACAAATTTGACCTGGTTACAGACACTACAGATAACTACAGAAAAAAATCCATATTTTAACACTTTTGCATTTTAGAAATGTATTTTTTTTTTTTTTTTTAGTTTTATGTCTTTTCAAGTGAAATCTAAATCGGCCGAGTTTCATCTGAGTGACAGTTAAGACCGTTGAAAGATTTGAATTCAAAAAAGTTCCGGACACTAAAATATAAAAGGGCCTGAAAGTGTATTTGGCAAATGTGTTTCTTTTTATCTGATAAAAATATAAATGTGTAGCATATTTACATAAAACAAAGCATGGATCAGGAGATACGAAGAATGAAGTATTATGAAAAATGGCGTTATATGATCCTATCTGAAAATTAACTTTATCACCTAGGTGAGACACTTTTTAGCACAGATACCATGTTTTGTCCGACTAGTAGTTACAGTTAGATTGAGATTAAAGGGTTTTTGTTTTGTGTTTTTGGTAGGCAGATTGATCTAATATGTGTGTGGAGTTTAAAAATAATAATAATAATAAGAAGAAGAAGCATTGTACTGTATACTCCTGCTATAAAAGCTCTCTCTCTCTGTGTGTGTGTGTGTGTGTGTGTGTGTGCGCGTTATAAAGAGCGGAGTGTTTTAAAGCATAGAAAATCTCTCATTGATATGTAAATGTGGCTCCCACTCATCACATCCAGAAAAAATAAGTATTTAAATAATTGATTCATTCTATTATTTATTTTTATTTCAGTTTTTTTTTTCTTCTCGTGTTTATGTAGGCCAGGCTTGGTGTACTCTTATTTTGGGTACACCTCTACTTAAACAAATGACACTCTGCACCAGGTGCTTGAAACTGGGGTGCCAACACTTATGTTATTAGCCATGATTTGTAGTATTTCTAAAGTCTTGGTAGGATGATACTTGAAACCGGGATTTTTCGTTGTGGTTTGACTAAACACACAGGAATTTAACCTTGAACAAATACTACTAGGGGTGTTCAAGTCAAAACGGGACTTTTGATTGAAATCTTGCTTAAAGGACAATTGCTTACCAGAAACTTCATCCCAAGTCCCGGTTTGATTTGAACACCCCATGTAGAAAATATGAAGGCAGACCTGTGGGTTCCTGCGGGTAAAAGCACAGGGTATAAGGACTAATTGTGTTTATCCTTTATGCAGTTAGTATGGAGCCATTTTTATCTACTGATTTATGCTAGTTTTTTAATGCTAGCAACCCTTGATGCCCTTTTTTGTAGTGCAGACATAAAGAATCCATAATATATACAATATTTTACATATACAGTACTGCCCATGTCGTTATTATAGCCGTTTTCTATAATCAGAGCACTGGGAGTCGCGGATTACCTGGAATTTTTAACACTAGCAGGTGACTCGTTGCTCACATGCTTATAGTGTCTTCACGCGCACCATCATGCGTCTTTCTGTTCTCACATGCTAGCTGCTGCATGATGCATAAAATTCCAGATTAATGTGTATAAAAGTGGTTGTTTATTTATGCGCTGCATGCTACACTTTGTACTAGCTTTGTATTCTGATTAGCAAAGCGAGCTAGCTACTAGCTACACACACTACACACAAATGGCTGCAGCGTCGTCTGGTGTTTATTCTCCTTTTTAACGTGGTTATGTGATTGGGGATCATTGTTTTAAAGTGCCATATTTTCTTGCTAGCGTGACTGTACAGTATATGAGCTTCAAATAAAGGATCTCCAAACTGAACGGAAGAAACTTTGAGAGGAACGCAAGGAGAGTCGGCCCTCAGAGGATGCGTTAGGAATAAAGAACCGAATCTAATTAAACCAGAGCGAAAGGAAGCAGCCCAGCTGGAACCCTAATCGATATTTCAGCAACGTCCACCGCTATGTATTAGCAGACAGTGAGAAACGTTCTCATGTGCATGTGTGTGTGTGGAATTACACCGAGCTGGAATTGTGCTGACTTGCAGCGTTGCTGCACTGATCAGGACACCTGTAAGACCTCAGATTAGCCCATCACGCCGCTTCGTGCTTCCCGTAATTGAAACCGCGGCCATGTGTTATTCCAGGCGGACGAGAGAGAGAAAGCCGGATGAGATTAATCGCAGTCAGAGGTAGTTATGATTAAATGAAAGGAAGGGAGAGCAAGAAGGGGCGCGAGGAAGAAAGATACCGAGTCAATTCTTTTCCTCTGATCTTTCTCCGGATTGAGAAGAGTCGAACGTAATAAACTGAAAGAATGGTGGAATAATTTACAGCATGTTAAATCAGGAAAATCCTCAAGCTTCTGGCCTCAAGCTGGGTTTCTTCCTTATATAAGCCGGACATCTAACGAAAGAGATGAGAGGCTTCCCGCAGCGAGACGTCGCCATATTCAAAAATAAAATGAAATAGAACGGTAAAGCAATCGGATCTGAAGAATCATGACATATGCTTAATATTTAACAAACAGCATTCTGATCCGTCTCTGATAAATGAGGTCGTATTACAGAAAGAGCAAACGTCAAGTGCTTAATTGAATCAGGGCGGTTTTAAGAGGACGCTTTAGCTGGTAATTCAATGATGATCAAAGAGCAGCAAGCTTCGATTTATTTCAAAGTTCTCTTTTGAAATGGGCTCACGTAAAAATGAACAGGAGCAGGTTAGAGATAAAAGCTTTTAGGTGTTTTTTTTTATTTTTTTAAGGAAATTAAATTAACGCTCTGACGTCATTGTTCATCTGATACGAATGTGTGTGTGGGTCGTAAAAATCTGTTGTGTTATATGACTTTTATTGAGCGACTACTTCAATTTCCGAACTTTATCATCATCTGTGTCACTTCAAGATCAACAATTCTGTGTTCACTTCCAACACGAGAGCTTAGCGAAGATATTTGCTTAGTGTAAAATAACCGGCTTGACAACATTACAGCTTTTGTTGAAGTTTCCAGATTTAATCACACTCTATTATAATCCACAACACCTCCTGATTCTAAAGGATCTCCAGTTCTAGCTTGAGCTTGATTAGGGTTTCACAACATCTCGGTGTCTTTGTGGATTTAATACATGCAGGAAGCTGGAATAAACACAAACAGACCAGGGCTAGATGTGTCCAGGGACTGTTTCTGGATCCACTCACACTCTGACCAGGATAAAGTGCTTAAGGCCAATAAATAATGGAATGGATATAGGAAAGAAAAACAACATGCTGATCAGCCACTGCACGTAACACTACTGCTGGGTCAATTCAATAATATTGATGGTCAATTATATATACGTATGGGAACCCCAAACCTCATTTATGTCTGTGGGGACCAAGGGACAGCACATCTGGTCCAATCTCACAGAAAATCTAGCACAAATGACAAAAAAAAATGTAAACATTGGCTATGATAGAAAGGTATCAGAAGAGCCAGTGCACCAGAGTCCACCATGTACCGTATGGGGCGTAGCAGGCAAAGAGGGGCAAGGTTTTTGACCCGGCCTCCGAATTCCCCAGATCCCAATCCAATTGAGCGCCCATTGGATGTACCGGACAAACAAGTCCGATCCATGGAGGGTCCCATCCCGCAACCCACAGCGCCCAGAGGATGCACTGACAGTGTCCAAGTGTCAGACATCACAACACACTCCCAAAGGTCCACAAACAGAACCTACTGTATACAATACTGGACATGATGTTTTGGGTTTTTATGCTATTGCTAATCTGCACTGTGTACGTATAACATGGATGTCCTTGTAAATTTGCACTTGGTACTGTATCTTTTTCTTTTTACATTTACCGCAGTGGCCAGACATTCTTATTATGTTAAGAAACCTGTGAATTCAAGTTCCTTTTTTCTTCTTTTCTTTACTGTAGTAATACTTCTTTTACAGTCCAGTGTGTTTGATGCTATTCAAAGTACAGATTCCACAAGACATCATTGTGTACCAGTGCACCTTCCTTGTGAGGTCCAGATCTCAGGATTTAAATAATAGGCCAGACTTACAGTATGCTTTGTCTGTGCATCAAATAAATATGCAATATCAGTCGAAACTTATTAAGTATAATATAAAAAAGACAGAAGCAGACGGGACCATTTGAGCGAACGATCATCGCTGCGTGGCGAGTCGTCGTATCGTGTTGTGTTTGAAATCCACACTGGAGAGAAATACTGCACGGCAGAGCCATCTCATGGCTCATTGTAATGAGGGTGAGTATTGATTGACCCGAGCTAATCTGATTTAAACACAGTGTTTGCGGCGCGGCCTTGGCTCCCGGCCCCGGCGGAGCGATTGAGATGAAGACAGGCTCTCTATTAACACGAGGCAGAGGAGCACAACAGACATTGTTGTCCTGTTATCTTGTGAAATAATGGAGTAGAGGAGGGTGGTGATGGTGAGGTGCAGGGATTTGGTGTTTATAAAGAGCTCAGAGTTTCAGGTGTGGGTGGGGGGCGTGAATATGAACAGAAGAAAGTGACAGAAATGAAATGCTTATGTAAATAAGTGTCAATGTACTGTATGTACAGTATAGGTGTGTGTTGGCTAACATCAACATGTGATATGTACTGTATGTCCTAAACAAAACCGTTTTAATCTTTAGTAAATTCAGATAGCTAGCTTGCTAGTAAAACATACGGTAAATTTCGCTCTTTGTATGGTTGATAGTTGATAGAAATTTCTAAAAGAAATTTAAAAAAACTTTTTCATCATTAAAATATGTCAAGCTTGAGGTCGCTAGCTTTCTAACTAAATAAGCTATGGTTATTAGCTTTATAAATTAAGGTAAAATCCAAGAATTTATTATTATTATTATTATTATTATTAATAAATAAGAAATTTGTAATTCAAATAAAAAAACTCTAATTGTATCTAAATATTCTAATTACGTCATTTGAATATGCCTAGCTTGAGCTAGCTAGCTTGATAGTAAAATAACCTAAATGTTTTTGTTTTTATGATTGACAAACAAATCTTTTTAAACATTAAGAAATTCCTAATTCTGTAAATGAGAGAGAGAGAGAGAGAGAGAGAGAGAGATATCATTCGGATAGCTATCAAGATTAGTTAGTTCGTAAGTAAAATAAGCTACAATAGTCCTTTTTTGTGTGGTTGATACTGTGTAGCTGTGGAAAAAAAGGTAAAAAATACTAGCTAGACCCGCCACAGTATCATGTAAACAAGTAGGGGGAAAATATACAGTTCAATCATTAAGAAATTCCTAGCATTTTTAATCATAAAATAAACTAGCTAGGTTTCTTAGATTTCTTAATAGCGGTATAAAGGAAGATTAGAAAAACGAAAAAAGAAAAAAAAAAAGAATTCTTAAAAAAATTCCTAGCTAAACCTAGCAAACTTACAATTAAAATAAGCTCTTTCTTTTTATGGTTGCTTTCTCGATAAAATAAAGTAGCTTATCAATTACTAATACCACCTAAGTGTACCACATTAAATACCCTTCTGCGTGTGAGTTATTCAACAACCGGAACAAACGTCGTCAATATTAATACAATAGTGATCACTTCTTTCCAACGGCCCAAAATCTCATCACTATTTTAAACCTGAGAAAGTGTTTATGCATCCATTTCTCACGACAGATGAAAATGCTGTTTGATAAATATTAAGCATGTGTCATGGTTTTTCAGATCAGCTTGCTTTACCATGTGTTTTATTTAGAATATGGAGACGTCTAGCTTCAGAAAGCCTCTCATCTCTTTCTTTAGATGTCCGGCTTATATAAGGAGGAAACCCAGCTGAGACCAGAAGCCTCGGGAATCTCCTGATTTAACTTGCTGTGAAAAAAGAAAGAAAGGAAAAGAATATGATTATCAGGCAGAGATGATAAAAGTGACGTGTTTTGAGGCATCATCCTTTGCTAGTTAACCAAATAGTAAAACTGTGTGTAGTTTACGATATTCTGTATAGATGTACACACAGCAGTCTCTGTAGAAGTGATTCCTTAGACTTCAGGAGAATTGATCTCTCTCTCTCGCTCGGTCAAATTAACCCTTATCTCTCTTTCTTTCTCTTCACTCTTTCTTCGCATCGAGCCAGCAGATAGCCATCCGAGGACCCACTTTTATACATCGTCTGCATCAAACTCAATAACCCCCCCTCATTTACATCCGCTCTGACTGCCGGCTGTAATTATTGGAGACTCATCCATTTTCCGCTGCCTAATTGTCTCGAAAATTGCAAATGCAGAGTATGATTTATATTTTGAATCTAAATATATGGAGACTCATCAGAGTATGCTTGAAGAGCATATGCACATAAAGATACACACATTATTGCTCGGCCCTCGTAGCGTTCAAGACGTAGCAATTAAAAGAGAGAGAGAGAGCTGATCTCTGATAGCTGCCCAGAAACACTCAGGGTTGTGCATTTACAGGAAACTATTCAACGACTAGCTAGTGTGAGACATTTGAAAAAAATGTATAAATCTGGAATGGTTTATTCCTGTTGTATCACAGAGATTATGTTTTCTGTTTTATTATAAAATTATTTATAATAAATGAATAAAAAAAAAATTATATGAAGCCCATCCAAATACAATATGGCTCTGAAACTAAGGAAGAGTGTTTTCTGTTTCCGTTTCTTCCTCCCGTGAACACTCGCCAGCATTCAGGCCTCTGGATTACGGCCGCTTGCTGAGGAAAGATTTAGTACGGAAGAGAAAACGGGAGTGTGCTTGAGAGTCATGACAGCATGAAAGCCACCTCAAACAGGCCACTCAGTAATAAGAGTCTGATTAGCATTTCTCCTTGAATCGATGATGAATATCACAGGACAAGAGCTTCTCTGCGATCAGGGAGAGGGCTATAACTCCGCCGCTAAAGTGTTATCATTTCATTAATCATGCCTAACCAAGAGCGTAGTCGGGACGGCTTTGAACGGGAGCCGGTAGCGTCGTGCCGCGCTGTGGTTAAGCTTGGTTTATCAGAGTCGCAAAGCCAGGTCCGTGAATACGACGAGCCCGAGAAGCTTTATTTACGCTCGTTTATATCACAGCGCTGGGATACGGGGAACAGATTGTAACAGCCTTTAAAAGCTTTGTGCTGCCTCAGACTGAAAGCCCTCATTTGTGCGTGATGTATTGCAGCATGGATATAAAGAATGAACATGCTCTCTTTTTTTTTCCCCCTCTTTGTTTCTTTCCTTTTAACAGAATTTGAGGAAAGCCATGACAAATGGATAAAACGCTGGCAGACTGACAAATTCTCAACATTGCCAGCGTCTTGTTTTAGTTTAAATGTGCATTCTGTAATATAAACCAGTTGCGTGTGGGGGAGCGTTATCAAATTCAGCAAAATAAGCATTTCATTCGTTTTTGCTTGTATTTAGTGCTAAGGAGATTTTTGCTCTCTGCTTAAGACGTTGTAAAAAGTCATGTTAAACTGCTGACAACTACGTACCTGGATGACCAGGTTAATTAACGCGGTAGGTAGATATTACTGTATATTAGATTGATGAGGGTATGTCAGTGCTCATGCGGAGGTGTTACAGTAGGTCTGTACATTTCAAAAGCAGAAATCCACCTTATTTATTTGTTTGTTTTTTTCTTGAATAAGCACTTTTAGAAAAAAAAATCACATTTGATTTGTTTTAGGTTAAACATATTGCAGTAGCTCTCAATATGGTGATTAGGCCATTCTTTCTTTCTTTCTTTCTTTCTTTATTTGTTTGTTTGAAAAAAAAATCTCGGTTATTTACAAAAAAGGTGGTTTTATGTGGTTTCAGTTTGAATTACTTTAGGTAAAATGTATTGCAATGGCTCTTGAGATGATGAGAGGGCTTTTATGTATTTATTTATTTATTTGTTTGTTTATTTACTGAAGTACTTTTAAGCATTTCAGGATTGATTTACTTTATAGATAAATGTATTTCAGTGGCTCATGGGATGGTGAGAGGACCATAAGTTAGTTATTTATTTATTAGGATTTCTTTCTTTCTTTCTTTAATTAATTAATCAGGTAATTTTTATGTACTTCTTAAAGTCTAAAGCATTTTTATTTCTTGACTGTCTTTTAAAAAATCATAAAATCTTACACTAAGTAAAATCTACATCATTTACAGTTGTGGCCATTAAGATTAATGCGGAAGTCCGCAATTCGTCCCGCGGAGCGCCGCTAAATCCTGCAAGCACCATTTTAGAATTTAAATAAATGTGGTGTGCTTCACAGCATAATGTATCCGCCAGATGACGCACGGAAGGACTTTATCTAAAAGCCGGACCAAAGTGCTCCTTTACTGCGTTCAATTCGGATACGACACTTTCTAACAAATTACCAACATACAGAAGTCTTACCAATTATCATACAAAGTTTTACAAGTCCCTGTTGGCCTTAGCACCTGTAAATCACATTTCTAAATAATATATAAACAGTTTTAAACATACACCCCAGTATGAATCCCAACTAGTACATTTAAAGCTACAAGAAATCACTCTGTTACAAAGCGAACCACTTAGGGAATGTAATTTTTCCGCCGAGAATTCCCACAGCGCTACAAAACGCCTGCATCCCAAACAGTGCGCTTCAGTGTAAATAGGAAACAACTTGAGACGAGGCATCTGTTATGTGGACCTCATTCTCTGCATATTTTTAGAGGTTTTTTTTTTTTCCCTGATTCAACACACCTGATTTGAGCTCATTATGAATTATGAGAACAAAGAAAGATTTCCAGTGAATGAGGAGACGTAACTGAGGAGATGAAAGCATTTCTACACGCCCTGTTCAGATGGAAGCACAGTCGTGTAGATGCGTCTTCGCAATCCAGATGATAATTCATTAAAATCAGGTGCACCAGTAGAGGATCAACGGTGTATTAACAAGAGAATTGACGATGGTTAAATAAACATCTGGTCACAGCTGGAATATGTTTGCAAATTCCAGTCCCATCAGATGTCTTTCTACTTCGGTGAACCTTTAATTCCACGCAGAATGAAAGCCTTGCCGTGATGTGTCACAATTAGTAAGAATAATATCCCTAATTTTGCATAGCATCTTCCTCAGACCCAAAGTTACTTGTATGTATATAGAAACACACAAGTTGCATTTTGGTTCAAAGTGATGTCACCATTGAGTTTTTTTGGCCAGTTTTGGTTAAACAGTGTGTTTTAGCCAATGTCATTTTTTTATGTTATGTTGCCAGTTTTCAAATTAGACCAGAGAGGGAAAAGGACTTTTAAAAATATATATGAAAGTCTGTAAATTTATCGTGTGGAACAACTTGCACTCAGTACAGGCCTGTGATTTACTGCAACATAACATTACAAGAGGATCTGCTACACTACCTGCACTGGGTCAACTACTTTGCATGTCCTAAATAAGTGTCAAACATCGTTTCATGTCCTTGTGAGTTCTTTTAAGGTGTAGAAAATTTTAAATTCGTGTCTTTTACATCGGTACTATTAGGCATGTGAGAGTTGGCGAGCCCTGCATATTAGCATAATAGGATGTTCAGTACAGGAGCGGGCCTAGAAGTGAGCCCTGAAGAAGACCAATTTACCATTTGCTCAAAAGTGTTGTAGTGGAAATTAATATTATTAGGTTGTTTTTTCTTGTAGCACATACTGTAATACGGAGGGCATTCAAGTCAAACTGGGACTTATTTGTCTTAGGACAGAAGAATGAAGGAGTAAAACCAGTTTTAAGCAGACATTTATCAATGACTTCAAGCCACAGTATGGTGATCAGACCGCCATAGCAAAACATTTGACTGGTGTAAACATACGTTTGTGAATGACGATCCCAGCCAAGGTGGTACTGTAGGAGGCCACGATAGTCGTTCTCCTGAACTTTCAGCGGGTGGAACGCCTGACCCTTAAAAATAAACAGATAACTGGTCACCAACTTCCAGAAGAGACAAATCTGTCTGTGTGAACTGTACACACAATCATTAATGAACACCACTTGCACATTACAAGAACTCAGGGACTTTATTTTTCCCCTGTACAGTCCTGAGCTCGCTCCAAGCCATTTCTACATGTTTGGGCCATTAAAGGAGTTCCTGGGAGGCCAGTGTTTCAGCTGAGAAGCAGGCAAACACTAGTGAAACACTGAGATAAGTGTATTAGTGTAGCGGGAGATTATATAGAGAAAAAAATTTATATGAATGTATTTTTACTCTCAAAACTGTTTTGTTATCACTGGGTTTCACTTGAATGCCCTTCGAGTTTTCACATTGGCCTCCTGCCCATGTCATCTGAAATAAATCAGGTTGATCATGTTTGATGTTATTCTGTGAAACTAACTAGTCCTTGAGAATGTTAAGCCTTTCGTTCACGAATTGAAGGACCTCTTCTACTCATATCTCTTCTCTTTATGATCACTTTAGAGCCTAAGGCTCTTAATTTACTCAAATGAAATATTTCATAAGCTCAATCTCCTTTTTCATATTTAAGGTGTTAATGTTGTAAGTCCTAATCCATGCTCCTTCTCTCTTCGGCTAAATCCAGTTAGCTGCTAGCTTGACTTGGATGCGTTTCCTTCCTGCCTGGGATGTTTCCTCTAGCTACGGTTGTTCTTTTAGACAGGCTTACTGAGCAGGGTGTTTTGTTCAGTGTGTGCTGTTTGCTAATGATATAAAGTTGTAAAATAGCAGTGAGCCAAGCATGCTAAAGACAAGCACAAGGTCATGTTTCTCCAGTTTTAATAAGGCTACATATACTGTAGTAGTTGTGATTAGTTTAATCACGCAGGACTTGATGGGAACTTGTGATATAAAGTATAACATTATGTCTTGTGTTTTTACTCGGAGATAGACGTATAACAAAGCTAGCTGACGTATAGTGCATGCGTACAGGCTAGAAACAAAAGAAACAAATATAAGATCATACAGCACACACTTTTTTTGTCCTCGATGACAACGTTGTTTTTTTTAAGCCAAAGTAGTTCCTTTGCCTTGCGAGTGAAATATATTATTCTAATCTGGCTCGCATCTGTTCTCTCTCTTGATATATTTTAAGAGCGATGTGACAGTGAAGTATTTGCTAGTAGGAGATTTATATGGACTTTGTTGCATTAGTATTTTCACATACCTGCTGACCTCCATGCACACTTATTAATCTGATTGCAAATAATGATTCCAGCATCAGCCAGAACACATCATAGCTGTTGATCAGGTGCGCTATAATTATAGTGTCGAGGTTTGCACACCAAACGAGGACGTTTATTTTCCATATTTGTTTAGATGAAGGATTATTCTGCCGTATGTCTGTGGGGGAACTACTACATTAAAACATTGCGTTGATGTTATTCAGTAATGTTAAGTACGGACATCAGGACAATGTTGGTATTGACTTGATGTGTTTGATGAAAGGAAATCAGAATAACGTTAAGTACTGTATATGACGATTTGATCGAGTTAAGAAAATGCCCCTAACACAATCTTACAAAACCGACTTCAACACCAAGTTAACATCAAAGCGATGGCGTGAATGAGATTCACACTCTGGTCACCAGTGAGATTACTGATAGAACACTGATAGGGAACGTGGTGTCGAGGCAAGTAAATGTGCAGACATACAGTAAGAACAAGCGTCACAAACACCGTATTACAGTAGAGTAATTTGGGAGCTAAGACGCACCTATTGGCAATATTTCAGAAAAACCATGAAACAGAGGCACGACCTTACATTACACTGTGTGTGGGAAGCTGTGGGGTCAGTTCCATTTGGTGAACAGTATTATAAACCATCTAGAGGGATGTTAATCGTAATAAATCGATCCAAATAACGTTTACAATTTACTTTATTTGACATTGTATTAGCAACATTGATGAAAGGACATTGAGATAAGGTTGATCTAAAAACAAAGTTTTCTAACTTTCAAAATCAACGTTTTCCCAAAGTTGCCACGGCACTGAACGTCATCCCAACTTAGTGTGCAACCAAATTACATCGCTCATTGACGTTAGTCCTGACCTGAAGTCTGCTTGTTCTGGGTGTCCTCTGCTTCTAATCAGTCAACACCACTACCCGAGAGGTGGTATTGTATTTCCATCCATCCATCCATCCATCCATCCATCCATCCATCCATCCATCCATCCATCCATCCATCCATCCATCCATCCATCCATCCATCTAGGAACTTCTGTAGTCCTAGGGATCGTGGAGGCCAATGTATTTATTCCTTCGGGTCAATATTCACAAGCACATTTACACACTAACGGCAATTTGGGAACGCCAATCAACCTAATCTGCATGTGAACCTGGAGGAAACCCACCAAGCACAGGAAGAACTCTATTCAAATTCTATGCACATGCAGATCCGATGCTGGAATCAAATCCAGAATCTGGAGGTGCAAGGCGACAGTGCTAACCACTGTGCCGCCAAATGATGGTTATATATGGTTTAGCCTGACCATTTATACCCCCGAAAACCATGGCTTTTGCTTTGGAGAACAGTTATTAACTTTATTTAGTTAACCTTTGACATGTCAATTTATCACTCCTTGTTCCTATGAGCCAAGAGAAATCAGAGATGGGGAGATGGGGTTGTAAAGGAAAAAATAGGAGGAGGAGCTATGTATTAATAAATAGACGCTTTATTTATTTATTTATTGACTCTGCCTGCTTGATTTTTCTAGTAAGCAATGATGGCACCTCTGAATTCATAAGTATACTCATGCTGTCATTCAATCAGACCGGTCCTCCCTGTTCCTAGACAACCTGCTAATCTTTACAAAGAAAATTTGTAACTAGTCTATGCAAACTTTGAAACAAATATTTTCATAGCATGGATCAGGGGATCTCGTGTCGAGAGAAGGGGAAAAAAAAAAAGTTGTTCCTCCCCAATCACATTACAATTTACGTTTCATCCATCCTGGAGCCCAAGGGCACTTGAAAGCCACAGTCAGGGCCAATTTCTCACAAAAGCCAAACTCTCCGGCAAGGCCTCCATGCCGAGGATCACACTTAAATCAATTACATGCATTGTTTGCTCCTTCAGAAAATCAATGCGTCGAGTTCTCATCGTTCAGGGAGATATGTGCCCATGCGTGAGAATCGCCTGAGCGAGAAAGCCTTGATCCCTTTCCCTGTCAACAGTCTTGATTAATTATCACAACAGTACAGGATTTTTTCTGGATCACTGAGCCGGATGGTCTGGTAAAGACATATCAGCTGGCTGACTGAGTGATTCTCGTTGCTAAGAGGTACAAGTGCAGGAGATACTCAGGACATTTGCACCTTCCTAAGACATAAAGGGGCATTAAAACTGCATTTTCTTTGGCGCAGTGGTGGTACCATCAAGACGACATCATTTGCACTTGGTCTGTATCTTTAATTGGTTTGGGAAAATAGTTCAAGGCACATCATTGGACCTTATAGACCACCGACCACTGTATCTTTAAAGCCTTACTCTATAATCTACCTAAAGGTACACCACATGCACCTTCCGAGGTACATACTTAAGATACAGTCATATGGGTCTCCTTGACAGTATTACCCAAGTAACAAGCAAATCTACATTTTGTAACTTTGTAGGTTATTGTATCCAATCTTAGCCACAGAGGGTTGCTGTAGGGACGGGTTTTAATCCCACCCAAGCAAGAGCAACATATCATTTGAAAAGCCAAGTTCTATTGAAAGCCAAGTTCTGATTAAACAAATGGAATAAGGTGCGGTCCCTGATTGATTATGGATAAACTGGCCACCCCTAGTGTAAATAGTGGCATGTAGCTAATATGTAGACCATCCATCCATCAACCCATCCGTTATCTATACTGCTTATCCTGTACAGGATCATGAGGGGACCTAGATCCTATCCCAGGGGATGTAAAGCTGGACCCATCACAAACACTCACACACCCAATCATACACGACTACACCACATAGACTGTCGGAGGAAATCACATTATCCGGAGGAAACCCACCAATCAGGGGGTGATCATTCCAGCTCCACACACACCCAGACCCAAGGCAAGATTTATACCCCCAAACCCTGAGCCACCACGCCACCAAATATGTAGACTGGCAATAAATCCTTAAAATATTTCATATTCCTGTTCTAAGTGTACACCTGTGCTGGGATTTGTTATTCAAATTCAAATCAGATAAACACAGATTTAGCACAGGAGACAAAATGCAAAATCCACTAGCAGATATCCTGTGCAAAAAGGGCCAAGGTTTTTTTTTTTTGTTTGTTTGTTTGTTTTCATAGACAGCAAATGGTTGAGATTCAGATGGCATAGGTTTCTATGATTGTAGTCTCCATTATCATTTAATCCCTGGATATCAAGCCATATCTGAGAGTTTACTGCGTGTCCTTGATGTTCACAGGGCATGATGTATCTGGAAGAGCGGAGGCTGGTGCATCGAGACCTGGCAGCCCGGAATGTGCTGGTCAAATCCCCCAACCACATCAAGATCACAGACTTTGGTCTGGCGAGGCTGCTGGACGCTGATGAAAAGGAATACAACGCGGATGGAGGGAAGGTCAGCGCATCTTGTATTGTTTGCCCGGTTTGTTGCGGAGCGGGTTGTTTCCAATTTGGCTCCTGAGCGGCTCGGGAGTTAGCAGGTGTGCTCTGCGTCTGACAGCAAAACAAGTTAATCCGATGTTGTTTGGAAGTAATCGAGAGATGCAGCAGGTTTAATATGCATCCCTTGATGGTCTCATGGTTTTAGAAACACCGGCTGCTATGACAGGTTAATTTACAGCGCTCGCTACATAATCAACTTGTAAATTAGCCGTCCCACAAGAGCCCGCATTCCTCTTATCCATATTCAAACGCTCGTTCTGCACTTCTCAACTCCCCCTGTTATTCTCCTCATTTCTCCCTCTCTCGTTCCAAACCCCAGAGTCAAACACCGCAAACCTGCCCCATGTCCTCTCCTGAACCCGGATGATTGCTGGGAGTGTGTGCAACCGCAACCACGCTGCTCTCGTACAAATGGGAACCGCTCGCCTCTCCGCTCCCCCATGTAACAATCAATTCTGCCTCAAAGTGAATCAAACCTTCCCATTTAGCTCTAACCAGCTGTAATGCCGAGCCCTACATGTTTGCACTCTCTCGAGGAGGACGCTTTAAACCTCTTCGAAAGCTGAACTGATGCAGACAAGTACAACATGTTTCTCATTTTAAAAAGGAAGTCTGGCTTTAACGGCTCTGTTTAGCTCTGCGTTCGATTTAAGGGGTTGATTAAGAGACCAGGGATGAGTGAACATCAAGGATTAAGAGGATTATTTGGCTTGCAGTGTCTCTGGCTTTTGTCAGATGTAATCATGTCATAATGTCGGGGGATTACAAGGAAACTGTTACATGTTTATTTTGATCAGATTGTCTGCTTTTTCACTGCTGTTTTATATTAGATACGAGAGAGAGAGCGAGAGAGGGAAACGAAAGTCTTTACAAACTATGTTTCCAAAAAAGAAAATTAATAAAACAACACAATCTGTTTACAGTATTGTCAAGGGTCGGCGCCGTGTAGCAACTTGTATTAGCTAGCTAACTAGATTTCTTTGCATTAACTGCCACACTAAAAGTTTACTAAAGGTTATTTCAGCTGTTCCATTTAAAGGATCAACCCCAAAGCTAATAGCTTTTTAACTTAAACTTATAATAACTATGCAATCACTTTCCACTTCACCAATTTTAACCTGGAGATATAAACCTCCCAACACTCCAGGTTTGCAGAGGTTACTCAGAGGCATTCCTGAAATCTGGCAACGCCAAACTGAGCTAAAAGCACACAAGTGAGTGGATTATCATTGATGTACTGACTATAGGACTAGTCATGTCGATGAGAAAAGCTGGCTAGGATTCATTTTCATCATAAGACCTCCATCACCACACGTTATAAGCGAAGTAATAATAATAAAAAAAAAAAAGGTCAAGTCAGTAATTTACATATCTCTAGCGCCATTAGCTAGAACAAAACTGTTTAATGTAAACAAGTAAATTATTAGTGTGGATGGATGGACAGACAGACAGATGGATAGATGGATAGAGAGATAGATAGATGGATAGTAAGCTGGGTGGATGATGAATTGATGAAAGGATAAATATGTAGGTAGTTAAGTGGGTACAGTATATAGGTTTATTGATTGATTGATTGATTGATTAATGGGTTGGTGAATGAAGGGATGAATAGGAAGATGGTTAGATATACAGATGGCTGGAAGGATGGATGAACGGATAGATAGATAGATAGATAGATAGATAGATAGATAGATAGATAGATAGCAGGGTAAGTGGGTTTATGAATGGGTGTCTGGATGAGTATATTGATTGATTGATTGATGAAGGGATGAGTAGATGTAGAAGGTGGATGGATGGATGGAGAGAACAGTTGGTAGATACATAGACAGGTAGGTACATAGATGGGTGAGTGAGTAATTTAAAGAACAGACAGATAGATAGATAGATGGATGGACTGATAGTTTCTGCCAAACTGAAATAAAGATATTAAGCCAACTGTCTATTAAAGTGGTGTGATAAAAGGAAAAATGATAATATAATACAGTAATAGTTTTTGCACATACTGTAAGAAACATGACATGTAGCATGCAGTGTTAATTAGCTAGCTCATGTGCTAGCACTGTAAAGCTTGGAAACCAGATCTCATGTGAAATTCCACTGAATTCAAACTTTCATTACGATTTAAGTTTTATTAGATTTCAAACAAACCAAGTCGAAGTTTCCACTTAAATATTTTTTTAATTACAAATCTTTATTTTTTTCTCATTCTGAGCAAATTCAAGTCACATCAGACACATGTGGCTGTAAAGAGCATTACTAAGGACCCATAATGCTGTGCTTTATCCTTTTCATTTCACTAAATATGGAAACCATTACTTTCCAGATGCCTATTAAATGGATGGCCTTGGAGTGTATCCACTACAGGAAGTTCACTCACCAGAGCGATGTCTGGAGTTACGGTAAGGATCTGTGGTGTGCGTGTGCTATCGTTATCGACAGGCCTGATATCTTTACAGAGTAAACAAATCAAACAAACCAACGGCAAGAGCCCTAAGAACACATCCACTGAGCCGGTGATTAATCTGTCTATACGCTGTGCAGCTGCTACTTCTGCTCGCTCCGAGAGAACTTAAACACTTCCAGAGAATTACCTTCAGCACTCATCCTCTGAGCGTGTGTGTGTGTGTGTGTTCTCCTTATTGGCTATGATGCTTAAGATTGCATGCAAAATAATCTAATCTTACGCGTCATCACAGCTAACTAGTAGAAAACACACACACACACACACACGCTCAGAGGAAATAAAATAAGTGTGAATGATGGGGCGTGTCAACGGGGCAAAGAAGTAAAGGGTTTCACTGTAATCAGTAACTATTAGTACATACTGTAGCAGTACATATTAGAAAGTTTAAAAACAAAATTATTTTACACGACTTTTTTTAAACTTCACTGTAACTCTGAAAATAAGCTGTTTTTGTTACTGCAGATTTAATATAAATGTAAACTTAAATTCTTCATTTTTTTTTTATTATTAGGTACTGATTGCAACATATTAAACTGCACCAAATGTAGCAAACTCAGCCTGTACATTCAGAGAAAACATTTACGCTACGTTCACATTACGAGCCACGTTGCTCAATTCAGATTTTTTTTGTTCAAATTGGAATTTGCGCGTCATGATATCGTTCACCTTCATAATTACAAGCGACGTTTATCTGGCTCTAATGTGGATGCGTCTGTCCTCTGAAACCCAGCGCTACGTCTTTGCTCGCGCTGTCTGGGTTTACACACATCGCATTTGAGCGACGCCGCATTCATTATAAACACTGGATGCACATTTAAGCAAAAAACTACGCGTGGGATTTTGCTCTGGAGTTTGTCGGCTGCATTTGTTGAGATCCGAAAGAAGAAAGAAGAAAGCCATGACATCTTGCTTCTAGCTCGTATTGTTTGATGAAATCAGAGGTTCCAATGACCGCGTATCGGATATGTGTCCGACGTACTGAAGGCCCACATGTGAAAGTGACGTTTTGAAAAACATCAGATTTGTGTGTTCAGACAGCGCTAAAAATTGGATCTATGTTACATTAGGGTTAAAAATCGGAATGGAGTCGCTTCAGGCTGGTGATGGGAATGTTTAAGGGGAATGTTTAAGGGGAATGTTTTCTTAATGCCAAAGTAAGAACCTGACCTTGAATATAAGATCAGTGTGTTTGAATAAAAACAAGAGGACGGGAGTAGCTACAGTACAGGACACACTACAATTTCTGATGTTTAAAGCCCCAAATAATTGAAATGTATAAAATGATTTTGAGCTGATTGTTTTTTTTTTTTGCATCAATCAATACAGTAATGTCCAGATACTGTGTGTTTATCTGTAGCTCTCTGTTCTCACATTTGTGACGCATCATTGAATGAACTAATTACCCGCTCTAACAGGAGTGACCATCTGGGAGCTGATGACGTTCGGAGGAAAGCCGTATGACGGAATTCCCACACGTGAGATTCCCGACCTGCTGGAGAAAGGAGAACGGCTCCCTCAGCCTCCCATCTGCACCATCGACGTCTACATGGTCATGGTGAAATGTAAGAACACGTACTGTACTCGCTTCTTTCTCTTTTCCACGACCTTCGTCACGTCTCGTCGGATTGCGCGGCTACGTCCAGAGTCATTATCATTAGCCATGTGAAAGAGCTCGCTTGAAGAGTCTGAAGAACGTCCACAGAAATGAGAGATGAATAATGGAGTAGAGACTCTCTTTTAAGCCCCTCTTGTGCACGATGCGCTCTGACTAGGCCATGTCAAACCGCACTTTTATTGCTACACAGATTGTTTTTTTCCTACTTTATTTTTGTTTTAGCATTGCGTAGCTTTTTTGCCACCATTTACTGTATAGAGCGAGACTATATTTAAAGAAGAATCTTGGGTGGTCCTGTATATGTACAAACGTACCGTATGTACAGGAGAAGCAGAAACGGTAAAACGTGCTGCACTGAGAGAAATTATAGTGTTTTTAATATCAGAATTTTTTTAAAAAACATTTTTATGTATCTTTTTTTCCTACCAGGTGAGAACTGTAATGATTTTGCCAGTCCAGTGTAGTGCGACTTGTTTTGTTAGCTTGCTAACATTCAAGTTTAATGTTGTGTACGTATGTTGCACTTCTGAACCTGAATGCATAAGCAGAGAAAAAAATAATAATAATAATAATTTAGGACATAATATTTCACCTCCAGTCCCTCCTGAATGACTAAGGGAAAGACTAAGCAAAAATTAGCAATTTAGCAACTAATTTCGACTAAGCGACATATTCATGTTAAATTAGCAACTTATTTCTTTAAGTAATTTAAGTAGAAATGTACTGCTTTTATCATTTATATTTATAATTCTTATAGTGAGATTCAAGACTTTTCAACATTTTGGTACAGTAAAAAAAAAAAAAAAAAAAAACCTCATTCTTAGTAATGCTTATAGATTTATCGTCGGTTCTCCGCTATTACCTGGAATAGCCTGAGTGCACCAAGCACAGTGAGGTTCTCCAGATCATCTCGAACAGTATCATGTGTCTGTGTGTTTTGGTTTAAGGCTGGATGATCGACGCAGACAGCAGGCCGAAGTTTAAGGAGCTAGCAGCGGAGTTCTGCAGAATGGCCCGAGACCCCCAGCGCTACCTCGTCATCCAGGTAAAGAGCAAACATGACACGTGTGAGCTAAAGGTTATGGAAGCAATATCTCATGAGTGGGAGTGCCGTTGTGCAGAATATCAGCATAATAATACTGTAGCACGGCCTCGAGTGTGATATTGCTTTTATGCAACAGTTCCACAAACACCATTTATTATCAACCGGTTATGATTTGTTTGTTTATTTAACCAGTTATGACAATCCTGAGAAACTTATCAGATTTACTTTATTTTCCACTTATTCTGCTTTAAAATAGCCTTAAAGTGCAAATAGCAGAAAGGTTGTAGAATCCCTTGTTCCGCACTCCAGGTAGTGCCCTCGATGAGGGGTAAATGATTATCAGGACTCCACTGGAACTAAATGATACCTACAGTACAGTTAAACGCCCCAGTGATGTTATACTCTATATCAGCACTAATCATGGAATGTCTCTCGTCCAATCGGATTGCTTTGTTCGGAACAAACTGTTGTATAAAGCGAAGTGAAACACAGGCGTTAAAAATAGTTTGGTTTTGTAAATCAAACAGGAAGAGCGTTATAAAGCTGTGTGTTGTCAGATTTCCGTCATTCCGATGTCTTTGCACGACTCCAATCCCACCTGATCTCGGGACGATCCCCCGGAATACCAAAGGATTTTGTGTGTCTGCTTCCACAAAACCAATTTATTCTCTGTTCCATACAAGTTATATTAAGGGGAAGCAATACTGGGTATTCAGAATTTCAGTGCTGCTGTAAATCTCGAAATATTGCGATGATCAGAGAGGCAGAAGAATCTAAGGTGATTCTATTTAAGTTCATTGCTTTAACTGCTAATTGTGCATAAATCCCTCCTGCTGTTATTAGAGGCAGCGGTAGCTCAGTGGTTACGGTGTTGGTATACTGATCGGAAGGTCCCAGGTTCAAACACACAGAACCACCAAGTTGCCCCTTGTTGGGCCCTTGAGCGAGGCCCTTAACCCCCCCTCAGCTCAGATGTAGAATGAGATTATTTTTTAAAAATGCTCTGGAAAAGGGCGTCTGCCAAATGCAGTTAAGTAATATTTACATTAAGTTATTTCATACTTCTGACCTTACTCTCAAAATGACATAATTTCATCTGCTTAATAAATGAATTAAAATAGAATTAACTTAACTATCAATAGTTATAAATTTTAATCATTAATGGATGAATATAAGGCTACAAAGTAAGAAAAAACATGATTGAGGAAATCTACCATGTAAAAAAGTAAACAAAAGTGAATAAAGTGAATTTTGCATAATAGATCCCCTTTAAAAGCATTCCAATACACATAATAAGCAGAAAATAAATACCATGACATTTTTATATTTTCATATGTATATTTTTGTATTATATATCTCAAGGAATTTATATATGTCTATCAATAATTTAAAGAAGAATGACTTATACACCAAGTACTGACAGTAGGTGGTTTGTTAATGTCAGAAAATGCTGTTAGTACTGACACTGTAGTTCTAGTAAAGGATTTGCTACTTCTGATGCCAACAATGAAAAAACTAAAATATCACAGTAAAGTGTCACAATATATAGTTCTTATCACACATTATGCTGTATGCATGTCTTTAGGCTCTTAATTTGCATATTACCAGGGGCGTTCAAGTCAAACCGGGACTTGGGATGAAATTTCTGGTGAATGAAGGCGTAAAAAAAAAAAGATCGACATTTACAGAAGACTTCGAGCCCAGTATGTTGATGAGATTCTTAGCCGCAGTAAAACATTTAAACTGTGCAAACGTTTTAATGAAGGCCGTACGTCCGTGAATCGCCACATCCCCCGTACAGTCCTGACCTCGCTCCAAGCCATTAAGAAAGGGGTTCCTGGGAGGCCAGCGTTTCAGACATAAAGCAGGGAGCCTGAATACGTTTCTGGCTGTATTGAGAAAACTTTCTACCTTGATGGTGTCCAAGCACTAGTAAAACACTGGGATAAGTGCATTAGTGTAGCAGGGGATTATCTAGAGAAACAAAGTTTCTAGGAGTTTTTACTCTGTTATTCTGCACAATCAAAGGCTCCGCTTTGACTCGAGCGCCCCTTGCACACCTGTAACAGTACACAAACAGGATTTTCCAGTTCTGATGGTAGCACTTGTGTTCCTCAGGGTGATGACCGGATGAAGCTGCCCAGCCCCAATGACAGTAAGTTTTTCCAAAGTCTGCTGGACGAGGAGGAGCTGGAGGACCTGATGGATGCTGAGGAGTACCTGGTGCCTCACACCTTCAACATCCCCCCTCTCACCTACACCACTCGCTCACGCCTCGATTCCAACCGAGTGAGTTTTACACACTAGCGGGCGGTGGTGGGTAGTGAAGAAGCAGATAAACCACTTACACAGCGCTCAAAAACAAGGCTAAAAAAGTAATAAAATGGGGTAAATTTGACTTAAAATAATCAAAATTATCTGCCAGCAGAACAGGAAAATTTCATTTGCCAAGATTTTTAAAACAAGTAAATATATATATATTTTTTTTATTAAGAAAAAGTACTTGTTTCTAGTCTGGCTGCACTAGTTTTAAGACATCTGTGGGTTCTTTGAGGTTAGATATATTATTTTCTCAGTATATAGGAAAAGAGCATAAAATTTAGCAAATGCTAGTGTCATTGTCTTTAATTAAGGTGAAATATATGTCGGAATTATATCTTAATAAAATGGGGTAAATCTGACTTAAAAAGCTTTTATCTTAAAACCGGAAAAATGCTTAATTTATCATGAAATGGTTTAAAATTATCCTAAAAATGTATTTGTTTAGTCACCTTTTTATTATAAACTCCATTTGCTGCAGATGGGCAAAACAACGAATGCAACAAAACAACACAAGGCCATTTTGTACTGTACTTCACCTGTACGGTAGTACAAGATATTGCCAGGTTCTATATGCTCTCAGTAGTTTCAGATGCTAAACCTTAAAAAAAAAACACCAATTAACATTATAAATGTAGCATAACCAGCAGAAAAGACATTAGTGGGCAAATAAACAAAAATCTAGTATAATAGATCAAATCTATCAAACTAATTCTTTAGCTATGTATTACAGATGATCAAATCAGCCTGTTCTGTTATGGGGACCAGAAATGAAAAAAATACTGCTGTGCAGGCCTAGTCAGTAATGAAGTTCTTCCACTCAACCAAAGCCTTTTTATATATGATGAACATATATAAAACAGAACAGTGAGAACAGTGTGGCAATTCACTTAGGATATGTGAGGTGAAAGGCATAATAACATGCCATGAGATACATCACTCTAGCATAGATGTCCTCTTTCGGGAAGGTCACCACAGGCATGGTTCCAATGGCCAGCAAGCAATTGGTTTCGCGACAGGGCTAAAGAGCGGTCTTGTCTGAAGAAAGTTGTTTGGAGCTTCTTTAGACTGACACAAACGGAGAAGAACCAATATTACCACAAAGACAATTCACACTCGTGCATGTCCTAACTTCTGAGGTGGAGCCACAGGTAATGGGAACATGTCTGGTAGAGCTTTACATTAATATGTTCATGGGATTCTCCATTTACGACACAGACCTTTGTCCTGCTGTGGTGCTTTCATGACCTTTTTGAACACTCCATAAATCTGTGCCTTCCCATAAAAAGTCCCCCAGCACGTCTTCAGGTCCGGTATGAAGTGAGAGTCAAGAAGCCGATGCAGCTCATCCATGATCTAAAATAGACAGAGAAATATCCAGAGTAGAGCAAGAAATGGAGAGAGAGAGCGATGGGGTTGCAGAAAAGTTACATCAATTATGGAGTTTGTTAAACTAGGGCTAGGAAGCATTAGCCTGGTTAATATGAGACTGAATTCTCACAAGTGAACTGTTTTACACTTGTCCATAGCAGTTTAACTTAGAAGCCATAGCAGTGACAAACACCCATTTGTTATCAGTCAATTTTAATACAGTGGAACCTCGGAATGCGAGTGACGTGGTTTATGAGTGTTCCGCAATACGAGCAAATATTTTTAATACATTTTTAATTGGAAACCGAGCAAAAGTATTGGTTTACGAGTGCCGGGTATCATGTATCACGTATGCGCCTCCTATTTTGACACCGAGCGGCAAGTGATCACAACTGAGCCAATGATTTTTCTCTCTCTTGCGCTGCGAAATTGTGGGTAATTGTCACCCCTGCTCTCCTGGGTCTTAGTGCTCGTCTCTTACTGGTATAATCAACGTCTCCCTCTCTGTTTCATCGTGTCTCATGTGTGTGCGCGTGCGTAATTTGACACCGACACACATACACTCTCTCTCGGCTTCACACACGCGCGCACACTTTCTTTCCACAGAAAACTCAGCTCTGTTGCGATTCTTTTCAAAGGTAAGGTGCTAGTTAATTTATTTTTATTTTTTTACAGCAGTGATCGTTAGTATGTGCTCACGCGAGTGTCATTTTACAGATTTCTTTTTTTCCCGTTAAAACAGTGTTTCCAGTGAACCTTAAAAAGCGAGGTGGGGGGAGGGAGGAGGAGTTTTACCGTGTAAGACTCTGGGCGGCGCCTGCGAGCACAAATGGAAACACTTATCTGTCGGGATATTATGTATTTATTTTTTTGGGCTGCGAAACGAATAATTTGAGTTTTCATTATTTCTTATGGGAAATTTTGATTTGATTTACGAGTGATTTGGAAGACAAGCCTGCTTCCGGAACAAATTATGCTCGTAATCCAAGGTTCCACTGTAATTGTATAAAAATATGTAAGGACATATTTTTGTATATATATATATTTTATACATTTTGTGAATTTCATGTGACCACTGAATTTATGTAGATATTTTAAGGTTTAATTAAAAAATTTAGAATTTTTCCAAAAGGATAGCTTCAGGCTTATCTAAATAAGTTCACAAATAACAAGCAGTTTTTAAATGCAAGTTCAATGGTGTGTATATAAATGTAGCACTATAATGCATTTTTTATGGAAAACTGCTCATTTAAATACCTCTGTGGATTTCCATTACATTGTGAACCTCTTTATTTGTTGTTTTATATTGTTGTTGTTTTTTTTAAGGCTGAAAAATCATTAATACTGAAACCCTTCTGATACCATATCCCATTTGATATTCAATCTGGTACTAACTAGGTATAGGCCTACTTAAAATGAATACATTTTCTTACATGATCTAGTTCTCCGAAGCAGGGATGAGCTTGAAATATCTTGGCAGGTCGGTCCTGCTCCTTGAGGGAATCAGAGTCGATGAAGGACCGTCTTGCTTGGAATTCAAGGTCCAGGAGCTGCGAAACATCCTTCTTGTTAGGCCTGTTCTTGGTTTTGTACATCTCCTGTAGAGTTTTATAATGTCTCGCCTGATTCTGTAGGCTCTCAGTAGTTCCTGGTAAAGTTTTATTACATCATTATGTGAGAAAGATTTGCAACCACTAGCGATAAATGGGTCACTATTCACCACATTTCAAAACACAGCACTGTTAATACAAATGAAAAACTTTATGTATGTTAAATTAAACATACTAGAATTTCATTTCCTAGCAAAATGTTTATTGCGAAATATTTGCAGAAATGCAAAATAATAATAATAAACTGACTTGCACAATTCCATACAATGATGTGCTACTGCAAAGAGTTTGCCTAAGGCATTAATACACATACACCTGCAGTGAGTATTTTTCTAGATTACACATCTAATGTGTTTTTTTTCCTATTTCGAAGCCTCACAATAAAACTTACGATTTCATTTATTAAGATGATATTGTTGACCTTATTAAACAGACATATATGTACATCATTCCCCCATAGCAACCTGCTGTTTTATAGGAAACAGAAGCTACATAAATACTATATACTATGAGAATTTCGGTACGTACCATGCAACTCTTCAACCAGGACCAAAGTTGAGGAAGTGGACTCTCAATATCAGTCTCATCAGTAGACGTCTCCCGATTGCTCTGAAAGCTAAGGCTCCGTGGCCTCTTTCTTGAAGCGGTCGAGCCCTGTTTCTTTTTTTAGGGGTTGTCAACATTCTGAAGCCTTTTCAAAAGCTGCTTTTTCACAGGTTCCTAACAAAACAGACAACAAATTGTTGGTGTTACTAATTACATTAAACTAGATCAGATCCAGAAATTAGACCATACAAACAGAACACATTGTGTTGATGAATCTGGATGAAGCACATTCCTCCTAGTGTCAGATGTTTGCAGTTTGGCTGCCATATATTTAACCGTGTGTGGAAATGTAGTGAATACCTGACTAGTGACTTGCCCACTCAGCTCCACTGGCAGCAGACTTGTCCCGCAGCATTGGGTAGTGCTCTGAGACGCTTTGCTATTACTGAGAGTTCACGGGTACATGGATATTGGAAGCCATCCGCTGCTCTCTTAATCGAAATCATGCTTGTTACTGTATTTCTGATTAATCGACAGCAAAGATCTTTGGAAAGAACATTGATTGCTCCAACTCTGTGTACCGTATATGACATACAGTGGTACCTCGGATTGCGAGTAATGCGGTTTGTGAGTCTTCCGCAAGACGAGCAAAGATTTTTAATACATTTTGACTTGAAAAACGAGCAAGTTGTGGTTTACGAGAGCCAAGTATCATGTTGATATTAACAACGTCTGCTCCTCAGTTCCTCTCTGCCACTGCTCACTCCACCCAGGCCATGTACTTTTCTTTAAATCCATGAACCTGCCTTTCTTAAACCAGTTGCCCAGGAGATGTTGTCAGGCTTTCCCTTCTCCTTCCATCATCACCTGCCTGCCCACTGATATAATTAATTTAAAAATCTTTTTAAAATTGACCTGACCTTGGCTTAATACTGCATCATGACAGTCACTTAACCTTAACTTAATTTATGAGTTAGTTATTGTGATACATGAAATTAAACCCATTTTTAAGTGTAAACTGTTGTAAAACATCTTGTTACCTGAGAAATGTTATTCTGTTGGTTCTATTTTGGTATTTCTTTTGTTTCGCTATCCAAAGGTATTGCAAATGTTAGCTATATAACGTTAATTTAGCACCAAAAACAACAGCAATGCTGTTAATGGACAATGTCCATCATAAAGGTTCATTTACACATTAACACTATGTCTAGTAACAACAACAACAACAAAAAAGTTTTATCCAAATTTATTGGCTCATTTTCAACAAATTGACATACTGTTATTAACTGCTGCATCAAAGTCTGCACCTTGCTAGCTAATGCTAGTTCAAATTAGCTAGCATACCAACTTTCCAATTCAAATTAATTTTGGCTAAGGTTTGCTAGTTAGATTGCTAAATAGAAACGTAGAAGAGTAGAAACAAACAAACCTTACCTTTCAAAACTGCACTTGATACGTGATCCAAACCCGGGTATTTTTCGCCAATTCCATCTTTATCCACGACGTCAGAATAAGTCAGAGAGAGTCAGAGAGACTTCTTCCGGCTATATACTATATATAAATATATACTTCAGTTCATCAGGTTATTCATATACAGTGTATAAAAAAAAAAAAAAACTTTATTCATAGACCACCCCCCCCTTTAACTTAACCTGAAAATGGATTGAACTACGTCAGGTTATTCAGTACTAGTAAATGTCATTTTTTACATCTTTACCGCCGTTTTTACGGACAGTATTGGAATCGTATTACTTTTGCTTTTATTAACTTTTAAGATGCTTTGGCGATGTGTTACCTGCTGCGTTTTTATTACTTTATCATTGAAATTGTTAATAAGCCATATCAATAGACAGCACAGCTGTAGCCCTGACTTCTGGTTGCTCTGTGGTATTGATGGGTGTACTGAGGAATATACAGTAGAGTCTACAATTCCTTCTACCATCATGTAAAGAGAAGACACCATCAACATCTACTTGAAGACGCCCGACCGTCCGAGGAAAGCCAACTACCACTGCGACAGGTAGGATAACGTTACCATGGCACTAGTTGGAACTTACTTTTGGTCACTGTTTCATAGTCAGAACCGACAGTATTTATAAAATATTTGTTTTAGTTTGTATTAATGTTTTCTTTTTATGTGGAAAAAAAATAAATAAATAGGACCAAAACACTTTTTTGGTTATATTGGTAAAAATAAATACAGTTTCAAAAATAAATTCAGTTTCTGCTTGATATCTGGTACACAGGACAGCATTCAATCAGCGACACCCCTTTTTGACACCCCTGACCTCTAGCATATATAGATTTCATAAATACTTATCCTGTCACAAATATTATCATATACTAGAAATACCCTGTCTGCATGTCAAGACTCTACATTAACTGTCCACTCATTTTAGGATCTGACAACACATGCCACTGCTTTTGTGATAAATGCCAGAGCTGAGCATCGTCTCTCACAGGTAAGATGTGTTTCATGATTCAGAGCAGAGCAGATTTTGTTATTGTTTGGTAATAGTTGAACTTGTATTGATTAATATTGTTTAGCTTATAGGTGACCAACAACAGTGTCAGAGTTAATGAATATGGCTTAAGTAAAATCTATACATTCTAAGTATCAACAAGAGTTCGTCCCATTCTTCATGACTCATGACATCGCCAACACATCTCTTTGTGTGTTTGTTTTCAGAAAAGCTTGAATGACATTGTTCCTGGGGTACAGCAGTATCAAACATCACTTTTGGGCAACCTCAGGAAACAGATGGAGGCAGTGCTAAAGAAGCATTTGAGAAGCACATCAAGTCAACTTGAAAAAGAGGCACTGGATATACAGTATTTAACAATTTCATTGACCCTTTTGCTGGTGTTGCAACAACCTTCCGCCAGGACAGTGTTTTATTAATAAGCAGTTTAGCTGCCTGGAAGCAGTGGAAGTTTCAATTGGTCAAGCCATATGCAAGAAGAAATGTGGTGACCATAATGAAAAGTATTTCATTATGTACCATTAATCAGAAGTCCCGAACAGGGGCTAATTCCACACACGCACAAATACACAGCGCCTGCGAGCACAAATGCAAACGCTTATCTGTCGGGACATTATGTATTTATTTTTTGGGGCAGTGGAACAAATAATTTGAGTTTTCATTATTTCTTATGGGAAATTATGATTTGGTTTACGAGTGTTTTGGAACACAAACCCACTTCCAGAACGAATTATGCTCGTAATCCAAGGTTCCACTGTATATGAAAGCTGCCAAAATGTTGACACTTCAATGCACCCAATTTGTTTGTTTTTTTCAAATGAAAGGGAGATGGGGTCTGTATCTGAGGTTAAGGACTTACAATATTTGTGTGGAAAATTGAGGGACTTCCTAGGTTTCAGTGACGTTACCCATGCTGGATCAGTCAAACGGCTTCTGATAAATGGTAATAAATATGTAACTCAAAAGTCCATGATCAAATGCCAGAATTTGGATTGGTCAAAAGCATTTTTCTTGTGGGGTCTTAAGCTTTATTGTTAAGAATATCAACCAAAAATGTCATGGTTTATCAGCTTGAGGTCCCACACCTTGCACAGGCCACTGAACTACTGGATTAGATGCTGAAAGGTTGGTTGATTTTACCTCTTATTACACAATTTGCAACAAGGGCCAGACTTATGTTCAAGTCAGATACCATCTTGGGGATGTTATTGAACAGTATAACATTTCAAATGACATATAGTGAGTTCCCCAAGTACGAAAAGCCTTACAAGCAGTCTTGTAATCTAGGGCTGGTTAAGACCATACTCAGGATAGCCTCCGTTTAGAAGAAGATACTTGGTTCCCAACTTTTTTGTACTGTAGTGTATTACTAATTCCTCTGTGTGGTTCTTTGTCCAAATATTTGTAAAATATTACAGTAGCTGTATGCGATTTTTTTGAGATTTTTGAGAATGTTTATTACATAAAATGTATCAATTTAATGGTACAAACTTCACCAGTTATTATGACATGGTATCTGTCAAATGAATGTAATCGCAAACTTGTTCTGTACTTGTTAGTGTACTGTACTGTTCTGTCTAGAGGAATACATACTGAAATAGCTGTGCTAAAATGACAATAAAATTGTGAATTCAGTTTGGCTATCATCTGTATTTAATATATTAAGAGATACCAAGGAAAATGCTTAAAGTAAGAAATCATGACTTCAACAAAGCAGTTTTGTACGTGTCATTATTGATAAAACAGCTTTATAATTCTGGTAAATTTAGTTTCAAGCATTAAGATACTCAGAGCTAGTACTGTAATAAAATCTTACCAACACACAAGGTATAATAACTTGTCAAGATTATATAAGATAAAAAAGCTTGAAGTAAGTGAAATGTTCTCACATACAGTACAAAGGGTCTGGTTAGGATAAATATCTCGTCAGACAGAAAACAAGTATATATTTCCTTGATTTAAGATATTTTATCTTACTTAGATTTTCACACACCTTTTCCCAGGCAAGCTTTTCCATGAACAGTGTCGCAAAACATGAGCGTTCTGCAAAATCGACAATTTAATTGCTCCTCGCATGTCAGACATTGATTTCAGGAATCTATAATTTCCCGTCCCGGTCACCCGTCAGCCCTGGTTATTGTGTCAGATGGCCCCGAACCGGCCCCCTTATCAGCCGCAGCATGACTGAGTTCTCCTTCCTGTACACATTTGAAGACAATCAATCATGTCTTTCTTGCAGCACCCTTGAGAGGGAAAGTGCACACAGAGTGTTCTCTAAAACTTAAATCTCTCATTTGTCTGAATGAAACGGAGAAGGACAAGAGGTCAGACATGCTAGCATGTTGTCTCTCCCTCTCGTCAAGTTCCTCCTCTTTTTTTTTTTCCCCCTTCCTCGGCCATCTTCCAGGTTTTGGATCATTAAGCAAAACGTATGCATGGTTTGGACGGTCTTTTGCATTTTAATTCACATTCAGCTGTCATGCACTCCGTGTTGCTGCTTGAATAATAGCACTTGAAAAAGTTTTCAGGTTTTTATCTGACTTTCTTGCCTCTTTCTGATGGAGACGTGAGGTGGATGGAAACGTCTCAATTCTAAACGAATGAGGAGATCTCCATCACGCTTGGTTACTGTTACCTTAAACATTTTCAAGCGAAATAAAAACAGACTTCATCTGGGTGTTTTAACCTCCTGTTTACACCGTACATCTGAATATGCATAAAGTATTGGCACCCTCGCTTGGGCTGCAGTCATGAGTTAACATGTTTTGATGGCTCCATTGTTTTCTCTTGTCAGAATCGTTATATCACGTTGGATAAAAACCAGTGTAGCTCTGGAAATTGGCTTAGTGGTGTGTTCCAGTTGGAAAGTTTCTGTCAGAATATTATCATCATTTTTTATTATTCTTTTAGGATTGGTCCTTATCCATCCTGCTCTCAACCGTAACCACTTTTACAGTCCCTGTTAATCAAAAGCATCCATCAGGTGGAGGTATCGCCAGAGCCCATGTAAAGAACCCCCCCCCCCGCCTAAGTGACCATAAATATTGGAACACAGTGCTGATTGACAGGTGTTTCTTGTTGTAGATTCTGTCTCACCTCAGTTTGGTTTGAACTGTAGACTCGTGACATACTATCGGCAGTTTATGGTCCGTTTTAGTCGTAGCATGTATTGTGAAAAGGTTACGCAATACGTACAGCATGCAAGTCCTTATACAGTAGGTCTTCTTATTAGACGTGGCAGCTGACGTCACTGGGTTAAAAACAGCCGTTTCAAACCAGAAGCCCAAGACAAGAAAGAGTTCTGAGTTTGTATTGCATTGTACTGTATACTCTGGAAAAGTATTTAAGGACATTTAATACAGATGATTAGTGAGAACATTCACTCATTGAATATTAAATTCTTTGATATAATGTAAGAATAAATCGTTCCTCGTTAAGATCTGGTATGATTCACTGCAAGGTTATGTAAGCAAACTTTCCAAAGTGACCACAGCTCTAAGACCAAAAAAAAAAAAACCTCCAAATATTATTTGCTCACTGTGACCTTTTTGGCTTGTGAAAGCAATCACACTTGAGCAGATATTGATAGCTTTTAACCGTAGTGTGTAAAGACCCGTTCTGTCTCTCAGAGGAGATGTACTCCCTGTGCCATTTCCCAGGATGCATCACTGGTGGCACTTTCATTACCAGGGCCAGTCTGGGTAAATAGCAGGGTCCTCACTCAAGTGAAAGGGAATGTTTGCTCATAGACAGCGAGAGGCAGCCGAGCGTTTGCTCTGCACCACACCGCCATCGGGTTATTAACTCTTAACAGTACTGATGCAAAAACATAAACAGTGGTTGATGCATATGAATCTGCCCATTCATAAATGGTTAATTATTATTTCACGCACATTTAATTGATAATAAATTGATTAATTGGTGTTTTTTTTTTTTAGGTTACTGGGTATTAAGTTTACGTATATAACTCATTTCTGATGCTTCTGAAATCATTTCTTAAATACATGCAGAGTTGGGAAGCAGGAGAAAGCCGTCGATGGCTTGAGAATAAAAAAATAACATTTGGCTTAGATATTTTAAATCGTCTCAGTAATGCATTACACATCTTTCGTCATATTTTAAATTAAAGCAAGATGCAATTTAGCCACCTGTAATTTCTCCAGTGGCTCTCGAGTCCAGCACTTCTACTTCAAGGCTCTTCTGAACTGGAAAGAAATATAGGATTGTCTCTAGAGTGTAGCGTAACCTGATGTAGAGAAACCCAAGAGCAAAATCAGAAGTGTATAAGCCGTAGACACACTACACACTAAGATTTCATCCAACCAGCTTGATCATTATCTTTCATCTTTCATGTGTGCAACATGGTAGCCGGGAATCCTCCCAGAAACAGTCTTATGGAGTTTTTCTTCCCTGATGTAATGGTCATAAACTGCACGTTTTTGATGCACTGGTGATTCAGTACATTCAGGTGGTCATGTGACTTCATTTTATCTCCACATGACGTTGCTGAGTCTCGACCTGAGTGACTGATGCGACCCCAGATCATAACACTGCCTCCAGAGGCTCGTACAGTGGACACTGAACGCTTCATGAGCTTCCCTTCTCACCCTGACACGCCCATCACTCTGGAATAGAACCAATCTGGACTCGTCAGGTCACATGACCTTTTTTCATCGCTCCAAAGTCCAGTCTTTATTCTCCCCGAAGTGTTGTTTTCTGATGAGTCTCACTAACTAAGTGGTTTTCTTATGGACACTCGCAGCGTAAGTCCAACTTAGTTCCCAAGTGTGGTTAGTTCAGCACTATCCATCCAGGGTTTAATCATTTGTTGAACACTTATTAATCCGCCTACAGTACAGTACAGTCATCTCTGATATTTCTAAGGTATATTATTTGCTTGATTTGATGCTGGGCCTTCTGAAATAGCTCGGTCTCTCCCTCTTTTTTTTTTTTTGGCAAGGCGAATGTAGGCTCATCTAGGAAATGAGGAGGTGGAACAGACTGGTTGGTTGAACCAAAGATTGTTTAGGACTCAGGAAAGGCTTGATTTCCCCAAACACCTTGTACAGTAAAAGCAATAAGCTTCCAGCAGCAGGGTTATGGAGCAAGGCAGTGAGACCCAACCCACACTAACAGCATAACTAAACTTACCGCTAATAATGGAACCATTAACATACATTAGGTTGTGTAAAATCATATGGTTGCCGTTATTTCAGAACAGACTTAGATGTAACAATAAAACTGTTAGCATTAGCGCCACCTAGGCTTTGCATTCCCTTGCTACCTGGGCAGCTCTGGGCCCTCGGGGTAACTCTGGTCCTGGAGGACACCTGCCCTCCGCACTGTAGAGCTTTAGTGCTTCACCAACTCCCAGCACACCTGATTTATTTAATCAACAGCCTTTTCTTACATTTAGACATTTGGCAGACGCTCTTATCCAATCCATCTTTGCATAGATCTTTACACTGGGTTAGTAATCTACAGTAGTAACCAAACACTATTTTATATTTTTAAAGATGTTTTGGATGGAGAGTATTAGCCCGAGTACTGAAGAAACAGATACGTCTTAAGTCGTCGTTTAAAGACTGTGAGAGACTCGGACATCTAGAGGAAGTTCAGTCCACCACCTACAGTACCGTAGGTGCCAGAGCTGCAGTAGGTCAATTTCCTAATTGAAGTGGGTGTGGCAGAGCAGAGGAATATGCAGGGCAGTCGGTCCTCCAAGAATAAGGTTGAGTCGAATCTCTTGTTTGTCCGGAACATCCCGCGGGTGCTTGATCGGATCGGGATCTGGGGAATTCGGACGCCAGGTTGGTGGCCTTCTTGGGCTGGTTGTCTGCTGAGCCCCATGTGTTCTGGTCTGGTTGTCCGGTGTTCTTGTATTTCTTTCAGGACTTTTTTGTTGGCCATTTCTGCTGCATTGGCTTTTCTGTTTGATCAGACCAGACGGATTGGACTTTGGTCCTCATGGGCTTGGCTGAGCCTTCTTTGATTTGATGCCTATGATCTTGTTGATCTTGTAAGTTGACTGGTGTTCTGTATAGTGAGTGAGCAGTGTTAATGTATTAAGGTTATGGCTGATCGGTGTAACTATTACATCATCATTGTATAATCTAACACACATGCTGATGAGGATCTCTTAAACATATCCCTGTGATCTGGATGTGATGACGACCAAAAAAAAAAACTAGCCGTAAAAACCAAGTGTGTTTTATAATATTCAAGACTTTTGAAACCCTCACTCTCATAAAACACACACACACACACACACACACACACACACAGCCTTTAAAATCTTCCCAGTAGTTAAACTATACTGTGTGTCTGTATAGGGTGAGCAGGTTTATGTTTGTTCTCGTAAACCTAAAGAGCAGAGGCCGCCGATCCCTTTCATTCCTCCCGTTCGTCTTTACACAGGCACCGTTTTACATTCTGCTGGCTGTTTTGTTTTTCCTCTGGATGGAATAGAAGGCGAAGCGAGCCACAATGAATATCAATGAGAGATATCAATCCTCTGGAGCCTCCGTGGAACATGACAGACGTCTTTCCGCCAGAGTTCGCTGACTAAACTCCGCTCGGGGAGAACAAAACGGAGCTGGAATGCACGAAGCGGATCAGAATATTAAGTCAAACGCTTTTGCCGAGGCAAATTCTTACTGCCTTCAAAGTTGCTTTGTTTTGTTTTTTCTTCCTGCATATCCAGGTCCACGCTCTGCAGTATACTCAGAAAGGGTAATTAAGGGTGCTTTAATTACGTTACAGATATTACCTTGTTATGGAAATTCATTTTCCTTCTTAATCGGTGAAATTACTTAATGGTAAATTAAAAGACAAAAGTAGCACATTGTCATGAATTGCAATTAGCATTAACATCGTTTGACCTAATTGGTGCAGCTGTTATACGACTAGTTCATATATTTTTTCGCCTGTGTTGCACGCTCTCATATTACAGGTCTATTTTGCTAATTTTGCAATATAACGCATATTATGGGGTTGCCCTGTTGAAATGATTGGTGCGCATGCTCCTCCATATGAACACTTTAATATGAGGGGTGTTCAGGTCAAACCGGGACTTTTGATTCTACAGAATAACACACATTTCTGAACGTTTAAACTCCCTTTTTTTCTCTATATAATCCCCCTGCTACACTAGAGCTTGGACACCGTCAGTACTCCAGAGCCCCCGCAGAATTTTCACTTCGAGCCACCGCAGCCGGGATCATCACTCGCAGACGCACAGGCTTCTGTAAAACATCGACACTGTTCAGATGTTTTACTGCGGCTGAGAGTCTCATCACCGCACTGTAATATCTTTAAATACACCTTCATTAACCAGAAATGTCATCACAAGTCCCGGTTTGGCTCGAACGCCCTCATGGTTTTGGGCTGCTGCTGTACTGTATGTTATTCATTCATTCTTCTACATTCATTATTTCTATACAAATATCCGGAGATGGCGAGTTCGATCCCCGGGTGATGCTGTAACCTCTCGCAGCCGGAGGTCTAGAGAGAGCTGATTGGCCGAGCTCTCTCAGCGGGGAGGGGTGAGAGGTACATAGCGCTCCCACATTAATCACGGCTCTACAGCCAATCAGGGGCGTCTGTGAGCTCACGCGAGCGGAAGGAGTGGATAGCGCTGTCCTCCGAGTGTGTGACTCCGCCCCCAACGGTGCGTGAGCGAGCAGTTTGAAATGATGCGGTCGGTTGGCGTCACGTGATTCGGAGGAAACACGTGACAGTCCCAGCTGGGTGGTAGTAGTAGCCTTAATGTGGAGCCCCCTAGTGACGGGGAGGAATTGGACACGACAATCGGGGGAAAATAAATAAATATAAAATAAGTATCCAAGGAAAATAGATCACACACACACACGATATACTAACATTTGGTTTCCTGCTGATTTATGCATTTAATAATATAAAATATATTTTAGAAAATTCCCTAAAATGTGACATTATTTAATTAATTATGACAAAAGATTTCATTACACAGTGTCAGCCATATTAAAGTAAAGATTAAAAAAAATCTTGTTATCATTGAAAACTTGCCAAAATACAATAATGGGTAGTGACTGAGCTGCAAACTGTTGCAAACTTTTATTCCTGTATGCTTTGACTGCACGAACACTCGATGTGATTAATGCGTAATTTGAGAAATTCTCCATTAAGTGTTGCTGCACAGAAGAGTTATAGACTTGAGGATATGAAAAGAACAAGCTGGAATTTCATTATTTGAAGTATGTGTTAATTCACGACACGAGGACTGAAGGTCATTGAGGGAAACGCGTCTAAAACGACACAGGACTCGTCACTCTGTGACGACGGAACACCTGCGACCCCACCGGAGGAAGATTCACGCTCACGGTTTGGCCATTTTCCATAAACAACGATCCTGAATTCCTGTTATATAAGGCGTCCCAAAAGTACCGCATCAGCCCTGGCTCTCTTTCTTTTTTTTTTTTCACAATACACACTTTCTCTTGGAGAGATCGTTTTTGAAATGTCTGGCTTTAATCTTTTAGAGAAATGATATTTGAACTGATCTCCGAATGAGTTCCTGATGTTTTACATTAATCACGGCTCGCTGCACCAACAGGAAACAGTTATAATGCAGTTGTACTGTAAGTTGTAGCTCAGCAACACTTACACAAGCAGCAATCATGAAGCAGAGGCTCGTCATATTAAATATATATATATAGAAACACTCGCATTAGTTGTAAGTGAGCTGTTTGTTTCCTTCGCAGAATCAGTTTGCCTATCAGGACGGCAGTTTCGGTATGGAGGCGATGATGGCGACTATTCCGCGGGTGGTGGCGGTGTCCTCTGTATCTCCATCGTGCTCCGCTCAAGAGCCTCAGCAGGGGGCGACGGGAGTCACGGAAGACCCGCGTTGCAACGGCACCCTGAGAAAACAAGCCTCACCCCGGGTCAGGACCGGAGAGGAAAGCAGCGCGCAGCGCTACAGCACCGAGCCCACGCTGCTCCTGAGCGAACGAGCAACCAGAGCAGAAAAAGACCAAGACGGATACATGACTACAAAGAAAGAGAAGAAACCCACAGGTACGCTACAGTACAACCACCCCGCGCTTCTCCTAATAACCGTCCATTCTGAAAAGAGTCTCGAGATTAAAGTCTCGTCACTTTATATATATATATACACGATATGGCTTTAATATCTCTCTAGGTTTCTTTCTCTTTCTCTCAGGCTTTGTAATGCAGTTTCCCAGAATCAATAATGTCGATCTCGTCTTAGAGATTAGGACCCTCAACAAACATTTTCTACATCAACCTAATATCCATAAAGAAATTGAATATTATTCCAGGATGAATACTCTGAGTAATGTTCTCGTGTCTTGAGTCAAACATGGCTCTTTTTATTCAGTTTCAGTTCATTTTAGACACGAGCAGGAAGGTTCCCTAGTTCAGTAATACTGTACGTGGCTTACGACTGGGATTGATGTCGTAGAGATCAGATACAGTATGAAGCCCAGAGCACAAACATTATGCGGCGTGAGCGTGGGAGTCGTTAGAGATTGATGTTAGATACAGTATCACTCAAACCTCTGGAACATTTTATACATGTATTGTTTGTTTTTAAACTGAAAGCCCCTCTCGTCTTTTCTCGTCTGTTCTGTCCTCTGCTGTCGTTTTCTCCGGTAGATTACCTCAACCCTGTGGAAGAGAACCCGTTCGTGACCCGGCGCAGAAACGGAGAAGTCCATAATCTAGACCAAGGCCACCATTCCAGCTCCAATGGCCAACCCAAGGTGGAGGATGAGTACGTCAACGATCCGCTGTATCTCAACACCTTTCACAACTCTGGAGAGAAGAATCCGGAGGCCCTGCGGAAGAACGGCATCCCCGTGGCTCATGCAGCGGTGGCATCGAGCAACCCTGGTACCACCGGCGTCCAAAATATCGCCCAGAAAGGGCACCCGGCGCACAGCGCCCCTTCAGGGCACGGCGGCCACATCCCGATCCCGATCCCGGCGCAGCCCATTTACTCAACTCAGTCTGGCGTACCCGCCCTCTCGGGACACGCCCTCCATCCCTCGCTTTCGGGTCACTCCTTCCACGCGTCGCATACCCTCCACCCGGCGCACACTGGCACCGTTGTAGCGGACAAAAAGCCCAAAAAGACCTTCGACAACCCCGAGTACTGGCAGCACAGTCTTCCGCCGAAGGCGACGCTACACGGGCCGGAGGTCTTGCAGGACTGCAGCACGCGCTTCTTCTACAGGCAGAACGGCCGCATCCGGCCCGCTGTCGCTGAGAACCAGGAGTACCTAACGGAGTACGCCCTGAAAACAGGCACCGTGCTCCCGCCGCCGCCGTACCGACAGAGAAACACAGTGGTGTAGCAACAAAGAGCTTAGAGAGAACGGGAGGGAGAATAAGAGGAAGGAGGGTCAGGCATCCTCACCCTGGAATCGTACACCAGTACCGGTTCTCCTCCCGTCTTCTCCTCTCCTCTCCTCTCCTCTACTCCTGACTGTATTTCATGCTTAATTAGCATCCAGATGGTGTTTCCCTAAACAAGACAGATGAAAGACAACCATGTCAGTCAACCCTCCTTGCTCTTCGTCAAGCCCTTCACATCCAGCACATCACAAATACTTGCCATGGTGTCACTGGCATGTGGACGTCGTATGCGTCCGAGATACTTTTCCTCTGCGGTGCCAGATCCCCTACCGGAATTGGTTTGGAGACAGCATCGACGTTTTTTTTTTTCGTTTTTTTTACAAAAAAGGTCTTTGCCTACTAATCTACTGCCACACTGTGGACGTTTTTAAATAAGGTCAAGACCAAAACCAAGTCTGGCAATGCGGGCAATTTTTTTTGGCACCGCTACTACCGTAGTAATTATTCCTCTAGTTTGTTAGATATCACAATAATATTCCAGAAGCTAATCTACAGTGTCATCTCTCATCCTTGTAGTACCATTAAGTCGCTCTCGTCACTGCCTTTCTTTAAAAAAAAAAAAACTAATAATAACAACGATAAAAGAATTACATACATCTCCCTGAAGGGACCATAAAGTGCCAGTACAAAAGTGTCCAAATGTCTCACATCTAAAAAAAAAAAAAAAAGCTGATGAGTTTAGCATGGCACTCCATCCGGGCGAAACATCCTGTAGAGAGGGATTTACCGTATGTCCACTGCAGAGTCTATTGTTCATAACAGAGGATGTGTTCAATAGTCTGCGTGCATCGATTTATTACTTTTTTTCTTTGCACCATCACACAGCAACAGTTATCCACCAGTTGTGATAATGGACTTCACACACACACACACACACACACACACACACACACACAAGGATGAGTAGACTGTATACAGTAGGCAGCACAAACCAGATTAATCTGAAACGCCTGATAATAACGACCACGGCGTCGTACAGAACGGGCGATACAGACCTCCAGGCCGACACTGAGGCTTTCGCTTTTTGGTGAAGGCTTGAACATTACCGTACGAGACACGAAGCGGGATCTGACCGCGGTGCGCGATAGCACACGGAACGGGGGGTCGGAGAGCGGCACGCTCGATATGAAAGGCTTGAGCTGGCACAATTAATCCTGACACAGAGGAGCGTGAGAGGAAAGGAAAAGGAAAAAAAAAACAACAACAAAAGAAACTAAAAACACTGGAAGCAAAAAAAAAAAACTAATGTTCAACAACAACTTCCAAGGTGTTCTCCCTTTGGACCGTCCTGGACATGAAAACTTTGTACACGAGAAGGTTGTAATTCCTGCAACTTTCTGGCTTTGTATTATAAGAGACATGTTCCTCATAATGTTGGAGAACAAATTGAAAAATGTCCCGCAGCGAGAGAGAGTGGGCGGAGTGTCCGAGGCCAGGAGTGTGTGTAGTTTTGAGCACTGCCAGGCATTATGTTTTGCTGCTAATGGAGAGACTCGCACTTGTCCGTAGGGTTTAAAAGCACTTAACGGTCTGGCGCTGTCCAATCGCCTCTCTCTTTCCAACCACTAAGACCGGTCTCATCTGTTCGAGTCTTCTTTTGGCACACCGGTCGAGGAACGAGCCAGCCTGCACCTGCACCTGCGGATTGTGATACGGGGTTCTGTCTTGTTTTGATTTTTAAATCTCGTGCAAAAAGTTAGTGCACCCCTGACATTTCAGCAACCACTTGAGAGTCGTCAGAGTGCAGCTTGTACAGCAGTACAGATTTACCGTCCTCTAACAATAACTCAATTTTCGTTGCTGGTTATTTAGACAATAAAGTTAAGTACACCCTTCGTGAACACAAAGTCAAAACTGTGTCCAAAGTGTCAGTATTCTGCGCGAGCACCGTGGTTATCCCTCACAGCGTTAATCCTCCTGGGCCTGGAGCTGCTGGATGTCGGACACACGGCGCTTCCGCTTGAGGACGCCCCACAGAGGTGCTCAATAGGGTTCAGGTCTGGTGACGTACTCGGCCGCATGAACACGATGAAAGGGTCGTGTGATCTCGCACGGTTAAAGATGTGCAGCAACTTTTGTCTCCGGCTATTTTGACAATAAAGTTTTGCATGTCGAGTTATTTTCAGAGTTACAGTAAATCTATACTCTTGTACACGCTGCACACTGACGATAGTCATTTCTATAGTGTGGGGTGTACTTACTTTTGTGACCGGGTGTACGTGTTAAGGTGTAGAATTTGGTGCTGATGCTTTGTGCCCACAGATTAACCATTTTCAGTGGAGTTGTGCTAACATTTCTCCACGAGACCAACCCTAATACACTGGAGGGACGTCCGATAGAGGCGTGTCCCCGGACTGCGGTTGACATCAGCACTGTATCAGACGTATCGCTGGCTTCAGACGAAGCTCTTATCTCATGGAAAAAAGAAACGCCAAACTGCATCACCACACGTCCCAAAGCTATATGGAAATTATCGTTCAATTATGGTGTCACGTCGCTGTTGGCATCGACACGTTTAAGAGGTATAAATAGTACGATACTTGAATGGTAGTTTATTGTAGATAAAACCGAGGCCACGCGACTACTCCGCTAGATTAAGTGCATAATTACTGCAAGACGACTAAACTGAGGTGAGAAGAAAAGGAACGTATTGCATGGGGGACGTCTCAGCTAAATAAAGACATCCCTTCTGCACACGTCCTCACGTTAAACATATTAAGGTTCTCCAGACAACTGGGATTCAAGCATATAATAAATAATCGCATAAAAGAGGGAGCATTCTGTAGGTCAGCGTTTCCTTTTGATATTACGGGCAGACAGTAAATGTCACGGATGATCAACTCCTTCAAGTCGCATTTCACAAAAGCAGCAAAATGTTTCTTATTATTACACCGTTCGACGTTTGTATCACATGTACAGCAGCTATGGAGGAGGACGTCCATGGAGAAGACGCCAAACCTCCATGTGTATAGATGTAGCAAACACTGGGACAGAGCCCTCCTGAAATAATAATAATAAATCATAAGCAGCTAATGATAAAATAATGTCTAGACCAAAACACTGAAGGACAAACAAACAGCTGTGATAACTTTGAGGTTTTGAGGTTCGGAGACGCACAATTGAAGGACGTTTGTGTGGCGGAGTAGGAAAACCTTTTTATATGTGCATGCATAAAATAAACCAGAAATGATATCATTTATAGGTAGATATATATGGTTTAGTGTTTTTACACAAACAAAAATAAATATACAGTATATATGAGAACGGTGTTGTTCTGATTCCACGGGTACCGCTACATCCCTAACCTACCCTGAGCGCCTTATGGACCTCCAACTTTACCGATACATTTTAAAGGTCCCATATTTCCCTGTTTCTTCACCAAGTAAAGTGTGTGACAGTGTGAATGCCCAAGCTAAGATACCCCTCCATCCATCTGCAGTTGGAACCTCTGTAGTCCAACGAGGAGCCGTGGAGACCAACGGCGACCAATGTATTTATTCCCATTTGTAAAACCGTGGTCGGACCTCCAGTCAACATTCACACACTACGGCCAGTTTGGGAACGCCAATTAGCATCATCTGTGGGAGGAAACCAAAGAACCCCAACAAGCACGGGGAGAACATGCAAACCAGTGCTAACCACTAAGCCATGTTTCCGCCATTATGCCCATAAAATACTCTATTTCCCCCGCTCGAGCTCCCTCCTCATTTCAGTGTCTACTCTACGAGAAGACACTGAAAGACAAAGACCCCAAAGACCAAGCTTCTTATATGATGTCACAGCAGGTGGAAGATCTAATTGGCTTGTTTAAACCCTGGCTAATACAATACAATCCACACAGTCCCATCTGAACATGATTAAAAAGAAAAGTTTACATAACGGATGCCCTTTCATGTGGGGTCAGGGTTCGAGTCCCATCTTGGGAGTTTGCGTGTTCTCCCCGTGTTTGGTGTGTTTCCGGTTTCCTCCGACAGTCCAAACACATGCAGATTAGCTTAACTGGCGTTCCCAAATCGCCCGAAGTGTGTGAATGTTGAACGGTTAAAGGTCCTAAGCACGGGAATAAATACAACAGTCACAATCGGCCTCAACGGTCCCTCGTTGGACTGCAGAGGTTCCCAGATGGACGGAGGGGACCTGTAAAGAAGTGGACATTTAAAAACGTCCATTTTAAATCTTACCATCAGTTATTTAATACTAAGTAAGCGTCCGATCAATTGTTTATTATGGACAGATAACTAAACGTCCCCACAGCGACGTCCCCGATGGTTTTCCCACGCCGCCACACACTCACGATGCAAGAAACGATACTCAGAATGCAAAACCTAAATAAGGATCAAGATAAAGATCTCAGTAACCTCATTTCTCTTGATATGAATGTGCAAAGCAACCTTTTGAAGTTTGACCCTTTTGTACATAACTGGAAATTTGTTTTTTGTTTGTTTTTGTTATTTTATTCACATAATATGAAAATGTTATTGAAATGTTAGTGAAGGTATTTTTTTTATTATTCTTTTACTAATTTTTTTTTTTTTTTTTATTAAATAGAGTTGAATGCTTGAAGGTAATATCTGTAGGTACGCTCATACTTGTACCTAAAAACATGAAAGAATGTAAAAAATTAAAATTAAAAGAAAGAAAAAAAACCTACATAATTAAACGAGTCGAACGAGCAGAAAGACGGCAATTAAATCAGACTTCTGGACTTGTCTTATATACAGAATATTTATGTATGTGGAATCAAAGGCCATGTGACTCTGGGACGTTTCAGCGCACTGTTGTTTAGAAGTTAATTACGAGTCCTGATTCCTACTGTACACTATCTACCAGTGCGGTTGACACTTTAATAAGGGATTGGCATGAAGTACATACAGGGTTTGTGTTTGGGCAGTGGTTTATCTTTCGCTGTCTTTTTTCGTATTTACAGTAATTTATTTCTCTCACGTCTACACGACTGGAAAGGAGAGAGACAGAGAGAGAGAGAGACTAAGCACAGTTTTCACATCCATCCTCCGTTTTATATTCGACCAGATATGGGAAGGTGATAACTTCCTGAGTTACAACAAAAAAATAAAACAAACAAAAAGGAAAAAAAACACTCTTTGCAATGGTCGTTCCTCGTAATTTTACTACTGTTAACTGAGAAAATGTGAATAGTATTTTTATAGATTGTTCAACTGGCCAGGTGAATTTGTAAATAGACGGTACGCATTATCTTTTGGACTGTTCAGATTTTTTTTTTTACAGCATCTGACTTTTTTTAACCACATTATGTGTGTGTGTGTGTGTGTCAGAGAGAGAGAGAGCGATCTATATCTACTCCTATTTGATTTCTGTATATATCTGTAATTTGAGCAGCACTTATTTTGTTTGTAGAGCTTGCGGGGATCTTTCTTTCCTTTTTTATTATTATTATTATTATTATGATTATTATTCATATTTTTCTTTGTAGTGCCCCGATGTGACCCTTGTGACTGTATATTTAGCCCAGCCTGGTGAACCTCTTGTTCCTTAATCTCTACCCCTTATTCAAGTCGGTACAGACGGTAGGAGATCCGTCGATTCGTTTCCTTCTCTCTGTCCAGTATAACCTCACTTGCATCCTTATTTTTTATCTTTTTGTACAGAATCCTGCTGTGGAGGGAGGGAGGGAGTGTCCGCAGCTATCTTGCAATACTGGTTATATATATATATATATATATATATATATAGATCCCCTTAAAGTGTGACATTCTCTCCCATCATGCCTCAGTGCATCTGGTTTGTACTTGATGAATATTGCGGTCTTTCAGTCAAGGTTATACTGATCAAACCTTTCAGTGGCGATTAGGTAAAAGCAGGACGGAGACTCTGGAAACCGACTCGGAGAAGTTTGACCTGTATGACTTTAAGACTCCCGGCCTGCACCACTCTGAGACGCGGCTCCCGTTAATTGCCCTGCTAATGGTGTTTCTCCGTGAGATTAATGTGTCGTTGTGTATTATCCACTTTGACAAATTGAATAATTGATCGGACGGCTCATTTCGCCGCCCCGAGCTTTGACTGATGGCTTGTCAGAGCGAATTCTCGTCTTTCTTTCTTTCTTTCTTTCTTTCGGAGACGAGCGGCACCACAGTGAGCGGTGCAGTAGGAGGTTGGGTTCCTGCTGACTTCGATGCTCTTCCCAGCTAAATCACCTCCCCCCCCAACCCCCACCTTTCCCTCCCCCCAAAAAAAAGTTTTGTTACATGAATCTGTCAAAAGTATATTTTTAATTTAATATGAATAAATAAATGCCGATACAGTACCTAAAATGTGCCGCGTCTTGTGTGGTTAATGATGTGAAATCTCCTACAATAAAATCTGATATATTCTGTGTATCTCGACCGGGACCTGACACTAAACAGCTTTGTCTGCCTTATTCATTCATAGACAATGAACACTTCATAGCTCTTTAAACACCAACAGAAGTCTGTAAGCTACATGTGGAACGTATTTCACTTTAGTGCTTACAATAAACAAAAGACTCTAGGATGAGGGATCCAGTGGTACCACAAGCACCTACAAGACGCACTAAAGCCCATCACGTCACACTGATCACAGAGACTTTAAAGCAAACTTTTTTCTTTCTTTTCAACTTTTTTAAAGCAGTGAACTATTAGCTATATTGTAGTACTTAGCCTATGCAGGGTCTCAGAAGGCCAGCGCTACTATTCACAAAGCTGCTTAAGCCTAAAAGTGATGAAATTCTAAGAAAATTCTGAGAATTATGACATTTTTTTTTAGAATTTTTAGAATTTCCTCTTAAATTTAGGATTAAATCTTAGTAAAGATGAAAATGATTCAAGGAACATCTTAGCCCTAAAAACAGCTCCTAAGGTAAAAATCGTTAAGAGTAGAGAGGAGGACTTTTAAGAGGCTTAAGAGTTTCTATATCAGAGGACAAAATGGCGGAAAGAAGAAATATTCTCCAAACACTGAACATAAAGCTAAAAGTAAACACTGCTCTTCTGTCCAATTTGGTTTTCTGGTTGTTTTCCTTCCCTCCATCTCTCTTGGATTGTTGACTACAAACCATCCAAAAGTGCAACTTTAACAGACTGTCCTGTGACCATGTGCATTGGTAAAAGCTGAGCCATCAATCTGAAACGGATCACAAGTAATAAAATCAGTACGGTAAATAAATGTGAGAACTTAAATATACTGTAGTAACTACTGTGTGGAAATTAGTTCACATTTTCAACATCTGGCTGTTTTAATGAACTTTAAGAAATTTCGCCTATAACAGAAACTTTGCATACAGTAAATAGCCTGTAGTCATGATTATACAATCTCATTATATACAAACATTATGATTTTACTGTCTGTTCTATTATCATATAGTCTGTTTTTACAAAGAGCTCCTTTCACATCCTTTGCAGAGGTTTTTTTTTTTTTCATCAACCAATCACAGTCCTTGAATTGCTACATCATCCCTAGCAACGGCTTCCACCACACCCCCTCACTAAGATAAAGGTTTTTGTACTTTCCTTCCTCAGACTTGCTCTGAGAAGTTTTCTAAATCACTTTTAGTCTAGGACTCCCAGCTAGGACTTTTTAAGCTGAGATAGGAGCACTCTGAGAGAATTCTAAGAAGCTTTGTGAATACGGGCCCTGGAGTATAACACAAGGAATTTAAAGTACAAGACCCCCATAAACCCTGGATGGGGTGCCAATTCTTATGCACAAGCACACACGTACACTATGGGTAGCTTGGAAACGCTAATCAGCCTAATTTGCATGTCTTTGGAAACCAGAGGAAACCCACCGAGCACGGGGAGAACATGCAGACTCCATGCACGCAGACCGGAGGCGAGACTTGAACCCACAACCCTCGATGGGTGAGGCAACAGGGCGAACCGCTAATCCGCCACGCCGCCTCAAATACACATGTAAAGGGTAAATATAAATGCAATGGTCACATTTGAGCATCACCCCTATTAGTTATAATGATTTGCTTATATTTATATCATCTTTCATATCCATACGAGTGTGCGCTACAGCAGGGTTGCCAGTTTGACACCATAAAGCGCAAAACTTTGGAACAAAGTCAAGGATGTGAAAAGCAAGCGATATTTTACTTATTGTAAAGAGCTTGTTTTAAATTCAATAATCTGAATGAAATGAACAGTAATACTTTTTCGCAATGGCGAAGGGGTGTTCGAGTCAAACCGGGACTTGTGATGAAATTGCTTGTGAATTAAGGTGTATAAAGTGCTTGACATTCACAGAAGACTTCAACCACAGCACGGTGACGAGACTCTTAGCCGCAGGAAAACATTTATACGGTGCTTCAGTGGTTCATCAGTGGCATCATACGGAAATTTTACGATAAAAATAAAAAAGACTGCAGGAAATCATAATGTGCATCTTTCATCACACAAAATAATAACACGGCGTGATGGTTCTGAACTTTTGCAAGGCTTTCGTTTTTTTGCTTGCTCATAAACAGTCGTCCATTTGAAAGGAAACGCGGCTTCCACTTCACCCTGTTCTCTCATCACACCGCATCACTCTGTCTGTTCTATTTAGAGTTGAAGAGCGCTTAACCTGATGTGCCGGGTTTTATGAATAAGCGCAAGTACAATCGTGCTTTTCTGGGGCGTCAGGATGAGTAATTGTTGGCCTTATTAGCGGCACGCCTGTTAATAAGAGAGATGCAGAGTGGATTTTGAGGTTTCTGTGAGGAGGAAATGTGTAAAAAACGTCCATAAAGCAGGAGCACAACACCGAATCCCGTCCTCGATCAGAAAGAAACGGGAAAAGCTCAGCGAGGAGGGAGCACTTCTGTGAGAAAATGGATGTTAAGTACTCACTCATTAGTTGCTTAGACTTGCAAATTAGCATTGAGTGCAGTCCCTTACATAAATATTCACCCCCCCCCACCACCACCACCGAACACGTTCACGTTCTTGCTTTGTGTGTTACAGTCTGAAACTGAAATGAACTTAGAGATCATATTCTTTACTTGCTTCTCTGACTAATTCCCACTTCATCTGGTGAATGATTTGTGGTGTACAATCTACTATACTGTACGTTCCATATTATTTTTCATATATTTTTGTTAATGAATTGTTCTTTATAAACAAAACCCTGATTTTTTTTTTGTCCTAACCTTATGATTATTTGTTCCTTGGTCCTCATGATGCTACTTGTTGAGCTGTGTTGGGGGTTTCCAGGAACAGGTGTACTGAGATGAACATTACTGGCACACTAATTATGACCATTTTCATCAATTTTGCTATTATGCAAATCTCCAGTGTGTCTCCAGTGTGCATGTACTAACAAACAAAAACATTAGGGAAAAAAAAAAACATTGCCAGCTTTTTGTATTGGTCACATTAGAAACAAGCCAATTAGATTTTTCACCTATTGTGACCTCATGATGTATAAGAGTAGACCCTCCCCCGGCTTGCTGCTCAGCGCTGGATGGGCGTGGTTCAGCTGTAGCTCATTTACATAGACACGGAAACAGTGCATTAGAATGAGGAGTGAAAAGTTTAAAGATGCACTATCTGAGGAATACTTCAACTGGATCATTAACACACTCTCTCTCTCACACACACACACTATGGGAAGTGTTGAGATTAATCTGTTAAAGAAATAGTAAAAAAAAAATGGGACTCAATCAAACTACATTTGACAATGGTATGGGACGCATATGATCACATAAGGTTTCTTGTGTAAAGAGTCACTATCTATATAAATTACAGATCAATTAGGGCCCAAGCACTATGACATCAGCCCTACAGTACGTCATCATAGTATGTGAAGGGCCATCTTGTTCTTCTAAGGATTGCTTTTCCCGCCATCCAGGGCTTTTTGGGCATCATAAGAAGTCATGAGAATTGGTTGAATCTGTTGCCAGTAGCATGTCTAAGAGTCCTTACATGGGATTTTGCTGCATGGCTCATACACACTTGTCTGTATGCACAAAAAGCTACACATTTAGAGTTCATTGAGCTGAACAACTTTCACATTGCATGTCACGGGCTCAACTCAATAAGAAGTCAGTTATTTTAGGCCGTTTGTAAAACGCACCCAATGATTCTGATACAATTCTGATATACTCCTCCTAGAGGATTTATACGATCGCCAAAACATCGGGTCTATGTGATCCCGAGACATTGAGGCTGCAACATTGCGATGGCGCAGGGTGCTTGGGCCCGCTCATCATTGCTTTCAAACTATATATATA
>QMIH01000264.1:268944-318649 GCA_003987875.1 Clarias batrachus | reverse complement strand
AAAAAAACCTAAAAGATCAAAACCTTTGATCTAGCATAGGTAATTTTTTAATATATATATATAAATTAGTATTCACATAATTTGTGCTAAATTACTGGTTTATTAGTGGTTAGCTAAGGCTACTGATTGGTGTTTACAAAAATAAACAATGTAGGAACACAATCATTCAGTCTAGATAATGTGATCATCATTTACTGAGGAACGACAAAACGATATGAAGACGACGTGAACCTGGAGAACATTCCGCGACATTGAGGATTAGTGTTAAGGTTATCAGCATGTAGTGTGCAAGCATGCGATCGCACAATGATTTGTCACACATTATTTTATCAGTGGAGGAACACACACACACACACACAAAAAAAAAAACTATACAATTACTGCAAATAAAACCTGAATCAAAATATTTGTTTATGTTTTAATAACTACAGTGAAAAAAAACAGTCTAACTCATTCGATGAATCTTGATATGATATCTTCAAAAGGGACATCTCGCCATGGCAACTAAGTGAAATGATCAGAGAGCTTTAGAAGTGGGTCTTTAAAAATATTTTTTATTCTTTAGCCATGTTTATTTATTTATTTTGTAGATGATTAAACCTTATTTTAAACCGATGACTGATAGTTTCCACAACACGACATTGATTTAGATTAGCCTGGTTGGTGGTACAACCGGGAACGGCAAAAGGTCATTCAGAGCATCCAAAAAAACAAACAAATCAAAAAAGAGCAACCATGGTTCTGCTAGATGCTGGTTGTTATGATTCAATAAATTTGGATTCAACTTTTTTTGTCATTGTTCGGAGTACATGTGAACAGTTTGCCAGCAAAATTTGAAAACTGAAAAAGAATATTTTTTGTGCGTGTTTTCTGTGTAGCACAAGAGTGATAGGAAAAAAACATATATTATGGCACGTTATGACGAATTAGCTTTGGTTTCATCAGTGTGATTTCGCAAAACGCTACAACTCCGCCTTGTGGCAAATTTAAGTATGCAGTTTAGGATCAATAGTATGTTGGTTGAGTTGCAACTAAATACGTGAAGGAAACCCGTGCTTTGATTGGAATTCATTGGCTGCAAATTGGAACGAGGAAAAAAGAAAGGGTTGAGTTTTGTTGTAGGTAAACGATACAAAAAGTTCATCAGTTTACAGCATCATCACCATCCTCTAGCAGTTTCAGTTTCACTTTCCACTGTTGACTACAGCAATTTATCATAGTAAGGACATAAATCATACAACATCCACTCTGGCATCATCCTAGTGAAGTTCAGACATTGCCTCCAATTCAATAGTATTTGTACAGCACTTTTAACAGAACCAGAAATAGCAAGCTCAGCAGCTTCCCACACACAGTGTGTGTAGTTCATTCCTTAGTTGCTTAAGGCATTATTGATGTTAAGCAACTCACACCTGTAGTTCATGAACACCGGGGTAACTGGAATAGGATAGAAATAGAGTGTACAATAGAGTGTGGGAATAGAGTGTACAATAGAGTGTACAATAGAGTGCGGGAATAGAGTGTACAATAGAGTGTGGGAATAGAGTGTACAATAGAGTGTGGGAATAGAGTGTACAATAGAGTGTACAATAGAGTGTACAATAGAGTGCGGGAATAGAATGTACAATAGAGTGTACAATAGAGTGCGGGAATAGAGTGTACAATAGAGCGCGGGAATAGAGTGTTTATTTTCCTTGCCTTCAACATTCTCCAAAAATCCACTGAGCACATTTAGTTAAAATAAATCGCACTTCATATTGTCTTTATAGTTTTCAGCTAGTTTTTGTATGTTGTATGGAGCACCCTGGTCCTGGAGGAACGTTGTTTCGTTTCACCGTGTACTGAACTGTATATGGTTGAAATGACAATAAAAGCTTGAACTTGACTTGTTCACTTACATGATTTGCCTACAACATTGATGTTCAAAACTTCAGAAAATAAATAAATAAACAATTTTTTTTTACATCTTTTTTTTTACATCTACATCGAGGCATTTGGCAGACGCCCTTATCCAGAGCGACTTACTTTATTTATTTATTTTTTTAATCTCATTATACATCTGAGCAGTTGTGGGTTAAGGGCCTTGCTCAAGGGCCCAACAGGGACAACTTGGTGGTAGTGGGACTTGAACCTGGGACCTTCCGAACCGTAGTCCAATGCCTTAACCACTGACCTCATGTCATACTTTTAAAAGTATACAGTAAGCATTTCACTACATATTAAGCATTTCACTACATATCGTACTGTGTATGAATGTGTGTGTGACAAATAAAATTTGAATTTGCATTTAAATTCATAATTTGTTATAACACAGGAAAATAATTAACCAGAATAAGTGAAAGTTTGAAATGAGCATTTATACCATTTTTCTGCCCAACTGTACAGTATAACGCAAAGGACATGCAGATGTATAGATAACAAATGCTTTATGGAGTTAGGGATTTTTTTTATTCATATTGTTAGATGTACAAAACCAAATGAAGCAACCTGCAGTTAGACCTCTGTTCATGTAAATCAATTCTCACTGACCTGACACCTTAGATAGCAAGCAAGACTTAGTGGACTAGTTTACCTTTATTAATCTCAGACATATTCAGAGTCAGGTTTTGTTATTTTACCTACTTAGTACTATTATTATTATTATTATTATTATTTATAATGATTCATAGAGAAACTCTCTATCCTCAGATATTAGGGTAACAGCCTACATACTGTACCTCCATACTAAATAGTTTATCACTATTTGGTGTCATTACTATTTAATCATCTTAATTTGCTTACATGATGTGGTTTGGGACACAGTCCTGATCTCTATTTAAATATCTATGGACTTGCTGCTGTCAGATTAAACCCGGAAGGGCTCTCAAAACATTTACACACTCTTTCTTATTAATTAATGTTTCTTCTTCTTCATAAAGACATGGTGTCTGGATTATGATCTCTACCTTGCATGCTATTCAAGATAATGAAAATCAAGATAAAGCCTTCCACACTTAGCACAACGGCTCCTTTTACAGTCGTTCCTGATCCAATCGAGAATCAACATCGGACATAATGAGAAACAATTTGAGCAGGACAGCGAACGCCCACCGGACTCTATCTCCTGCGCTGCACTTCATCACTGCTCTGTCTCATATATTACAGTCGTCAGAAGAAAGAAAAAAAAGAGAGAGAGAGAGAGAGAGAAAAAAAAAGAAACGCACCCGGAGCATCCGATGATAAAGCGCCATTATTCCTGACGTCAAGCAAGCACATGATAGATGCTGCTCTTTTGCCAGAGATGAATTTTTTTACAGCATTATCTTTGGAAATCCAATATCGTAAGCAGGTGAGAGCTATGTTGTAAGGTCTTTCATAAGCTCTCATGAAGCAAAAATCATTTTCCTCATGCCGGTAATCGAGTGTGATGGACTCCATCCATCTTGGCATGGCCACGCTCCATTTTTGTGCCTGCTCTGACATTAGGTATGGATTTTTACTTGACATGAGGGATGACAATAATGTTTGAATGTAAATTATATTAAATGCCCCTGGCTGTGATGATCTTCTAAAGCGTTGTCGGGATACAAAAATGCACTTACTGTACTTTTTTTTTTTTTTACAGTAGACATTTCCATTGCAATTTTGGAATAGGTTTAAAAATTTGCAGAATTAATAAGTACTAAATACTGAATACTATGTGCTGAAATAAAGTTGTCACAATCAGCAATGGACCCATGGGTGTCGCATAAACATCAACATCTTAATGAACCATTAGAGAGACTATACAAAAGATTTGTAAAAATTTACTATTATTATTATTATTTATTATTATTATTATTATACCAAATGCAGATAATCAGCCAAGACATTAGGGATTAAAGGGTCAATATTCATTATTTTAATAAACATATTTTCTATTTTATAAATAAAACATCATACAGATATTTTAATGAAATGTCCCATGTAATATTTTGCAATAGCAAGTTCATCCAACTCTACTTTTATCCTTTGTATTTACTTTAACAAACAAGAAAACTAAAATATAATGGATAAAATATTACGTTTCCATTGCTTTAAAATATAATTAACAATTCCTTGATTTGATACACACATTACTCACATTAAAAGGAAAACTTACCAAATGTTCAACAGGGCATGAGCTCGAATGATGTAGCTGAGGAACTGCACAACATGCTTAAGGGTGCTTTTGCGAGATTTCTTTGAATCGTGCCCAAATACAACAAAAACTAAACCCCCATAACCCCCCCCCTTCCTCCCGCCCATGCTGGCCAGTTTTCACATTAGTAATAATGATCCATACCTGATTATCCTGACATATTTACTCTCTCTGATACAGCGGGTGGCAGTTTGCACCTAGTTGGTTTTGTGATCCACAAAGAGAAGAAGAATGCCCAGAAGTCAACTTTTTTACTGTCTAACATCACTGATATGGTGTAGAAAATGTCACGAGTGACCTACATGGCTGCTCCGTTATCAGCTACCATTAAGGGTGTGCAGTTTCACAAAACCCAATAGTTCTAGCCCTAGGATGAGATTAGATCATGCTCCAAGCATACAGTATGCAGATCCTGGAGGAGATGATGAGTTCTGACATCATTGTCTTCTTAAGTGTTTATTTAAGGTTAGCTTTCATATCACCCGAGTCAATGGTACCATGCTCAAGACCACCATTTAAATGGATTAGACCACGGTTACGGTTACCATGGGTGGGCATGTGGTACACAGTGCAAATGTAATGGACTGATCTGTGCCCGAGTCCTTAGTGTTAAAGCTGCCTAAAGCTATTTGTTAACTATATACAGTGGAACCTTGGATTACGAGCATAATTCGTTCCGGAAGCGGCCTCGTATTCCAAAAACACTCGTCAAGTCAAGTCAAGTCAATTTTATTTATAAATTGACATTGTCGCAAAGCAGCTTTACACAATAAAAAGAAGTAAGTTTGTATGCAATGTGCATGAATCAAAATGATGAGATTGTCCCTGATGAGCAAGCCGAGGGCGACGGTGGCAAGGAAAAACTCCCTGAGATGGTAATAGGAAGAAACCTTGAGAGGAACCAGACTCAACAGGGAACCCATCCTCATCTGGGTGATAATGGATAGCAGGGATTGATCAGCATAATAATGTGTACTGGAAGTTCAGTGTAACAGGAGATGTGTTAAAATTAAAATTAAAAGGAGTCCAGTTTGTTCCTGGAGGCTCAGGTAGACTGTAGGAGATTCCAGTCCTGAGCTATCGAATGATTGAAGTCACAGGTCCCCAGAGCATCAATCAATGATAGGACAGTCTTAATGGAAACCATCCCCAGCCACCATACGTAAACCAAATATACTTTTCCCATAAGAAATAATGAAAACTCAAATTATTCGTTCTACAGCCAAAAACAATAAATACATAAAAATACTTAATACAACATATAAAGTAAAAATAAAACAAATTTACCTGCACTTAACATTTTTTTTTAAAAGGAAAAATAAATCCAGACAGTTAAGTGTTTCTTTCCAAGAGAGAGAAAAATCATTGGCTCAGTGTCAAAATAAGAGTCGCATGCGTGATACATGATACTCGGCGCTAATAATTTCAGATTCCGGTTTCCGATTAAAAATTGATTAAACATCTTTGCTCGGTTTGCGGAACACTCGTAAACCAGGTTACTCGCAATCCGAGGTTCCACTGTATTTGTTTTATTGCCATTGTCACTGTGTAAAGTACATGTACAAATCCAATGAAATACAGTTGACCACTAAGTGCACCAGAAGTGCACAAGCAATATATTTATAATAAATTAAATATCCAGTGTGTACCCTGCCTCGTGCTCTACAGTAAGTCTCCTGCGAGATGCTCCAGGCCCCGCAAACATGTAGATTAGTACGAATAAAGCTGTGAAATTTTAAGAGATACAGTATGGATGTACAGTATTATATACATGATGTGCATATATAGAATATACAGTATGTGGTGTAAGATGGAAATACAAATGTCGTGTAGTGATGAGGTATATAACATGCTGAGCAGCACATACATATTTATAGTGTATATATCTACGACTATATAGTTTCGTATATACAGAATTATGGATTATGGATGGGATATTAAGTAGTGCAAAGACTGTCTAGTAACAAAAGATGATGTCTAATGGATAAGGAGTGCAGTTTAAGTAAACGTACAGTGTGATCAGCTGTTCAGTACGGAAGCAGCCACGGGGAAGAAGCCACTTCTCAGACTGATTGTGCAGGCATTAAGGCAGCCTTAGTGCCTCCCTGATGGGAGGAGGGTAAATAGTCCATGATTAGGGTGAGAGCCATCTTTCATAACGCCCTTCACTCTCTGCAGGCAGCGTTTCTCGTAGTGGGTGTTGATAGTGGGGAGCTCTCCTGTTCCTGCAGATCATCCTGCCAGTAATTCATCGGGCAGTTTGCACCACCTCGGAAGGGCTTTCTGCTCCGTTGCAGTGCAGTTGAAGTACCACATTGAGATGCAGTTGGTGTTGATGATGCTCTCAATGGTCCAGCAGTAAAAGTTCACAAGAACTCTTGGAGCACAGGTGGGCCTTTTTTGAGTCTCCTCAGGAAATAAAGGCGCTGTTGTGACTTTGGATGATTTCAGGGACCAGGTGAGGTCTTTCTTCAGAGATGTGGACCCAGAGGAACTTAACGCTTGGTACTGTACATGCTCAGCAGCAGCTCAGTTGATGTGCATCCAGAATGGAGTCCAGAGTGACCTTCTGCGTTTTCAGGTCATACAGACTTGTGTAAAAAAAAAAAAATGATAGAGTGGAAATGCCCTCTAGGCTGCCCTCACAGAGAAAGAGTGTGATTAAGATAACTAATGGCAAACATTTCAAATTGTAAAAATATGACGAAATACTATTTAGAGCAGGGGTCTCAAACTCAGTTCCTGGAGGGCCGCAGCCCTACAGAGTTTTGTTCCAAACCTGCTCCAACATACATACCATGTAGTTTTCAAATAAGCCTTAATGACTTGTTTAGTTGGATCAGGTGTTTTTAATTATGGTTGGAACAAAACTCTGTAGGGCTGCGGCCCTCCAGGAACTGAGTTTGAGACCCCTGATTTAGAGTTTTGTGTGTGTGTGAAAATGTGATGAAATGCCCTACAGTATGTGTTTGTGCGTGCGTGCGTGCGTGCGTGCATGTGTGTGTAAATGTGGTGAATGCCCTTTTAGATTTCTACTTGGGTGTGAAAATGTGCTTAAATGCTCTTTAGGATTCGACAAGGGTGTGGAAATGTGATGAAATGCCATTCTGGGTTCTACACACACGTGTGTGTGTGTGTGAAAAATGTGAGAAAATGCCCTTTAGGTGTCTACGTGTGTGTGAAAATGTGATGGAATTCACTTTGGGGTTCTACATGGGTTTAAAAATGTGAGGAAATGCCCTTTAGGGTTTTACGTGTGTGTGAAATTTGAATAAGGACCCTGTAAAATTCTACAAGGTTTCTCCTTGGGTGTAAAAACTTGCCTACATGCTTTTTAGGATCCTACATGGGTGGGGAAATGTGATGAAATGCCTTTCAGGGTTCTACTGGGGTTTAAAAAATGTGATTAAATGTAATTTAGGTTTCTATTTGTGTGTGAAAAATGTGAGAAAATGCCCTTTAGGGATCTACACAGGTGCTAAAATGTGAGGAAATGCACTAAAAGTTTCTACTGTACATGGGTTGAAAAATGTGAGAAAATGCCCTTTTAGGTCTGTGTGTGTGTGTGTGTGTGTGAAATATGAGAAAATGGCCTGTAAAATTCTTCTAGGTTTCTACTGGGGTTCAAAAAAAAAAAAAGGTGCCTAAATGCTCTTTAGGATTCTACCGTACATGGGTGAGGAAATGTGATGAAATGCCCTTTAGTGTTCTTCTCCTCGCAGAGAATCTTGCCACGTGACCGAGACGATGCCCTAAAGGTTGTGTATATGTGAAAGAAATACAGTATGGTATATGGTCTCGTTTGCAAAAGAATGAGGTGACGTGTTCTCTAGGTGTGACCTCTAGGCCTTCAAACCAGGGTTAATGCCCTCTAGGTGCCTCTGATTTCTTCCCCTATAAATGAGCTAAAGTAAATTCAATTAATACTTTATTAAAAATTCAATGAGCTGCAATACATGTATAACAAAATAAATACGATAAATACAATAACTTTATTAGAATTCACTTAAAATCATTTGATAGATTTATTGTTGTAATTGGTTGTTGTTAATTATTAGATACTGTTTTATGTTAATTTAACGCTGGCACGTTCATGCTGTGTTCAGTTCTAACGGTAACACCTGCACGCCATTGCAACATCCGAGTGTCGCCGTGCATTTTCCCGCCTGCAAGTCGAGCTCGACCAGGCCACTAAAGCCCTCCGAGCTGAGCTGGGATTCCCACCAGGGCTTTCATTACCGAATATATTCCATTCCATTACGATGACGAGACGCGGCACAAACTCTGCCCCACACTCAGTCATGGCACATCAGTATTCACAGCTAAGCTGCAAGTCAATCTTCTGTGTAAAGCCTCTGATATGATTTGGGATTTAACGATTGCGACCATATTCTCCTTCCATTATTCCCCCGAGAGGTGTGCACTGGGCCCGAGAGTTTGATATTGAGCTTTATACAATACTGTAACATACTTGGATGGATGTGCTTACTCAGCAGCTCGGTTATATTTTGCAAGAAGTTGCAAGAAAGTCTCAAGGGGGAAGAAAGAAAAGAAAAAAAAAAGTAGTACTAGTGGTAGACCAGAACAACAGATGGAATATCAAGAAGACCTTGATGAGAACAAAGGAAGAAGGAACCCAGAATAAACAAACAGTTTACGCAGCGTTCCTACTGGCTGAAGACAGGAGATACCAAATATCTTGCTTTTGAACTAAGACATGCCAAACAAGAATATGACAATTTGCATCATTACCGGCTTGTTCGGTAGTGCGATCTCAGAAAACAATCATGAAATGCAGCAGCACTGTGTTTTAGTTTTATATCAAATTCTGATAGTGGGTCCAGCAAACATCTCTGTGTTTTTCAAAACTTCAAGATTAAACTTGAGAGGTACATCGTGCTGCTTGCTGTGGCAAAACACTGGAGTCATGCTAGCAACATGCTAATATTGTCAGCATCATGTTAGCAACATGTTGGTAGAGGGCGTTGCTTATCAGAATCATGATCAACATGAAAGACTGATTGGCTGCCGGAGTTAAATGAGATCGGAGTTAAATATGTCACCTGTGTCTCTATGACAATGTGATCCACAGTTAAATCCCCATTATATGTCAATGGGGCAAATTTGGGCACCTCTTGCGCCCCAGGGGAACAACTTGTACCCTCTTGTGGTGTATGTTCTAACACCTTGCAAGCCTCTCAAATGTGGTAAATTTGAGATGTTTAGAAAAGTCATGTCAAGCACCCCATTCCCGAATGAGCCACAATCTACGGCCTCGGAAGGGGTGTGTTCTGATACACCTTGCAAACGTCTTCAAATGTGGTACATTTGAGATTTCTGCAAAATTCTAGCTCTGCGGTAGAATCCATCAAACTTGGTCTCAATGTTAAGTCTTTGGGACTTTTGGCACGGTAAATTGCCACGCCTTAGAAAAAAAGTCATAGCACCTCATTTCCGTCACGATTTGACACCTCTTTCATGGGTCCATGTTAAACGGTACGAGGCTAGTTACGTGCCAAACTTTTGTATGGAAAAAGAGAAAAAAGGGAAAAAAGGGCGTGAAATAGTAATAGTACCACTCGCATCGCAAGTACCACTTATAAATGTCTCCAGTAAATGTCCTAGACTCGTCTAATACTAGCCGAACACCTGGATGTCACGTCAACTTTGATTTTGACTTGAAATTTGACAAAAACACTACTTAATAGGAGCTTCAATTTCCTTAAAAATACAATACAAATAAGTTTCAACACGGATACACTATAGCAGGCATGGGCAAACTACGGCCTGGGGGCCACATGCGGCCCGTTTAACGTTTTGATTCGGCTCGCTAAACTTTTAAAAAATTAATAAATTAACATTGTTAATGTTTTATTTCCCCTGTAATTCTGATGTTTCCTCACTAGATGGCGCACTCTAGATATATTGGCTTTGTTGAGGTGAAGCGTAGGCCTATTACTCCAGGTTTGCACTTTGACCAAAGCATGCCATCTATCTGCTCCTGTTCCGGCCCCTTTGTCAACTGTTAGAACTCAATGTGGCCCACGAATCAAAACGTTTGCCCACCCCTGCACTATAGGCTGTATACAATTCAAATGTTTCTAACTGTTTAAAAACAGCTGGACAGGCAATGCCCATCAGCCACTTCACTCGGGTATCTTAAAGCCCCATCACACTCTGACAAAGACCACAAGATCCTAAAAATATCGAAGAACGTCCACATGTCAACATGGGAAAACGTGCAGTTCTAAAGTTCATACTATTTCCGAGACACGTCCCCGTCAGGTGCTCAATGTGTCCAATCTAACTTCCCATCACGCACATGATGACGTGCTCACCATTGTCCGACGAGATCGACCCGAAGTATCGCTAGGTCTAATCTGATCTAAAACGCAATCTCATCCCGTTCCTAACGCATGGTCACCGTGTCTGGCGTGTTAGTATAAATACCGCGACATGAGCAGTGCTGATGACGTGTAGAATTGGATCCAATACTCTGAACGTGACATAGACGTGCTGATAACCTGCTGTAAACATGTTAAGCTACGTAATATGAACATCTTCAACGTGGTCTGTACCTACCATGGTCATACTGTAGCACGAGCCTAAAGAGGGCGTCATGAGAACTCCTCTGACGCACGTAGCAACAACGCGGTGACATCCCGGACCAGAGCGCCATCCGGTCTTTCCCTTCTGTCATGCTTGTAGGACATCTATTAAATCCCAAAGAGGTTTTAGTTACAACATTAACCGGTCAATGCTGTCGTTACTGCATATTTATGTTAAAAAAAACACAGATTTGCTAATCAGCAAAGGCTACGTTAGACTGTTAACCACGTACGGAGTCTTGAAGCAGCCGTTTTTATTCACGAGTATACGCGCAGAGCATTCCAGTTGGTCTAGGAGCCGTCTCGCGTTTCTTTTCCATTTCATGAAAAGTCAATACAGTAACGTCATGCTGTTCATTAAAGTTGCTTTGTATCTTTGTAGGGATGCATTGATACCGACACCTGTATCAGGTATCAGACATCCGGCACCAGATGATGCTAAACAACGTAAGACTTGTGTACAGAGCCATGCTAATGAACAGACGACACGATGCAAGAGTGATCTGGATGGATTTCACGGCATTGGTGAGTAAAGCAGAGAAGTGTAGAAACTGATCTGTGAAAATACCAAAAAGAGAAACTAGAGCATCTTCCTACGATACGAGAGATGAGACGACTTTGTAGCTTTGAAAGAGAATCTTTAATATAGGATCCGAGTGTAAACTGTAAAGGAAGCGTGTGTGAGCGTTCAGGGCTTGCAGATTTCTCTTTTCACTGCTCCATGCATACTGTTTAATCAACAAGCTCACCGATACCACCCAGTTAAACAAACTGATTATTAGAGCTGTGCAACTTAACCGTCTTTTATTGGTTAATTTAGTTTGATGAATCATTAGGTCAGTTTTTAAACCAATTCCTTAAAATACGCATAAAACAGCTTTTGTAGAAAATAGAAACAACTTGAACCCTCTGCAAATAGGTTTTGTGAGAGTATCACGTCATCATATTTTTTAGTTTAAAGGCAGTTGGTGCATTACCGCCACCTACTGGAGTGGCGTGTGGAATAGAAGATTGGCGGGAAAAATAAAGTTTAGTGCTATGTATGAGACATGACAGATTTTTTTTTTAAACAATTATCAACAAAAGTCACACAGTGTTTCAAAGTTTATTAGACATTTTTAGTAGATTGTGATTACAGGTAGGTAGTCCCCTACTTACGAACGAGTTCTCCTCCGGGAGCACGTTCGTAAGTCTGATTTGTTCTTAAGTCAGACAAAGTGAGTCTTATATGCCTTTGATACGAATCTACAATATAAAGCTAACCAATCCACTTGACTATATCTTTGTCCCCATTCCTAACACTGCCATCATGTGGCCAAAAGCCATAACTGAGGAACCTAAGGAAATTACACACACACATACAATATACCGGACTTTAGACATTTTATACATTCACTTACACACTGAAAATATTGCGTATAACTGTTGGTTAAATTTTGGTATCTGATGCACTGCAGTGTCTATATTTTGTACAATACACGTGAGCTACTTCCGTGATTGAACCGGAAGTAGAACCGCGGTTCGTTCGTATCTACGGAAATTGCGCAACTCGAATGTTTGTAAATCAGGGACGACCTGTACTTTATACATCTGCTCGAAATACATCAGACACTTACTGTAGTAGTACTCTTGAAGCGCATCAAATCAACAGTCTCACAGCTCCTCTCCATTCACTATAATATTCTATTAATAAAATATGCTGCACATGCTGAGTTCAATAACTGTTTCATGAGATCTAATTAAGAATGTCAATTAATATTGAGCATTAAGCGTGTGCGCCTTGTGGTGTCATTGGGAGAGAAGAACGGAAGAAAAAAAAAAACTCTCAATGGACCAACTTTGGATGTTTATATTTGGTCTTAATTTCATAAATCAGTGTTAGTAGTCGCTTAGTGGTCTCGTGCCTCATGTGATGGGCTCAACCCCCCTGCGGCCCTGTACAGGATGAGTTCTATAGAGAATGACTGAGGGTTAGTGAGTAATGCTTTTAATTGTTTTGATCAATTTTGGTGTTAGTTGTGGTCAATTTCTGATCACTTGAAGTCCTCATCCTTCAGTCTTATTGCACTTCTTGTTAGTATTCCCGATACACACTGGTTAATTCCCAAAGGTCACTGGCTTCCCTTTTGTCAAGACCTTCCTTCTTGGGGCAAATTGTCCCCTTTAAATCTGTGCTTTGGGGTTCATGAGTCATCTCCAGTTCCATATTTGTGTTTCGCAGCTTCACCCTGTCTGTATTCTCCTTGTTACTCGTTATGAATGAGCTAGAGTTCACTAAGCGCTCGAATCCCTAGACTGCAACCAGTGCCATTTTTGTATTTGCCCAAATACTGTACACACTCCTGCAACAGACTATCACACAGCACGTCACGGCAAAGTTTTTTCTTACACAAGCTGTGACTTCATATAAACTTGTAATACCATTATAAACCAGGAGCATAAACATCAGCTTCCTTCCAAGTGCTTTAACACATTTCCTCAAACCCAGCATCAAAGCCCAGCCGTCTCCCCGTACGCCCCTCCGTCTCATCCGGCTCATTAAAAAAATATCCTCATATTCAGAATAAAGACGCAATAGTGCCGACACTTGTTTTCAGCATGGTCTGCTATGAAACCGAGAGTGTAATCTCACCCTGGGGTGGCCTTGTTTTATAGTTCCTGATCTTTCTTTTTTAAAGGGCCAAACTGAGGAGCACTCAGAAATGTGCAGGATGTTGTAACTATGCAGCAGGAGGAAATTTTTCCCTTTTAATTAACTCCGTGAGGCGGCAAGGAGCGGCCATTGTAGGAGCTGAAAAACTGATGCAATTACCCGACTCTATTCAGCCGGCGTACAATAGTGTGATGGAGCCTCATTGTGGAGCGACAATGCCGTAATTGTAGAGTGTCACACCTCAGTGCAGCCAAGGCATCATACGCGCTAACATTCGAAGAAAGACCAAGTATACTGGAGCACGCTTTCGAAAGAAATATGAAGCAGAGAAGAGATAAGTATTAAAGCGTTTTAATTGTCGCTTCCTGAGGGCCTTGTGACTAATACGGCTCTGAAATAGGGGAGAGAGTTTTTTTTTTTTTTTTGCTGAAAAGAAGATGAGTCTTTTGTCATATAAACGACTACGCGTAATAGACACAGCGGAGATCTCTGAAGGTGCATATATATAAATAATATTTTTGTAAAATTTACACACACTTACAATTGATTCAACACCAGCCATTTGGAAACCCTTAGTAGGTCCAGTGGGTGGTTTGCTCATGAAGTCACGTCTGCTGCACTGCGTGGCGCCACCTGCTGGAGGTTAGGAAGTGTTTTTTTGCATAGTGAGCGTATCTACCAACTACAGTGGAACCTTGGATTGCGAGCATAATTCGTTCCGGAAGCAAGCTCGTATTCCAAAACACTTGTAAACCAAATCAACCCTTCCCATAAGAAATAATGAAAACTCAAATAATTTGTTCCACAGCCCAAAAAAATAAAAATAATTAAGACAATATACATAAGGTAAAAATAAAACAAATTAACCTGCACTTTACCTTTTAAACAAGTTAAAAAAATCCCAACAAATAAATGAACCAGCACCTTACCTTTGAAAAGAATTGCGACAGAGCAGAGTTTCTGTCTAGAGCAGAGTGTGTGTGTATGTGTGTGTGTGTGTGTGTGTGTGTGTGTGTGTGTGTGTGTGTGTGAAGCCGGGGAGGGGGGGTGTAAAGGCGAGTGTGCGTGTCTGTCGGTGTCAAAAAACGTGGCACTCGTAAACCAAGACATGCTCGTTTTTCAAGTCAAAATTTATTAAAAATCTTTGCTCGTCTTGTGGAACACTCGTAAACCGAGTTACTCGCAATCCGAGGTTCCACTGTATTAAAATGCCTATGGTGTGTGTTTTATTCAAATCAATCAAACCAAAGAAAACGCTTTTATCGAGCGTCACAGGTTGGTTTTAAGTGTGGGTTCAAAATATCGATCAAGAAACATCAGCAAGGACCTTCGTGTGCAGTCGGGGGGGAGCAGGGTCGGATAACGCTTGTCAGTGTGCAGAGAACCATTTGTTAAATGCATCATAGCATAAGTGGCTCTGGCTACTGTATGTAACTTTTTAATTTGTAAATCTTAAAGTTATTGTCTCTACTTTACTTTGCTGGAATGCATACACCTGAATAACAATACAGTAAGTGTCCATGTGTGCGTACCAGTGATAGTTTTAAGTAACAATTAAGAGTTAACAGTTACTGTACACAAAAGGCGGGTAAACATAAATAAACCGTCAGCTTGATTGACAGCTCACCCGACTAGTGACAGTAGAGTATGAGGCAGCGTGCAGGAATAAGCAACACGTCTGACCCAGACTACAAACAATGATGTCATTAAATTAAAATATCTTCTAGTCTAGTCTAGACTAATCTAGTCACGTTTATCCACCACATCTTGGTACAGTATATAGTAAATATATCAAAATATACAAATCAAAAATAAGATGATTTAATTCTATCTTTATGCAAATTTTTAGAGCATTCAGTTGTTGCAGTTTTACTAGTTTTAAGCATTTATTTATTTATTTATGTAAATATTTTAAGTTACACTATTTGCCAACAGTAGATGTAATGTACACTTAAAAATAGTAGAATTTGTCTGCAAATAGGCATAATATTACTGTAGTTGGTTATGGGTGGTATCGAACGGTTTCGTGACTAGTTTTGTAACACGCCAACACAAGGCCGCGCGTACAGTCACAGTGAGCACCGACCTTCATAAGTCAGCGTGCCAAAAGACGTTATCTTGTATACATCGCTATTCTGATCGCGAGCGTTATCACATCTGCTATTTCATCCCAAACAGCAAGTTAGAACGAAGAACAAATGTGAAATTCTCTGTCAAACTGAGCAACAGAGACGTTTGATGCGGTTCGGCAAGATTCCGGCGATGCAGTAAGGACTTGCTCGAGGTGTAGAGGTGTGTCCCTGAAAATGTCAAAACCATTCGGCAACTTGTGCGTGATGATGGTCAGAGAACAATCCACAACATCGCTGCCATTGTCTGTGCGTCATACGGAACGGTCCAGGAGATCCTCATGTGTGATGTGAACACGCGCCGTGTTGATGCCAAGTTCGTCCCCAGGATGCTGACCCAAGAGCAGACGGAACTTGCGAAAGTTCGAAATCTGCCAAGAATTTCGTCAGTGTGCCCTGGATGACGCGTCCTTCATGTCGGGGATCATTACCGGTGACGAAACTTGCGTGTACGGGTACGACTCTGAGACGTTTGACTGACTGAAAAAGGCGAGGCGGGAACGCAGCTCGACCGAGTGCATGCTCATCGTCTTGTTTGACATTCACTGCATTGTGCATGGAGAATTCATGCCCAGTGGCCAGAAGGTCAATAACACATTCTACTGCCAGGTTTTAAAGTCTCTGAGGGAGGACGTAATGTACAGTACGCGAAAGCGACTGGATCTGTGGCACGCAAACCTCCAAACTTTTTGATACCTTCTCATATTATCGTATTTCGACTAGATTCAAGACGTTACACAAACTGCCTCAATAGCAGTCTTTCAATCGTGTTGTAAAATCACTCCTCTTCATGACATAAGGATGACGTTATACATACCTGATGATCATCTGTGTATACTGTTCTCTGGTCTAAACCGACACAATACAGACTCTCTCCCATCTCATCAATTCTGTTCTTCACTTCTCGCCCTCTGCAGGGATGTCACGTATAATAATCTCCTATAACCAACATTCTGTACTCTGGCTTTACCGTTCCATTATCCTCCTCAGTGAATTATCTGCTCATACAATCTTAAATTCGATAACCACATCATTGAAACCTCCTTCCTTCACCTCAAGAACATAAAGCCACAGTACGTCCCAGTCAGTCCCAGTATCAGTCCTGGACTCTGAAAATGCCTGTATTGTCTCTGGGCTGGACTACTGTAATGCACTCAGCTTTGGGATCTCCGGCCAGAGGCTTCGGAAACTCTGATACGTTCACAACAGTGCTGCTGGAATCGGAGCGAGAACATTTCACCTATAAATATCTACAGTACTCCTGACCGTTCAGTGCATTCATGGGGCCACACCTCTCTACCTAAATTCTAACTCTCAATTGGGGAACTCAAAACAGTTGGCTGCTTCGTTCCCCAAGGACCAAACCGTGTTCAGTGGGAGACAGAGCCTTTCTGCTCTGCTGTTCTTCTTCTGTGGAATTCCCTCCCAGACTACTAATGTTCAGAGTCTCTGTCTGCTTTTAAATCAGACTTGAAAACTTACAGTATCTAAGGCTTTTAGCTAGTTGTTGTTTTTTTTGTGTGTCTTTTCAACTTTATAGGTTAGCAATTTGATATTGTGTCTGCATGAAAAGTGCTTTAGAAATACAATGTATTATGATGATGATGATGATGATTATTATTAACCCAGTCCTAAAATAAAACACGTTCAGCATGATTCCTTCCTCATTGAGCCACTATTAGTGCTTGATGCTGTTCCCTTTTTCTTTTTAGCACTTTAGCACCCCTTTCCTTTTGCAGTTCTTCTTGGAAGGCCGTCCACAAGACATTGGAGTGTTTCTGTGGGAAATCGTGTCCATTCATTCTGTAGAGCGTTTATGAGGTCAGGCACTGATGTTGGACGAGAAGGTCTGGCTCTTCAGAATCTCCGTCACAGTTCATCACAAAGGTGCTCGATGGAGTTGAGGTCACAGGGCTCTGTGTTCGGTCCGCTCGAGTTCTTCTACACCGAACTCATCAAACCATGTCTTTATAGTTCTCGCTTTGTGCACTGGGGCGGAGTCATGTTGGAATAGAAAAGGACCTTCACCAAACTGTTCACATAAATATAATAAGAACAAACAGTAGCATTGTCCAAGATGTCTTAGTAGACTGAAGTATAAGATTCACTGGGGATAAGGGACCTGAATTCAATAATTAACAGGTTTGGACAAATACTTTTGTCCACATAGTGCATCTTCACATTTATTGGGTAGTTGGTCACTTAAAAGAGGTTAATCATTTTTAACAGAATTAAAACTATAAATGAAACACACGCTGAAATGCTGATGGACAATGTGCCAGACTTGAGGTGCGTTTGATCTAAAATCACCAGGTTTTACTTCAACTGAATCTTAACTTATTTACTCTCACCGAATGCCAGAAATGATATCTAACACCTGATTAAAATAATAATAATAATAATAATAATAATTAAAAGTTATAGTATAAATGTAAACAAAACTTTGTACACCCCTTTAACTCCACGGTTGTTCCTGATGTTTATTTCTTTCTACACTGTAAAACAACACTGAAGGCGTTTGTCCAAAACTACACAATAATCTCCTCTGAACAGTTGATATTGAGATGTATATCTGCTACTTCTGCTCTGTAAAGCTTCATAACGCCACCTCTAATCTGAGGTGGTGTTTGAGGTTAATTGGTGATTTCTGAGGCTGCTGACTCTAAATGAACTTCTCCTCTGCAGCAGAGCTCAGAAAATGCGTCCAAACGTTTGACTGACACTGTGCATGTTGCAATGCTTCTACGATCCTACAGGTGGTGTGCAAAGCATCCTGTGCGGTATAAGCAACTTATATCCCAGATTTAGTTTTATATACAGAGGGGCCCGAAAATGTATACACACTTGAACAGTTATCATCTCTGCTCTTGTGTAAAAACTCAGATTGAATTATGGCAGGAATGCTACTTAGTGTTATGTTCCCTCTAAAGATGTCAGATGCCACCATGTGACCGTCAGAAGAGAGGCGTGTAGCTTTCATGTGGAAGTGTGTGTGTAGAATTGTAATACAGACTGAATTGGCACATTGTGATATCTATCGCGATATCGATAGACAGATCCTGTTGTAACATTCAGCCCTTTTTGACACTAAATAACCCTTTGACTGTTTTCCCAAAATAAATAAATAAATACATTTTTAAAAGACTGCGATTTTGTGTGATTTTTTATTTCTTTTTAAATGCCTTTCATTATGTAATTGCATAATTTGTGCTTTTGTACTGCTTTTTCTTTGGGTGCTCAGACTCAGCCTGCATTTTTTTCCCCCTCTTGGTGCTTGAATAGAAGAATAGACATTTTCTCTGATAATGAAACACATCCTATAATTTACCTGCTAAATATATGCTAAATGTGTGATCAGTACACATTAAAGAAAAAGACGCCTAATCGCTCCTTTTCATTTCGGCAGAGCACGGTATTCAGTGCGCGTTATTGTCTGGCCGGTTTCTGAAGTATGATTTCTTTTTTCTCCTTAAATATGTTGTAGCATGAAGTTGAAGTTTCTCATATTGTTACGCGCACTCGTCGCAGATCACCCACTGTGCGGAGCGTTGTTGGAAGGATGCGGCGGCACACTGTCTCTGATTACGCCGTATTGGGAATGATGCCTGTCTCCTTTTGTTTGTCAGAGGAATTGAGGGAGGTAATGGAGGCAACCTGGATAAGCAGGTCCATCTGTCATTTGTACAACACCTGCTACATCATTTTACATAAAGCCTCCAATCAATAAGGAGTGTGAAATGACAAAAAAAAAAAGGACACAAACAAAATGAGGCTGCGAGACGTGTGAAAAGTGAAGAAAGCCGATCAGTATGCGTGATGCGTTCCTACTATTTAAGCCGTTTCTGAAAACAACGTCAATCACGAGCCTGTTCAAAAAGACTCGAGGATTCTCCGCAGCGATACATCTTTTATTCCTTTCTTCTTAGTTCAAGCGTGCTGTTGAAAATTAGTCCAATTAAGCCCTGGCTCTCCACACGGCCGCTCCCGTGGTCAGCTCCGTTCTCTCCGTCTGCTTTTAATCACAATAGGCAATCAGGAAACGGTCATCGACTGGAGCAGTGCCACACCACGGGTTTGCCAGGTTGCCTGAGTAATTACCTCGTTGCCCACTTCAGCTGGTAAAGAGAGTGTGAAAGAAAAAAAAAAAAAAAGCCTAAAGGAAACGTGTTCGTTATTGCAGTTAGTCCTACAGTACCTGTGCGGAGGTGTCACTCATCCATCAATGAGGTTTTATAGCGGTGTGAATGAGCACAGATTTCATCAGCTCGCTTGTGTGCACCTGCGCAGGTCAGTGCAAGCTGTTCAGCCTTTGAAAATCAGCGAGGAGAAACGTCTATATCCAGTGTTTGTGTGGTTTTCGTCTTTGTTTAGTGTTTCATTTGCGTTGTTGTTCAGTGAAGCAATTCTGATTTAATGGTGTCGAACGTAATGTCATTCAGACTCTCTGCTGCCTGCAAGGTGACCTGGACGATTTTCAGTAGTGTTCAGTTCATTTTAAACTGAACACTGAGCACAAAACCTGGGCCCTGCGTACAGTACGTGTCATGAGATACAGTAGATACTGTTTAAGAAAAAGGATTCAAGTTTTATGGAAACTTAGTAAAGTCTGTCCGTCGTGCAGCCGCACTGAGTCGGTACTGAAGTACGTCACAGTTGTGTATTTATAACAAGATCCCTCTTCAATTCTACACAGGACATTGCTTCTCTTCTGTTCACATTTATGCAGTATGTGGAAAAGTACTCTCACTAGTTACTGTGGAACCTTGGATTACGAGCATAATTCGTTCCGGAAATTGGCTCGTATACCAAAACACTCGTAAACCAAATCAAATCTTCCCATACGACATAATGAAAACTCAAATAATTCGTTCCACAACCCAAATAAATAAATACAGAAAAATAATTAATACAGTATATAAAGTAATAATAAAACAAATTAACCTGCACTTTACCTTTAAAAAAGTTTAAATAAATCCCAACAGATAAGTGCTTCCGTTTGGGCGCGCAGGCGCCGTGTCAAGGAATCACTGCTGTAAAGTAATAAAACAAAACAAATGAACCAGCACCTTACCTTTGAAAACAATCGCGACAGAGCAGAGTTTCTGTGTATAGCAGAGACCAAGACATGCTCGTTTTTCAAGTCAAAATTTATTAAAAATCTTTGCTCGTCTTGCAGAACACTCGTAAATCCAAGTTACTCGCAATCCAAGGTTCCACTGTACTATTATCAGAAAGTAACGCAGTAATGTAACTGATTATTTTTGAAGACAGTAATTTTGAAATGTAATTAGTTACTTTAAAAAGTAACATCCTCCAATACTGAGACTTGAGACTCCCCTCATTTCTTCATGTTTTGCTTCCAAGTAGTCTTGAGGAACAGTTCTCCAGGCTTCCTGATGGATTTTTTTGTCTATCATTTCCAGTGCAGTCCCTGTACCTGAGCAGTTTCAGAAGAATGTTTTTTGTTTGTTAAGCCACACAGTGACCTATGAATCATTCAATGATTATAAAAACATCTAACTTAAGTCCTGAACCAGTGAGAAACAGGTGCAGATGATGAACAGATGATCAGGAGGTGATTAGTTTACGCCTGATGCTGAAGGCTGAGTGGTTGGAACAGACAAGAGGGGAAATGAGGTCGCTGCTGAGGCTGTTACATAAATCACTAGTTAAAATTGTATCTTTAGGCACATTGCAGCCTGTCGCAGTAAAACATCTGTTCTGATTTCTTTCATTCAATCAACGTCATTTAATTGAATTAAAAAAGAAGACATGAAGGGGGTTCAAGACTTTTGCACATGACTGTATTTTCCAGATGTTTTCAGCCAATGATTCTCAAAACTGAACTAAACAAACAAAGGCAAAAAGCTAGCCCAGCTTCAACAAGTAGCATTAGGAAGTAATGAACCCTTAAAAAAAATAAAATTTAAAAATAAGAAATCAATGCGCTCTTTATATCTCTGTGTGAAGTTCTGCTAAGCAATAATTTTCTGCTCAGCACGGTTGTACAGAGTTTTTAAGATACTCAAACCAGTCTGCTCTCATCCCTTCCATCAACAAGACCTTTTTAGAGCCCAAGCAATATGACATCAGCCCTTTGTCGTCATAGTGTGTGAAGGGCCGTCTTGTTCTTCCAAGGATTCTTAACATGTTCAAAAAGTCATGAAATCCGGCAGACAGGATGCAATCTGCTGTCATTAGGACACCTGAGAGTCTGAGCGCTGGGCGTGGCTCAGGGCCTTACACAAGATTTTACTGCATAGCTCATCCACGCTTGCATGTATTGTACATGAAACCCGGTAGACATTTAGAACTGAACAGCTTTCACACTGCGTGTTCTGGGCTCAACTTAACAGGAAGTCAGTTATTTTGGGTCGTTTGCAAAACGCATCCGATGGATTTTGATATACTCCTCCTAGGGGATTTAAACAATCGCCACCAAACTGGGTCCATGTGATCTAAAGACATTGAGGACACAAAATTGCAGAGGGATTTTTGATATCTTAAACGGGTCAGCCGTGACGATGCCTCACATTTATGCTGAAAAGTGGTTAACAACTTTGTGTGGCATCACAATGAGTGACATCATAGTGTGATGCTTGTTTCCCAGCATCCAGGGCTTTTTGAAGGTCTTGGCCTAAAATTCCCCTTATTCTAAAGTAATTTAATGCTGTTATTGATATGTCCCCTTTAAACGCATGTGCCCGCTGTGGTGCGCCTTGTTGTTGTTGTTGCTTTTTTTGCACTAGCTTGACAAGCCAAGAGTTATGAAAAATGTGTTTAAACAATTACAGATGACGAGCTGCTTCTGAAATACTTAAACCATCACAAACACCTACACCAGACTTAAATCACTCCCCAGATATAACTGACCTGTACCTGTTTAATATCCTCCCACATTGGATAATGCCAAGTAATTCCTACTGTAATAAAGAGGTCGTCTTTGCCAGTTAACTCAGATCTGGATTCTGTGCTTGCTTCATCTCTGATACAGCCCAAAGGCAGCCATGACACTTCCTCTTTATTTCCCTTCAGACTATTTATTGCCTGACGACTGTTTTTGTGAAAGCACTTGAACAAACCACCTCTTTTCACTCTTTACTTATTCAGTCTGTGCCAGAATTACAGAATTACGTTCCTCTCCCGTAACAGAGCCAAACAGCACCTCTGAGGCCGTGATTATCTTCCTGGCACATATCTCTTGTTCAACACCCAGCCTTTCTGTCCATGTGTGCCAACAACAACCTTACAACACATCTACATGCTTCTGTGAAAGACAGAGAGAGAGAGAGAGAGAGAGAGAGAGAGAGAAATTCGCTCAATTGCAATTTTGTAAGAATTTGAACACATTTATACAAGAAAAATGTTACAACTTTTAAATAAACCCTTTACACTGTTTTATATACTGTAGCTTTACTCCACTGTTATTAAGCACCACTATACATTTCATATTATGTTGTACTAGCAGAGGACGGCAAAGAGATTCCCCAGGGAAACCTTTGTTTAAGTACAGTATTGTAGTACTTGTGTATTTGAAGACGAGGCGAGTTTATTTGTATAGCACATTTCATACACAATGGTAATTTAAAGTGCTTTACATAAAAGAGAAGAAAATAATCATAAAATGAAATAGAAAATAATAGCAATAAAACTTTTTAAATTATTTAAAATTTGATTTAAAATAAAAAATAAAAATAGTTAATGAAAATTTTAAAACTATTTAAAATTAGATTTAAAATCTAAATAAAACAATTAAAGTTTGGAAAGTACATAGTAGCCTTTTTCATACTCTCTCTCTCACAGAACCATATAGATGTGGGTTTTTTTTTTTTTATTTTATTTTGACCTCACATTTCATAGCTTTTTCTCCCTCTTTAATGCACCTTACATGTGACACAATTTTGACCTAATTAATATGCCTTAAATGGTAACCAGTGTTCATTAATGCACCTTAATTGCAAACTTTTTTTCTTTTCCTTCCTCCCTTATTGCAATTCCTGAATGCTGCTTACTTTTTTGTTCCATCCATCCATCCAACAAATTCATATAGCAGTAACTACAACAATGTTAACTCCCACTGTTGATGCCTACACTGTTAACCCGAATAAGCTGGCATAACTCAAAAAATTTGAGGTAAACAGTTACTGTACATCACATTTTTTTAAGTAATGAAATTTCCAATTTTAAGTAAACAGAACTATCAGTTTTTGAGTTCTTTACTTGCATTATTGAGTCGCCTAACTCATACTATTTAATAGCAATTATCTGTTTTTTAGTTATTGCAAATCAAATAAATTGTTGTTGGTCTTTCGGCTGCTCCACAGAAGACGATCCGGTCCGCACACAAGCTCGGCACAGGTTTTACACCAGACGCCCGGAATCAAACCCGGACCTTTCACATGGCAGGGAAACCCCCACCACTGAGCCGGCAGTGTCCTGTTGCCCTGATGACGTCAGACACAAAATCACTAGGCTGAAAGATTTTAAGTTGGTGGAACTTTAAGGTGACAGTTACTGTGGCTTAAATACATACAATTACTTAAAATATCAAACTTATCCAGCTAACCTGTAAAGTGTCATTTCTACAAACTCATAAACACCAAAACGTTCTAAATATTCATCAAGCCCTATTAATTTGAACTGATTGTAATTATTTAAGTTAACAGTACTCAATATGTTTAATTATTTTCAGCATTAGGGTTTACAGTGTATATGTGATACGAATACGTTTCTTGTTTCTTATCTTTTGGATAAACTTCTCTTTTATTGTATGTTCAGTGTTCAGCATAAGACTGGTGGGAATGTTTGAGTCTCCTGACTCCGGTCAGCTACAGTATTTTGGTGAGCCAGATAGAATCCAGAAAGATTTACATCAAAGTATATTGATTTTTTTTGTGTTTGTTTGATGTTTTATTCACCAACGTGTCTGTAACACGGAAACACTAAACACACATGGCCCTCTTTTGTTATAGAATAAATTCATTCACTCATTCTTTATTCCATGTACTCTGTGTACAGGGTCTTGGGAATTCTGGAAACTTTGGGTGTGACAGGGTGGCAGTACATCCCAGGGCATACACACACATTCTGCGACTACAGGCAATTTTGGAATGCTCATTAGTCTAATCTCCATGTCTTTGGACTGTGGGAGGAAACTGAAGTACCCGAAGGAAACCCACCGAGAACTGAACACGGGGAAGAATATGCAAACTCCATGCACACAGACCCCAAGGCGGGAATCAAACCCTCGACCCAGAAGGTGTGAGGTCACCGTGCTAATCACTGCGCCAACATGCCGGATACAGTACAGCTGATTTTAATATAGAAAATATTGTAATATGATTCAAATTGGACAAAACCAAAACCAGATATAAAGCAATGAACAGGCTTCCTTTTTTTAGGCCTGTGTGTGTGTGTGTGTGTGCGTGTGTGTGTGTGTGTGTGTGTGTGTGTGTGTGTGTGTGTATACACAAACGCTCTGTGAGCTAACACTCCCGAATGTGTTATGACTGCAGCTTCTGCACAGCCGGTAATTAATTTCCATTCGGCCCTGCAGTGCTTCGGCCCCGACGGCCACCGAGAGACAAATAACCTCCGAACCTGATCAAATCAGTCATGACATCCGTTAATTAATTCATAACATTATCACCTTTTACTGTGAGCGTGTTTTAATTGAGCCAGAGTCATCCTTTGACGTCTTTTTTCACATGAACTACACAGAATGGTAATTTCTGAGTGCTTTTGCATCTACAAGTCCGTGGAGTTCCGTCTGGCCGAACACGTCCCTCACGTCAGCTCGGCATCAGCGATGTGTGTGTGTGTGTGTGTATGTGCTTGACGACCGAGTTCAGCAAAAGGGTATAGTGTACAGTACATCTCTGTGGTTCTATACTTTAAATATAGACGTTTTGAAATGTATTAGGTGACCTTTTATCTGTCTCACAGAGCACGCCGTCTCACAGAACATGCCGTCTCACTGAGCATGCCGTCTCACAGGGACGAGACGACGAGTCTTAATGATTCACTCCCACTCACACACCGACCCCAGTGTTAGTGTCTCTAAACATGGAGTTATTTACTTCACACAACATGTCTCACTTTGCTTACCAATCTTTAAAGATGGAGCAGTGTGTGTGTGTGTGTGTGTGTGTGTGTGTGTTTGTGTGTGTGTGTGTCCTTATTCTAACAACATGGTCGTTCCTGATTTTTATTTCTTTCTTCACTGTAAAACAACACTGAAGATGTTTATCCAAAACTACACAATAATCTCCTCTGAACAGTTGATATTGAGATGTATATCTGCTCGTTCTGCTCTGTAAAGCTTCATAACGGCTCTAATCTGAGGTGCTGGTGGTTAATTGGTGATTTCTGAGGCTGCTGACTCTAAATGAACTTCTTGAAAGTGTTGGTCTCGCTTTCCTGGGAAGGTCTTCATGAGAGACAGTTTCATCGTGGAGCTTGATGGGTTTTACAAACGCACTCGACACACGATACTGTTCTTGTGAGAACTGTTCTTAAAATGTTGATGATGATGATGTTATATAATTACTATAGTGACCATAGATACTCTTGGAGCAGATGCCACCCATGCACTCAACCAAGCCAAGGAAAACACCATGTGTTCAGCACCATGGTCAGCTCCAGCTCGTGCACAGAAGGGGCGGGGCGACCTCAACTCACTGTGTGGTCAGAAGCAGAACAGCACCCAAAAAAAAAAAACCTTGAACCCTTTACAATAACATTCAATCATCCAGCAAACAGTCTAGGAATGGTTCTAAACATCGCTCTGGTCAAGGTAATGTCATTACACAGGCTTGACAGGCTGTGGTAAAAAACATTTCAGCCCAACTGCACCTCAAGGAACACACAAGACCTCAAACTGTCCCAGAAAAGGGCGCAGGAAAAGGGCAAATATATAAAGAAAGAAAGACTTTACTCACACACCTTTCTGATGCATGGACGTCACTGCATGGTCATGCTTTTGCTTGACACTGTCTATGATTACACTTTTCTTTTTGAAATATTTATCAGTTAATTGCTTTATAACAAGATCATGATGATAGTGGAGTTCTTTAACAAAGCCCATGTTATGAATCGTGTCACTGACCGTCACTAACGGTTCGTCCTCTACTCTAGTTTGTTCTCGTTTTTTTTTTCCACTAGATGCCAAAATGCAATGCTTACAGGGGGCGCTCGAGTCAAACCGGGACTTGTGATGACATTTCTGGTGAATGAAGATTAAAAGAAGGCCGTACGTCCGTGAATGAAGATGTCGAGGTGGCTCGGAGCGCACTGCAGTCGTTACTGTGCACCTTCAGCGAGTGTAACTCCTGATCGTTAAAAATTGATGGATAACTTATCGCCATCTGTCTACACTCTTTCTCCAACACCACTCGCATGTTACAGGAACTCGGCTGGGAGTTATCGCCCCATTCCCCAAACAGTCCTGACCCCGCTCCAAGACATTTCCACATGTTCAGGCTGTATGTTAAAGGAGTTCCAGGGAGGCCGGAGTTTCAGATGTGAATGAAGCAGGCGGTCCGATCACGGCTCCGGTGTACTGAGAAACTTTCTACCGTGATGATGTCCAAGCACTAGTGAGACACTGCTCAAGTGTCATCAGTGTATCAGGGGATTAAATAGACAATTAAAGGGGAGTTTTTACTCTCAGAACTGTGTGCTGTTATTCTACACAATGAAAATCCCAGTTTGACTTGAACGGCCATAGTATAACGATTGATGCTTGTGAAGCAGCTGATGTAAAAGGTGGTTTATCTTCCATGACTGATGATTCCCCATTGGTCCACTAGAAGACAATGTAAAGTGATGCGATACAGTATGAGCAAATAGAGGTATAACGTTTTTTTTTATTTAATAGGGCATCAGGAGGTTACTCAAGCTTCCAGCACTTACACACTTGGTTTTAGGGAGACACTGACTGGTCTGTGGTCATATACAGTAGGATTGTAGATATACATATAAAAATGTAAAAAAAAAAAAAAAAAAATAGAATTATTACTATTAATTTTAGCTTAATACTGTCAAACTGAAGGTCTTATTTCTGCACCTGCTGCTTGTTGTCCACTGATGACTGGTCTGTGGTCATATACAGTAGGATTGTAGATATACATATAAAAATGAAAAAAAAAAAAAAAAAAAATAGAATTATTACTATTTAAAAAAATGTACATGTGCAAAGCTATAGAGGCGCAAAGGTGGAGAAATGTGGCTGATGGAAGAATCTGGTCTCGAAGATTTAGGAAGAACGAGCAAAAAATGCTCGCAGCAAATTTCATATTGCACAAGAAGGGCATTCGAATAAAATCTGTACGTTACAAAGTCACCAGTTCACACGTTGTGCTTCAAAACTGTGACCGACCTGAAGCTAATCAGAAAGAAAACCCTGTTTTTAGATTCTTGACTGAAACACTGAGTGATGAACGAGCCGTCTTCTCTCACTCACTCAGATTCATTCAACATTCAAACTAAATAGACTGCTCCTTTTTCCCCATATGTAGCGAGCGTCGTGTTGGGTCTAGTGCCTGACTGGTGATGTTGTAACCGTGTGTGTGTGTGTGTGTAAGTGTGTGTATGAGAGTCTCTGTATGGTTGACAGGCCCAGTGAAAGCTCTCACCGCAGCAGTGGCAATGATTCTTTATCATTATATAGACACAGCCTCAGTGGAGTTACACACACACACACACACACACACACACACACACACAGCTGGTAAACTAGTGGGATTCAGCTACTTTCAGTTACTCGAGTTCTCACACACTCCATGGATTATTTTTATATCTTATTATTTAAATTAATAAGATCATCCGAACTAATTTAAATTATTTTTAAGTCAGTTAATAATAATGTGTGTTTGAATGCATTGAACTGAATCTTTTGTCAGAAGTAATCATTTAATACAGCGGCACCTCGGTATACAAACTACTATATTTCAATCAATCAATCAACATTTATTTCTATAGCACTTTACAGCAACCTAAGTTGTACCAAAGTGCTTCACAGTTCTAAAAATGACAATACAATGGCATTAGGAATAGAAATAAAAACACAAACAGAATAAAATAGTTATAAATAAATAAATGAATATATAAAAAATATAAATATTTGTATTTCATTAAGACTTTTCATCTTAAAAACTAAAACTTTGCAAGAAGTTTGTCTTAGCATACAAAGTATTTTCAGCAAACGAACTGAACCGTTCAAAACTAGTTTGCATCAGTGTAAAGCCAAGCGAAGCAAGTTTTGACTTGGTGAAGACACGGCAGCACGAGTGCTAAAAATGTTAAGAAGAAATAAAAGGAGCCGCTTTCAGTTTGATTCCTCGGTGCCGAAAGGAATCATAAATTAGGGTTAAGTGAGGATTAATGTGTATTTATTTCACATTTTACTTAATTTACATGCATTTCCTAAATGTTTTGATTGCTTTATGTGCAAATAAACATGATTATACTGTTGAAAATGAGTAATATTTTGGGGATTTTTCAAATGATCTTCATTTACATTATTTCCTACGGGAAAATGCATTTCGCAATACGTACAAAATGTTCACCTTAAGAACTCGCCTCCAGAACGGATCAAATTCATATGCTGAGGAATCGCTGTATTGAATTATTTAAGCCTTTAGGCAAAGTTTTTTTTTTTTACCGATTTCTCATTGTTGCTATTGTGAAGTCAACCGATGGATTATTACACGAGGTCCTGATTCGGCAGAAATGAATTGAAAAATTTAGTACATTTCAGAGCTGGTTTAAATAAAGCAGTTTCTTTAACTTGTGCTGCTCAATTTTGTATTAAACAATGTTTTAATTCAGACTAATTCAATTTTAATTTCAATTATTTAGCTAAAGTTAGATAATAAATGTTTCAAAATCGACAAATTCATTATAAATACTGTACAGCACAACTTTTGCACTTCCGTGTTCCGTAAATACTCAGATTTTGCAAGACTATCACTTCCTTTTGAATGTTCGAGCAGTTGATGCAGTACTGCCACCTACTGGAATGTAATGTCAAGTGGAAGATTAGCCAGTAGTTTTTAAATACTTCAAAACATGTACAGAATACTGAGTCTACCCATGATTCACTGCTCTAGTTGATGTTATTTGTAAGTACTGTACGTTTGTCCAGAATGTAATATATTGAGTCCATACGGAGTTAAACTATTCATGATCTATTTTCCAGAGGTGGAAAGAGTACTATAATTTTGACTCAAGTAAAAGTACTGTTACTTCAGTGTTACATACTACCATTCTAAAAATCTACTCAAGTAAAAGTAGCTCATAAAAAAAAAGTTCCTTTTTTAACAGCAGGTGGTGAGATGGGGCATTCTAGTGTAGTTCAAAAAAGATGAGCAGATATAAATCTCAAACTAGTTGTTTTTAACTGAAGGAACACTTTTGCATATTAAAGCTGTTGTCTTTCTTGTGCTTGTAAATCAAAGTGGTCACTTAAATATGGCGTTACGTCCCAGTCTAGTGTCGGCTGAACAGCAAGAGAACGGTTCAGGGTTCTGTTTTAAACTGTATGGAGATGGTGATATATGGCAGAAAGAACTAGAAAGAACCAGTCATTAACTGATTAAATAATGAGGTTTGTAAACACACACACACACACACACACACACCAGGAGGAGGATCAGATTCAGGGTGGACCCAGGCCAAAATAATAAACTAAATAGTATTTATATTTAGTAGCTAGATTACCTGCACACACACAAAAAAAATCTCTCCTCTTCCCAAAATAAACGGCAGCCACGCCCCTACTACTGCTGGGTGCACAAACATACAGTGAAATTATCTACAAATTATCACAACCAAATATCGAAACGCCAAACTCACAATCTCTCTGCTCTCTCCCGCGTCTCTCTCCGGTTTCTATGTGGTGGCGCTGGTTGATGACGTCACTCTCAGGGCGGMAGYRRMCGTGTGGAAGGTCAGGTAGATGCCGATGTGGGGAAACAGTCAGAAAACCTGGAGTGGAGTCTGGAGCGGCGCGCGACCAGGACACGAGACACACGCGCGCGCGCGCAACCAAGCATTTATACAAAGCGGAATGTTTTTTTGCATTTTCATTCATTTGTTTTATTCAATAGCGAATATGATTTAAAATGTAGTGAATTACAACACCTTTGATTTAAAAAAAACAGATTTTACAAACTACTTTAAAAAGTAGACGTACACACACAAAAAAAAAAAACTACTCAGTTACAGTAACGCGAGTAAATTCGTTACTTTTCACCTCTGCCTTTGACAAACTGCCTCCATCTGTCTGTCAGAGATCCTTGTTAGTGTTGTGTGTGAAGTGAACGTGTGCAGGGTTGATATGGAAGTATCCCTGTAACCAGTGGATGAGCTACAGTAGAATTTGGAATTAAACCAAGGTCACAGCAAGGTCAAACTTCGGAAATAGCTTGAAAAATTCAAAAGCTTGATGATGGTGGAGATGTCACGTTCTTGTTTCGGATTTTTATGTTTGTTTGATTTTTTTTTTATTCTAACAACTTAGTTTCTTGGAAAACAATGTCCAATTAGTGCTTTAGGGATTTAGTCTCTCAGACACAATGGTCAGGTAACTGTCAGGTTAAATATCGATACCTTATAAATGTTAACACTGTGTCATGTTGTTGTTGATGTTGTTTAAACTCTCAGTAAAAGTCCTGCTGTGAAAAACAAGTCGGCAATTCTTTGCATTGTTTATCTTGGACAAGCTAATTGAAGTGTCAAAACTCGTTATGCCGGTGGCGTCCTCCGGTCGTCCAAGGGTAAACGACAATATCAATCTTTCTCTCTCTCCCTCTCCTCCCCATCACTCTCAGTCTCACTTACTCCTCCCAGTGTGACTTTGTCTGAAAACACACATCATTTCCCTCATCAGGTCCTGTCAAGACAATTACTCAGTCCTAGCCGAGGCACTCGAGGCCTCATCAGACTGCAGGCCCAGACTCCGTCCCCCCCGGAGAGCCGCGCACACACACACACACAGCACGCACGGATGGGAAATATATCAACCTTGACTCTCCAGGTTTCACTGTCTGCATCAAATTTAAATCTGGACCTCAGTCTCAGCCAATCATTATCAATTTCCTCAATGATCAGAAATGTAACAAAAAGCGACAGTTTCATACACACTTAGCAGGAATGCTAATACAGAGCGAGTTCATAAAGACTGAGATTGATAAGTGTGAAGTGGGATGCACTATCTAAAAAGAAAAAAAAAATAATAATAATGTAACCTCGGCACCACTGCCAATAATATAAGTGTTTTGTCTCGTGTAATCAAAAAGTAATTAGTATGTAAATTATATAATGAATATGCAAATGGAGATAGTTGGAAGGTTTATAGATTTGCTCCGCCAGCCGTGAATAAAAAATATTTAAAAAAATAAAAAATAAACACAACAAGAGGTTTGTCTTTGTTTTTTAAATTCATTTATTTATTTGTTAATGGAAAAATTTATTTTTAAAAAAATGTAAATATTATTTGACATGATTATTTCTTTTTGTCATTCATATTATTGACTTAAATATATATATATATATATATATATATATATATAATATTAACAGTATATATAACAGTATATATAATATTTCTTTCTTTAAGTGCAAATTTAAAAAATTCTATCATGGCGATTTTTATTTGGGATTTTTATTATTTTAATGAACATAAAAAACATATATATATATATATAAAAGAAAAATACAAGATGCCAATTAGAAATAAAAAAAGAAAAAAATTATATATACTGTATATAAAAATAATTTCTAATTTCTAGTTTAAATGTCCTACAGCTAATTATTACATATCAATGAAATGCTAAACAATGTGTTCTGTGTGCTGTTCTCCAAAAATAATCAACGATGGTGTGGTGTACTGCTGAATTCTTCTTCCTTTAACAGCACTTTCCATGTGTTTTATCGCTTTTATACCATTTTTGCAATTTCAATTATGCCACACTCTTTATTCATCTACACGTAATGTTGGGTAATGTTGTGTGAAATGTCCATAATATGTCCATAAAATTAGAACGTTAGACGAGTTCCTTTTAAGCTATAGACACTATAAGCAATGGTTAGGCTTCTGACCAATCAGAGTCCTGAATCTACCAGTGATGTAGTAAAACTTATAATCTAATACTGCACCGCATCGCATCGCATCACATCACATACATTATCCATACTGGTTATAAACTGCTTATCATGTGTATAAGCCTCTCCCAGGGAACAACACGCGGTACATCATGAGGTACAGCCACACACACTCACACACCCAATCTTACAGTACAGGCATCTTGGAAATCCCAATCAATCAATCAATCAATCAATCTACTCTGGACTGCTTAGAACTGTGCGAGGAAACCAAAAAAGCACGAGGAAACCCAGCAAGCAACATGCATGCAAACTCCATGCACACAGACTGGAGACGAGATGAAGCCCAGGAGCCACACAGAATATTGGGTTTCCTCGTGCTTCTCTGGTTTAATATACAGTAAAATATTTCATATAGTTGGGCTTAATAATTTTAATTGGGAATAATAATAATAATAATTATTATTATTATTATTATTATTATTATTATTATTATTATTTTCAGTCTGCACTGCATATTTACTTTGCTTAACGAAACTTGTGTGTACCTCGGGATACAATATGCTAATTGTTGTTAGAAATAGTATTTCCCCATTAAGGATCTTTCCTCTGCCTATTATTACACGTCAGATAAGGAATAAAAACATGATGTGTGGTGTGCTGTTATGGCAAAATAACCAACAAACAAGCTGGTTGTCTCGGTCGGCGATTGAGGACGTTTCCGTTCCGTACTCTGCCGTTTAATCTCAGATGAACGTAGTAGTGATGAATCCGTGTCTCGTCACCAGTAATGATTCTCTTTAAGAGACGTTCACCTTCCTCAGAGTATCGGTTGCTCTTCTTCCATGCAAATCCACAGTTACAATTGATTCGATGTAAGTGGACACTGGAGACTCCTTTCAAAAAATATCATGTCAGAGATGAAACTTTCACAATGCTGCTAAAGAAGCAACAAGATGTTCGATCGTGCTCACGCTGCGCCGTTTGTCAGAGCTGCTTTTGCGGTGTAAAGTACATTTATGTACTTTAGTTTAATCTGGTGTGAGCAGGACTAAAACATTGACAGTGTTGAAAAATCGCCGAGCCGGATTAGTACATTACAAGTCGTCCCGTGAATGAGGGATATGAGAGAGATGGGGAAGTGTTATTGCTTTGCTAGTGTACAGATTAATCAAACGTGTCCGCATCAGCGGCGTGTCGGAGATGGCGGTGTAGAGTGATGGCGTGTCACACTGACACTCGCTGCTGATGGCTGGTGAATATGCCACAGTGTCTCTGTTTATCACTCTCTCTCTCTCTCTCCTGTCTGAAGGCTAAGCTCACTGGAATCGTCCGTAATTGCTCTTTTTAGTCTTAAATTGATGAATCACCGCCCCGTCCGTGCATTACGTCCTTCGATTGCAATTTAATTTATCCTGACATCAATCATTTACGAGCCGGCTCAGGCTGCTGACGCACTCGGAGCTGAGTGATGCGCGTTTCGTCCTTGCTCCCGAGCCTTCTTCCCTTCCCTCACCGTCTTCGTTTTGGAGTAGGTAAACAAAGAGATATGAAAGATCGCAGCGTGCATGACGGAGGACCCGGGCCTGATGCAATAAACCTCCTTCCACTTCCACCTGTCACTCGCGTATTTATTGCCTGAGCTTGACGCGGACCGCACAACGAAAAAAAAAAAGCTTTTTGCTGTAGAAATACAAACACGTCACGTATCTGAAAAAGCAGGTGTGTAATAAGTTGAACAAAAACACACAGATTTCCACACACACATTCCCCCCCCCCCCCCCCATTGTGTGTGTGTGCGTGTGTGTGTGTGTGTGTGTGTGTGTGTTGCTCCATAAATATCCCCCTCGTTAACTCCAGCCTGGTTAATGAAGTGAAGCACAGGATGCTTCCAAAGTAGCTTACTCAGTAACTGGGTTATGCGTTTCCTTTTATTTTATCACTCATTAATTATTAACGTTACTTTTACTCACAGACGTGCACGATGTTAGGATGAGAGAGAGAGAAGATCGTTTCGGATTAGACGCCTTGTTTAACTGGATGCTTTAAACTTTATATTTTCCTAGCATAAAAGTTTATGGGCTGGTGTTGATGCCTTCTAACACAACTTAGAAAATACAATGTACAGTTTATATAAAGAATTTAAAAAGTCAGCACACTGCTGTTAAAACTGTAGGTTTTTGCTGCAAAACAAAGAAGAAGAAGAAGAGGAAGAAGAAGAAAACTTTGCCAGGTGAAAACAATGTCATCATTTTCAAAGGGACTGACTGAATCAAGCAAAGAAAACAACTAAGGAGATTAATGAGGTGACTGGATCGAGACGGTGTTCTGGCAGCGGAGGCCCCTCAATTGGTGAAGGCTGAAAGTCACTGAGCGGAAGGTCGGCGGTTCGAGCTCCATCACCGGCAAGTTGCCACTGTTGAGCCCTTGAGCAAAAAAGTGAATCATTATTTATTATTAAGAACTGTCACATGTATTATTATTCAAACCTGGACAGCTAGTGCTGAATCCACGCGTGTGATCAGAGATCCCTCAAACACTTGGTGATGTTGCATGAGGAAAAATGGAGTTTTGTAAACATTGCCATGTTTAATAGAGAAAGTAAAAGAAATATTTTGTTATATTTACCGTAAGCACATATTTGTGGCTATTTGCGTAAATCTAAAATGACGTTTCCAAAACATTATACTCTACAGTACGTCATCTGTTTGTACTGTATATTTCTATTTCTGCCAAAAAATAAATTCTGGATTATCGTTACAATCTGGATGGGTATGAAAATCCAAAGAGACCATTTCAAGGCAACGAAGTGAAAATATGCTTTAAAGGAAATTCAGATTCATATAAAGTATCACGCAGCACGAGCAAGTGAGAAGTGCGTCTTCGTCCTCCATCAGAGAGGAAACTAATATAAAAAAGCCTGAGTAAAGCATTAAAAAAAGTACAGAGTGTTTGGATTCTTCCGGCTCAGGTTTAAAGGTTGTACGCGGCATGTTATTTTTTTTTTTATTATTTATTTTTAATACAGCACTATCGCTGAGATTTCACTCCTTTTCACTTTCACTCCCGTTACACAATCATTCCCGTTAGTCAGGTGCCGCGCAATTCAGCGGCGCATTACAGTTTGTTCATTAGCAGACCTGCGAATGATGAACGATTCGGCTCAGTTCAATTCAATTTATCGTTATTACACACATGGGAGTGTGAACTTTAATGAAAAACTGAGAAAACACAGAGACCCCTACTAAAGAAATACTTAAACATTTATTAAACTTTCTTTTAAAGATTGTACCCAAGTTTAAGAATTGATTTTATTAAACATAATTAAACATATTTCTGAATTATAATACGAACAGCATTTACTTGTTTGGTTAGTGTTCAGTCGTAGCATGTGTTTCATTTTGTCATGTTTAACATGCATTATATATTATACAACAGTTATTTCCATGAGTGCTGATATAGAGCGTAACAGCACTGGGACGTTTAACCACAGTGTATGTATCTCTCCTTACAGTCCCAGGTGTTCTAACAATCATTGATTACACTAACTGTGGGTCGCAGCATGGGTGAAAGGAGGACTGATTCCCATCAAAACTCACATTAAAAGCCAGGCACAGAAGCACTTTCAGCAAGAAAACACATCTGATAACGTTCTGTCATCTTAAACAACACACTGTCTCTGCAGTAATCGTTTTTAGTCGTTCTGAATCGCCTCTAAACCGCTGAATCCCAAATCCCAATTTAACAGCTGCATTTGACACCATTGACCGTGACATCTTATGTGGGCGTCTTCACAATACCGCAGTCTCCCTTCGTCTGCTCTGGCCAGACTCAAATCATAGCCGTCAGACAGATTGGAGTTTGTATCCTTAGGACATTTCAAGTCTCGTAAACTCTCTGCCACCTGTGGTGTCCCTCAAGGCTCGGTCATTGGGCATATTACGTTTATCATCTACAATACTGGATATATCTCGGTCATGTTACAGTATAAGCCAGTATGGCGTCTCTCGTCATTGTTATTTTGATGACATCCAAATCTACTCCCTGTCATTCCACAGCCACCTCACAGCCCCAACAGCCTTGAGTTTATTCAGATCTGGATGAAACAAAGTGTCCTGCAGTCAAACACAGTGGTGGCTGGTGCAAAATATATATATATATATTTTGGGGTGGGGGGTCAACCAAAATTAAAATTAAACTTTTAATACTGTAAATAGGCATTCATCAGGTGATTGCGCATCATTACTACTAGTATAAAATAAAGTCCTGACACACATCGCATCGAGTCAGCAGCTCCGCTCGCCATAAGAAGTGCTGGAAAAGACTGGTTGAGAGTCACATGGTTCAATCACATGAGCGCAAATATTTAAAAACAATATTGATTCACTAAGAACAAAAGTGGGAGGGTTCAAAGGATGATTTGAAAAGATCCAATCAGAGCTCAGCCTCAAGTCACATGCTTTTCAAAAACGTACGTGGCTACATAGACAATCGTTTGTCCGGCGCCCCGCGTACACCAACACAAATGAACGTAATACAGTTTTTTTTATAAATAAATTATATTAAGAAATACAGCGGAATTTTGTGACTGAATGACTTTTTTTCATTATTAAAATAAATCATTATTATATTAAATAATTACATGTTAAAGGAGCATTCTTCTCTGCCTAACTTTAAGGGGGGGCGGCACCACTGGTCAAACAGCTAATCCCTTACTAACCCCTGGTCAAAGGCACTACATGACGTCTGGAACAAGGGATTAGCAAGGACTAGCTTTCCTTTTAATGTTATTTGGGATTAAACCCCAGAATCTGGGAAGTTAACGGAGCTGATATTCTAAAGTGGAATAAGTGGAAATATAACGTAAATATGGTATGGTAAATATGGTACTGGTGGTATGGTAGGAATTTAAAAATACTTTGATCCCTGTTAATTACAAATAGCAAATTAATTGGTTAAAGAAAAAAGAAACAAATCAAACTTTATTGATAATAAATGATGGTTGTGGAACTGTTGTACAAACACAACATTCAAGGTCGTCCCGTTGTGCTGAATATCAGCACGGCTGTGATATCTTATGACCGTATTCCGTATAACAGCACTCGCTCTAGTGTGATACTACTCAGTTGTACAGTACATGGAGATGCTTAATGGAAGAATATTGTAATAAAAAACAAACAAACAACAAAAAACCCCATAAAACACATATGCATAATTTACTATTAGCACATGATTAGAATACAGTCGACCCCCAGCAAAGTCGCCGTTCAGAATTCGCAGCCTCAGTCATTTATAGATTTTTCTATAAATCCTGATTAATAATTGTTCGTGGAAACCCTCGCAATTTCACAGGAACCGCAAACATCCTCCTCAATTTTTTCATTCCTTTTTCCATGGCAGTATATATATATTTTTTCATGCATTTTAACGCTAAACTATTAAGAACAATATCATTTACTAATTTTGTAACAAACACTCACATAGATTCAGCCACATTTCCATTACAAGTCCATCTACGTTTGCTTTGTGTTCTCTCTATAGTACTGAAAATTACACAGTGTTGTGTAATTTTCAGTACTATAGAGAGAACACAAAGCAAGCGTAGAGGAAAAAAAAACGTGGCTTGTAATGGTGAATTATTACCGTATTAACCCTACAGTACTGATACCTAAGAAAACACGCTCACATGAATGACAGTACATACCTTTACTACGGCGGCCGTGAAGTGCAAAACAAATGAACAAAACCCAAAACAAAATAACAAATTCAAAACCAAAGTAACAAATCCGAAAACAAAATAACAAAACCCGAAACTGATTTGTTACTTTGGTTTTGAATTTGTTATTTTGTTTTGGGTTTTGTTCATTTGTTTTTCACTTCTCGGCCAGTCAGATACAAACCGGAAAAGTTTGCGAATAGTTTGCGAATTAAATTCTTACCGCTGATTGGACGAGACACCTGTCACTCAAGATAAACAGGAAATAGGAAATTGTGTCTCTAACTTCTTGTGTGTTCTGATTCACTTTTAAACCATTTTTTTTTCCGTGTGCAAAACTAAGAAAATAATAAAATTTTTCATTAGAAAGCAAGGAAATGGAATTTATCCAACGTTACTTTGAGGACGGACATTCGTATGCCGTGATTTTGGATATGCTGAYGACRYATCACGSTATAAAGATTAGTTTGCGAACTGCTGTGTCTCTTTTAAAAGAAAAAAAAATCCACAAGAACTGCAAAAATTTGGCAGAACGTTATATTTGAAACCACAATAAGGACAGTACATGTTTGCACATTCATACACACACGAATCTACCGCCGCTACACTACTTCTTGTATATCTTGAGTGACAGATGTCTCATCCAATCAGCGGTAAGAATTTCATTCACAAACTATACCTACCTTTTCCGGTTCGTTTCTGAACGGGCGAGAGGTGCAAATCAAACTAACAAAACCGAAAACTAAATAACAAATTAGTTTTGGGTTTTGTTATTTTGTTTTTGAATTTGTTATTTTGTTTTGGGTTTTGTTATTTTGTTTTGGGTTTTGTTATTTTGTTTTTGAATTTGTTATTTTGTTTTGGGTTTTGTTATTTTGTTTTTGAATTTGTTATTTTGTTTTGGGTTTTGTTATTTTGTTTTTGAATTTGTTATTTTGTTTTGGGTTTTGTTATTTTGTTTTTGAATTTGTTATTTTGTTTTGGGTTTTGTTATTTTGTTTTTTAATGTTTTATTTTGTTTTGGGTTTTGTTATTTTGTTTTGGGTTTGTTATTTTGGTTTTGTTATTGTGGTTTTTAATTTGTTATTTCGTTTTGTTAATTTGTTTTGCACTTCACGGCCAGTGTACATTACCCTTAACAATAGAAAACGAGTGTAAAGATAATGTATTAAGCTGAGCTTGAAATGAAATGAAAGTGTTTTGGGATCATTTTTAGCGTTTACACTATACTTTTTTTTTTTGGACCACATCAAAAATTTGCATTTTTTTTCACATTTTTCGCGGGTGCTCTAGGAATATAACCACCTGTCGACTGTACATGACAATTTGCTAGTAATGTGTGTATATGTGATGCGAAGTCGAGAGTTTTGGGCATTTCTGTACTGATTATCTTCCTCTTACACCACATCAATTACCTCATTTCTTATTTATCGCTATTAAAGAATGAACATATTGTGCTTTTTATTCATTCATGGAACATCGACAAACACACTGGTTACCTTTCCAGCAAAACTTAAAATTTTTGTTCATTTCACTTGAAAGTAATAATACACACACACACACACACACACACACAAACACACACACACACACAGAGAGAGAGCCTGTCATTTTTTTCGGGATGCCACCTAGAATTTTGAAGATTCTTTGTCCGTGTAACCTTAAAGAAACTTTTATGACATTGCAGGTGTGAATCACCAACAGAGGTTTAAATGTCAGCGCACGCTGTGGAACAGACGAAGCCCCCCGGGACGATAAATCACCGTCTCAAGTTGACGCTGCAACTCAAACTCTCTGGCCTCCGTAGTGAACTTTACTCTGGTGTGAGCTTGCGCACACACACACACACACACACACACACACACCTCTGTCTTCCGTCTCCGATTTGTGTTCAGTCTATTATTTTTCCTCACCGAAATCAATCAATATTTGTCCGGGGCGTTACCATGGTTACCATCCTTCACCTATGGGAGGAGTTGGAGACAGGACAAAATGGAGAAAGCCTATAATACTGTATATATGATGCTCTGTCTCACATCGCGGGTTAGTGCTGCAGAGTTCAGCTCCGCTATAAAGCACCGTCTGGGTCACGCCAGGTCATGAAAAAGTTACTAATACACAGGTGTACATTGTTTCTTGGGTCACTGTGGTGTCAGGGTTCCACACTTAGTTGCCGCACCACTGGTTTTGTGTGAGGGTTTTCTTTAAAAAATTTTTTTTTTTTTAACTGATTAATATTTATTTCCTCTCTGCTGTACCGCTGTGTTAACAAGATTCACGAAGAGTTAAATAATTAACATCTACCATTATACCAGCTAACATTATTCAGGGTTGGGACTGAATTTTGGACGGCAGCTGAACTCGACGTCAGCATCAGCAGAAGTGTGGAACCGTGAAGGCTCACAAAGCTCAGAGATACATTTACATTCAGGCTTTGGGCAGATGATTACAAAAGCGACTTACAAAAGTTCTTTAAAGTTTCAGTCGTTGGAAAGATCCATACACTGGTTACGAGCTTAATAACGATAAGTAACTTCTGGGTTTTTGGGGTGTGTGGATATTTAGCATGTTTTTCCCTGAGTGAAAAAAATCTTCTACCTTCTTCTAACATTTGATAATATTTACCCAAATAGCAGGCAAGTTCTTAGAAGCTGCTTCATTACATGAATAAACTAATCTGCAGTTCATTCTGCTGTGTTGTATTCTTTTTATACTGTACCACTGCGCTTTGGTCAAACATTACACATTTTCATTTAAAGAAGTTCCGTTCCGGGAGCGCGTTCATAAGTCCGATTTGTTCTCAAGTCCGACAAAGTGAGACTTATACGGCTTTGACATGAATATACAATGTAAAGCATACAGTACTAATTTATGTGACTAAAACTGTCCCACTTCCACACACTGCCCTCATGCTGGAATAAACCCAAATTCCTAAGAATTGCTTAAAGATTGTGTGCGGACATCTAGAGGATGTTCATTCCACCGCCTACGGTAGGTGCCAGAACAGAAGACAGTCTAGCCCAGGCATTGGCAAACTACGGCCCGGGGACCACATGCGGCCCGTTTAACGTTTTGATTCAGCCCGCCAAACTTTAAAAAATTTAATAAATTAACCTTGTTAATGTTTTATTTCCCCTGTAATTCTGATGTTTCCTCACTAGATGGYGMACTYTAGATATATTGGCTTTGTTGAGGTGAAGCGTAGGCCTATTACTCCACGTTTGCGCTTTACCCTTTGACCCTTTGACCAAAGCATGCCATCTATCTGCTCCTGTTCCGGCCCCTTCGTCAAATGTTAGAACTCAATGTGGCCCACGAATCAAAAAGTTTGCCCACCCCTGGTCTAGACGCACGTCTTCACGATCCCGGAGAGACAGTCGGACCGGAGGGAACTTGATGAGAGGGCTGTTTTTAGCTTCGTAGGCAAGCAGCAGTGTTTTAAATTTGATGCTACAGGAAGCGGAGAAGTATAGAAATATAGATACGTAATGGTCATGTGACCCCTTTAAAGCTCTAGTGCAACCCTACAACACTTTTTCAACCCTTTAAGATTTTTCTTTTACGTTCATTCTTTCTTTCGTTTTCGATGCTTCCACTTTTATTTATTTATTTGTATTGATATTTGTCCATTTGAATTACGCAGTGCACCAGGACACTGTGGAATTTAATCAATTTAGGATGGAGATGTTTTTCAACAACAAGACAAAAACCTCAAACAGAACACATTCCTGAGAGTAAAAGCTCCCCTTTATTTCTCTATATAATCCCCTGATACACTGATGCACTCATCCCAGGGCTTCACAAGCGCTTAGATACCATCAAGGTAGAAAGTTCTCTCAGTACGCCGGAGCCACGATCGGACCGCCTGCTTCACGTCTGAAACGCCGGCCTCCCAGGAACTCCTTTGATGACTCTAACGTGTGGAAATGGCATGGAGCGAGGTCGTCCTACCGTGCTTGAAGACTTCTGGAGTTTTTACGCCGTCATTCATCCCGAGTCCCGGTTTGACTTGAACACACCCCTTGTACGTACAGTACATTTCCTTTTGTTTCCACCTTCATTCAGGAGCTGCTTCATTTCTGTCTAAAAGCCTTAATGAGCTCTGTAAGCGCATGGAAGTGAAAAGCTTCAAGTACGTGCAGAAGTAAAAGCACCTCCAATATTACCGCCAATATGGCAATTAGTCCCTGAAAAGAAAACTTTCAGGTAAGGGTTGATATTTTGCCACTTTTTCAGAAAACCAATAAAAAGCTCGATTCATGTAGAGTTTGATACTTTGGAATAGAAGTTGCGGAAGGGAAAATGGTGGCGTATCATCAGTGGCGTGCCAGGATGTACTCTTAGCTTAGATATAGCTGGCGTGTGTTTCTGTGTGTGTGTGTGTGTTTGTGCGAGTGAATGAAGCGAGCTGGGAGAAGGCAGGCGGACTGAATAGAGCTGAAATGGTAGCTCTTCAGGTCCGTATTCAGCAGCGTTCCTGCGTATGAACCTCCTTTCTTCAGATTAGATAAACAATTTGGAGCAAACAGACTCAGCGAATCTGACAGCTCAGTAACTGAAGCAGCTCGTGAAGCCGTGCACTGAAAGGGGGGTAATTTCATTTCATGTGTAAATATCTGTTTGGTGTCGGCGAGCGCAGATGCGCCCAAAGCCAGCCTGACAGCTCTGACAAGCAATTACTGTTCCTTGTGTGTGTGTGTGTGTGTGTGTGTGTGTGTGTGTGTTTTTTTTTGCGCAGGTGACGAGCGCAAAAAAAGCGACGGCACAACGAAAACACAACTCCTCCAGCGTGAGGCACGAACACTTACACCGCTGACCTGACAGGAGGACGCGCCTCGCATCAGGTGCGAGATTACTGACTGGGTGTAGTGGGAAGCCGCGAGCTGAAACCCACATGGAAGTAATACCCGGTAATGGCTGAGCTGGAGACCGGCTGTTAGACCGACGCTGACTCTTATGAACGTGAAGTACTGTATATAAACTAGGCTTGTTTGATGATTCTTTTTTTTTGTCACTGATCACACAATAAACGATTTTATCATTCCAGAAGGAGGACGGTATCATTTTTACCAGCTGTGTAGTCAGCAGGTGCCTGCAGGCAAACAGTCAAAAAATAAAGGATATTTAACATGGTTTTCCCTGAGCGAAAAAAAATCTTCTACCTTCTTCTAACATTTTATAATAATGACCCAAATAGCAGCAAAGAACTAATCTTCAGTTCATTCTGCTGTCCCAAAGTGTTGTATTCCTTTTATACTGTACCACTGCGTTTGGTCAAACATTACAAATTTTCATTTAAAGGTCGTCCCCAACTTATGAACAAGTTCGCGTTCGTAAGTCCGATTTGTTCTCAAGTCCGACAAAGTGAGACTTATACGGCTTTGACATGAATATACTGTACAATGTAAAGCATACAGTACTAATTTAGGCGACTAAAACTGTCCCACTTCCACACACTGCCCTCATGTGGCCAAAAACCATAATCGCGTCTAAGGAAATGAATCTCGCGTCAAATGTAACGGTGTCGTCTCTGCGCCTTTAAATCGCGAGGGGAATCCCAGGCCCCGTTTGGTCTCCGAGCTGTTTTCCACTGTATCGGACGGTGAACTCTGTCTCGCTGAGGATTTTTGCCGAAATTAGGATTATTCTCCATTAGGACAGACATTTCTATCATCGTGCTCCCTTGATTCACTGAGACAGGTACGCCCGCACCAGACTTCAGACATTTTATACATTCACTTTTACACTGAGAATGTTGGATATAATTGTAAACATTGGTATCTGGTGCACTGCAATGTTCATCTTTTGTATAATAAATTGTACACAAGCTACTTCTGTAACTGAAACGGAAGTACAGTAGAACTGTGGTCTGTTTGTATCTGCGGAAATGTTTGTAAGTCGGGGACTATTATTCTTTAATTTCATATTCTTATTCTATTTTTTTTTTATTTTTATTTAATGCATTTTATTTGTTCTCTAGTGAAATTTATTTCTCACAGACTAAACCTTCCTTGTTTTTAGGTCATGGGCCGTTGCATAGGCATTTCACTGCATATCATATTGTGTATGGCTGTGTATGTGACAAACAAACAAACAAAAAAAAAAAGTCAATTTGAATTTGGGTCAACCTGAAACAGGAGCTTTGGGTGTGCATGTGTGAACTAATCATCTAAACTAAATCAACAGAGAAACAGGCTGAAGAAATACAGAGATGAGGATGATTTTGCATGTTAACAAAAACGCAAAAAAGTTTCATCATCCTGAGCCGCTCCTCAAACTTGTGTTTTTAGCTCCATCTAACAGTACTGCTGATCCTCGGGAACCTTCGGAAGGCCAGCCGTGTCCGGGAGATTTACGCCCGTGCAGGAACCATCACGTCCTGGAGAAATTGAACCATAAATCCAATGGCACTTGCATTTGCACCAACAGTAATCACGTAAAACCCAAAGAGCTTATATAGATCCCCCCCACGCTGCTTGTTTAACTCCTGCCTCTAGCACTACGAGCCGGTGGTGCTACGTACGTGAGGTATGGTGTTCATAAAAAGTTAATTATCTTCACAGGAGAGATATGAAACAATAACCGGACGTAAGGTTAAGCTGGAGAAGAAATGCCGGGTTGTGCGTTTATGAGGCTTGGGGTCGGGTGTCCTAAGTGGTGCATTTAAATTCCACATCTGCTGTTAGATGCTGAGCGCAGAGCCACGTTTTCCTTTGCCTCATCGCAGGATGCGCGCTACACACACGGCATTATTACTGCAGTTAGGACGGATATAACCGGTCTGCAGTTTTATTTTTTTTCCCGAGGAAAGAAGGCTCGTTGCATATGTTTGGTGAAGAATCTTCAGCTCTTGGCTCTGCTTATTGTTGTTCGCACACTTGTAATCCTACAGATTCTCACCATATGCTTCGTAAAAATTTCTGCATTCAGCAAGCTGAGCTGTAAAAAACGCTCACTCAGACGGCTTCAGGTTGAAGAGATACAGTAGAGACTGTGGAGACGTTTAGCATTTTTCATCAAGTTTAGATGCACCGTATTCAAAATGTAACATTTAAATACATCCTCATTTTTTTTGTTGCTAATGCGCCCGTTCGAGTACAATATGGTTTCTATAGTAACAGCTTACGCACAGGGCCTGGGATGGCAAATGTTCCACATAATTTTACCCTAATAACAATAATAATAATAATAATAAGAAGAAGAAGAAGATTTAAGTTGCGTTGTGGATTTATAACGCTTTGACACTGGAGACTCCTTCCTTTAATGTTAAGTACACAGTGTCTAACGCAAATGTTCTGTAAAAAAAAACTGTAAGCAGTTTAAGACTCAGATCTCATGGATGCTCATGACTTTAAGTGCAACTATAGGCAGGGGCGCCACTAGCAATTTTGGGCCCTATGAAAAAATATGCGGTTGGGCCCCCCTACCACACCCATTCCGCACAAAACATACAAGCCAACCTAGCTATTCAAAGTTTTTCTCTGTAATATAATAGTACTGACCTATTACTTTTGTCTCATTATTAGTGAAATAGTTATCTGCTATCTTACACGGTAGTAGTACTTAAAGTCCGTTAGCAAAGTTAGCCAATAAGATAATGCTGGCATATTTGTTACAAATTCAAGATCTATATCTGGACAAAAATGACATATTTAATTTTCATTGGTGAAAAACGTAACTAGGGCTGTAGCTATCAAATATTTTAGTAATCGAGTATTCTACCAAAAATGTAATCGAGTAGTCAGATAAAATGTATTTTTGCTTAATTAAATAGCAATATAAAATATACTGCTCAAAAAAATAAAGGGAACACTTAGTCCCGGTTTGACTTGAACTTGCAAACACATATGAGAGGCGTTCAAGTCAAACTGGGACTAAGTGTTCCCTTTATTTTTTTTTGAGCAGTATATATAGAAGAGAGATTAATTGGTTTTCTTATATTGTGAATAATGACAATCTTAAAGTTGCCAGATTAATTAAATGCATTACAGTGCCATACATTCTTATTTTAAATCCTTTCTCAGATGCAAAAACTAAAAAAAAAAAAGGTATTTCAAATGACTTTAAGGCACACATTAAAATAAATAATTATACAAAAACACTAACCTAACTTTCAGAACTAAAAGTTTAAAAATCCACAGCTCAGGCATAACAGCACTTTACTGACTTCTTACTGGAATGCTTTGTGATGACATTTGGGATGCAAAAATCCGCTTTGAAGCAATGTTTCCTGCTGCTGAAAACATTTTTCATTGATGAGTTTTCATCGCTCCCTTCCATTTTGCAGCCCGTAACAGAACACTCCCTCAAATCACTCAGCTAACTGTTTGCGTCTCCTTCCGCGTTGTGCGTGACGTAAGCGCTTCTTCTTCGTCGGTGTTTACTGGCGGCTTGCATCCGGGAGCGCGCTGTGTCACGCCAAAGAAATAATAACCGCGCAACAACATAACGCAAGCATTTAAAATTAATTCAAAAATATAAGAAGCTTCGAGGCAGAAGATTTTGTTTGTCGTTTCTGATGCTTCTTTGTTGAACTCGATGACATATCACATCTGCTCTCACAGTTCAACACCTGTACTCAGCAGCGACACTCTTCGCTAGGTAGGATGGGCTGAACCACACAGTGAATCAGAGAGGGGTGTGATGTGGCTGGAGATGCAGAAATAAGCCGTAATCTTTTTTCATTTGTAACTCTTTCGTAGATACATTTCTAATTTCTTTTAGTTTACTGCTAGTAGTGTTATTACTAATAAAGCAGATCTCTGGGGGCCCCTAAAGGGCGTGGGCCCTTAGAATCGTCCTAACTGACCCCCCCTTAGCGGCGCCCCTGACTATAGGTTAAAAAACACACACACACACACACACACACACACACACACACACACAGTGTACAGTACTGTAAAATTACCGAAATTAAACGATGTAGATTAAATGAAAGAAATTAAAGAATAGATTTTTTTTTTTCACCACAAAAGGCTGCAACATGCCTAAAGATACAATTTTAAAGCTGGCGGTTTATGTAACAACCTCAGCAGCGACCTCATTTCCCCTCTCGTCTTTTCCCACCACGCAGCGTTCAGCACCATCAGTACACTAATCACCTCCTGATCATCTCTCATCATCTGCTCCTGTTTCTCAGGACTTTATTTGGATGGGGTTTTTTTTTTAATGCTTGACTGATTCATAGGTCACTGTGTGGCTTAACAAAGAAAATGCAGACAACGAGAGAGCAGAAAGTCCTTCAGCAAGCCTGGAGAACTCTTCCTCAACACTACATTCAAAAATACTTTGGAAGCAAAATATGAAGAAATGAGGGAGCGAGGGTCAAAACTTTTGCACAGTTCTCCATCCATCCATCCATCCATCATTAACCACTAAAGTTGAAGTTGGGTTGTGGGGGTAGCATTCCAGAAGGGAACTCCAAACCTCCCGTTTCGCAGCCACCTCAATCAGCTGGAGGACCCAGAGGTGTTCCCACCAAGCTATATAATCTCTACACCAAGCCCTTGGTCTGCTCCGTGTTCTTCTCCAAGCTGGATGTGCTGAGAACATCTCCCTAGGGATGCGCCCTGGTGGAATCCTTACCAGAAACCCCCCTCCTGGTTCTACTCCAGGTGTCTCACAGATGACTGGGCTTATTATGCTGTCTTTAAGAGAGAAGCCAGCTACCCTGCTGAGAGAACCCATTTCAACCTCTTTCATCCTCAATCTTGGCCTTTCGCTCATGCCTGTACGCGAGGGTAGGAACAAATCATCTTTTTTCTCTTTCGGCTGTTCCCTTTCAGGATTCACCAAAGCAAATCATCTGCCTCCATCTAACTCTATCCTCTGCATCCTTGTCTCTCACCCCAACCAACTTCATGTCCTCTCTCACTGCATCCATAAATCTCCTCTCTGGCAGTTCCAACCTCAGGATCCTTCTACAGATCTATTCACAATCTCTCCTCTGAATACGTCCAAACCGTCTCAATCTGGCCTTTCTGAATTTATCTCCAAAACATCTAACATGGGTTGTCCATCTGATGGACTCATTCTTGATCCTGTCCATTTTTGTTTCTCCCAAAGAGAACCTCAACATCAGGTCTGCTACCTCCAACTTTGCCTCCGGTCTTTTCTTCAGTACCACTGAGGGAAGAAACAAATATCAACTGGTAACTCGAAAGCTTTGCCTTTCGCCTCAACTCTCTTTTTGTCTCGATGGTGCGGTAAAGCGAATGCAGTACCCTGATATCACACCCTGATATGATCCACCAGCCAACCATACAATCCTAATGTCCCCTCACTCATGAACAAGACCTGAGATATTTGAACTCCTTCACTTGGGGTGAGGAATGTTGCCTTAAGAATTTAAAATACACGTTTTCGTAGGTGGATCGTAGCTCAGAAACATGGAGAATTCCTACAATTTGCTAAAATATATGTAAGTGTAATTACATACAATTGTACATTGAGTCAGTTATGTTGGTTGTTTTAAATGAATAAAGAGTCATGTGACTACAGGTATGGTTTACTCAATAACACTAGAGTTGCCATTGCTCAAGATACATGCAAATACTTTGTGTTTTGGTGGAAAAGTGTGAAAAGTACAGAACCATCAAAACTTTAATTAAAAGACTCTACAGTATGTTCTGATCAAAAGGTCTACATGAATGTGTGTGCAAGGGAGGTCTAACTTTCCATTCCTGATGGTTTAATAACGAGAATGTTGGACATGACGGTGTCTTAAAATTACATTGTTGCATCGGTAATGCAAAGTTTCGTATTAAATATTTACCCAATGATAACAGGGTTAATACAAAGCGAAGAGGTGAGGCAGTACTGTGTAAGTATGCATTGCGCACCGCTGCTCGCATGACCTGTCCTTGGTACTGAAACCGGCCTTCCAGCCCGCCCTTGTGTTATGCTAATCAGACCTGATTTTTTTGCAGAACGAACAGAAAACAGCCTCTGGCGTGCATTCAGGAAGTACAGTGTTCCAGCAACGAGCTTCATGTAGTAGTAGACTCATCCTTCCATATTTATTAGCATGCGCCAAATAGCAAGGCTGTACGGAAGCCAGGGATCCGAGGTGAAAGGTCAGCGTTAGCCGAACGATCCTAGACTTTTCTCACGGCCAACATTTCGGGAATGGGAGTGCGTTTTAGGCACCAGCTGCTGTGTCTGAGGAGAGCTGAGGCAGATGGTGAAGCAGCAGGAGGTGTTTGGAGACCGAGGAAAAACACACAGCCCCATGAGGAATCTGCTCTTCCTCTCCTCCTCCTCCTCATCCTCAATCTCATCCCAGATCGTCTGCTCCGTCGTCCTGGCTCTGAGCTGGTGGTGTTGTTGGGAAGA
>QMIH01000264.1:265985-268505 GCA_003987875.1 Clarias batrachus | reverse complement strand
TTTATTAGATCTGGAGCCACTGCACTCCCGAGGCTCTGAACTTCTTCCCGGTGAGCGGTTCAGTCTATTTCCTGCCTCTGATCCGACATCAGCGACAATGAAAAAGCTTTCGAGGAGTAAATCTCTCCTCCACACCGCTACATTCTCACAACTTATTCATTCATGACAAAATCCATTCACACTGTCACCGCCTCGACTGCGTTGATGTATGGAGTCTGATCTCTACGATACCTGGAACTCTCTCGGGGAAAGACGCAGCAGTGTGTGTGTGTGTGTGTGTGTGTGTGTGTGCGCGTGTCTGAAAATGTGCCGTCATTTCTAAACAGTATAAATTATACGTTTTCCTTTTTATATGCACATGAGACTGTCACAGTGCGTCAAGAAAATCACTAACAAGAAGTAAATATTATGTTTATTATTATTTTATTATATAATAAATATTTTATAGATTATAATTTACTTTCATGTATATTTTAAGGTGTTTGTTTAATTTAAAATTGATTGTATTGACTATTGCTAATAACTAATCATTTAATAATAATTTGTATTATTATTATTATTATTATTATTAGCATTATTATTAGCATTAGCATTAATAGCATTCATCTTCTGTATCACCGCTGTAATTGGTATTCAGGGTCGCGGGGGGCCTGGAGCTTATCCCAGGAGACTTTGGCCACGAGGTCGGGTATACACTGGACAGGGTGCCAAACCATCGCAATGCACACACACACACACACACACACACACACACACACACACACACACACACACTTGTTCAAATTTGGGAACACCAATTAACCTAATCTATAGATCTTTGGACTGTGGGAGGAAACCGGAGCATCCAGAGGAAACCCACTGAGCACAGGGACAACATGCAAACTCCACACACAGACTCGAGGTGGGAATCGAACCATCGACCCTGGAGGCCGTGAAGTGATCCGATCCCTCTTCTCCACAGGGAATAATTAGCTATTAGGAATCCAACAGATGGTTTCCCCAACATTCAGGACAGGTCTCCCAAACTCAATGGAATAAAAACACCCCTGACTCCATGTCCGTTTTTTTTTTTTGTTTGTTTGTTTTTTTTTGGTCTGATTGGAAAGCCAGCGTAAGGGCCTGATCAACCCTACTACTTTGAGTAGTAAAGATCATGTCCATCAAAAATAATTCACCCCTTCAAAAATATCCATATCTCCATAGGCTCAGTGCAAAGATCGCTCCATACACTTTAATGGTGTTTGTAAAGAAATTGAGAAAATGCATTTGGACTACATTAGAGGAATTCTGCCGTTCTGTCCTCAGTTTTGGAAAAGCACACATGAACGACAGCATCACAACAAGACAACTTGTAAAGCCGACATCCTCAAACAATCCAAGAAGCAAAGCTCTAGCATCTTCGTTTTCTCAGGTGTAAGTACATTTTAGAGCAAAAGATTGAAGTAAAGGCCCCGCCTCACACTACGACAACGACCATCAACGTTCCTAATGCATCCAAGAAATATGGAAGAATTTCGATTCACACTGTACACGTTCACATTTCATACACACTTCAGTAATTCCTTTGATGGTGTAAAGCTGCTTTGCGACCATCTCAATCGTTAAAAGTGCTATATACAGTAAATCAAATTGAATGAATGACTGAATAGCACAAGCCTGAAGATTCTTTCAATTATTATTATTATTATTATTTATGTATTTATTTATTCGGTTAATACAGTATTTAAATGACCTGCTTTCTGGTTTTACATGTTCGATTCTTTGCCCTTCATCTTCCTCCGACTTTTCCGGGCTCGTGCTCATAAACCTGGCGGCGTCGGGCCGGTTCAGAAAAGCTGCTGATGAGTGTGGGAGGTGGGCGAATCTTTTACGATAGCCATAAATCTGAATCTCTCATGAGTAATCAGCATTGCACATCTTCCTCCCCTTCTCTTCTCCTTCATGTTATTCATCCCCATTTCACCGAGCGAACACGCCGCTGCCGGTTGATCTGTCAAACTGCACAGACACACAAGAGTTTCTTGAGGTCAAACAGATTTCCTCCGTCCCGGGACGGCCGGGTAGTTTTAGAGACACACGGTTTATGGGGTTCAGTGATAAAATCTATCCGTTCATGTATTATCTACACTGCTCATGATGCGGAGGGTTACAGGAGCCGGGACCTGGGAACTATGTGGAATAGTACTGTTTAATAGAGGAAGAGTTATGCACTCTTAAGCTTTAAAAGAAGGCAATTCTTAGCAAAAACACATCCCAATTGTAACCCTACAATATTTAAGAGCTCAGCCTGAGATGCTTATTAGACTAAAATGAAGCGTGTCCTCTTTCTACACACGTCCTTGTCTACATTTAATCCAACCCGTTAAAGACTTTTTTTTTTTCCCCTTTACCGAAATCTAATTGCTCTTTTAAAGAGTGTGTTATGATCAGTGATGTTGAAGCCGACACAGAGTTTTATGTATTTCCATTTCTGAATCGGTCACAGCGGCATCGCGGCGACACAACTCTTAATCGAGTCAT
>QMIH01000264.1:255985-263485 GCA_003987875.1 Clarias batrachus | reverse complement strand
CCAGTGGCATCCAAAAACAACACCGTTATTACCACTGCAGCTCTAATGATGTTTAATGGGAGATAAAATTTCTCCAGAATTAGTTATAACAATTTCAAAATGTTGCTGGTCACTCGTAGCTTTTCCCCCCTTACCATTTCTCAGTCATGGTATCCTCAACAGAATTTTAAGAAGAAACGTTCCAGTTTGCAGCGAGATGAAACGAAGGACAAAATCCCACAGGGACTGATAACGGCGTGTATCTGAGCGGCAGAGTAAACACGTCCAAGAAAGAAGTTTCAATTTTAAAAAAAGTCGACTCAGAGAATTGCATTACCTCTTCAAAAATAAATAATAATAATAATAATAATAATTGTACTGCACCTGCCGGGTCTCATTTTCACATCTTCAAGCTGAGCTGGAAGATTTTCAAAGGCTCATGCTTAATTTCACTCATTTTATTTAATAATTCACACAGTCTACAGTATATGGAGCTGCGACTAACTCATGTGTGAAAAGTTGCTTTGAAAGAAAGCATGCTAGCTGGAAATGGTGGTTTATTACATGTTCTTTTTCATTTCATTTCAGCAGTTTATATACACTAAATACAATAATGTAATACAATTTCTAACATTATAACCCAGGCATGGGCAAACTACGGCCCGGGGGCCACATGCGGCCCGTTTAACGTTTTGATTCGGCCCGCCAAACTTGAAAAAAATTAATAAATTAGCCTTGTTAACGTTTTATTTCCCCTGTAATTCTGATGTTTCCTCACTAGATGGCGGACTCTAGATATATTGGCTTTGTTGAGGTGAAGCGTAGGCCTATTACTCCACGTTTGCACTTTACCCTTTGACCCTTTGACCAAAGCATGCCATCTATCTGCTCCTGTTCCGGCCCCTTTGTCAAATGTTAGAACTCAATGTGGCCCACGAATCAAAAAGTTTGCGCACCCCGGTATAACCCAATAATCAGGTCAGACATACAGCATATGTATATGAACACCACAAATTTCACAGAAATCCTGTGAAATATAAACACCAGCCAATCAGCCAGAACGTTAAAACCAGCTGCCGAATGTTGCCTAAGTCCACCTTGTGCCTCCAGAACAGCTCTGATGCTTCTCATTCATCCATCCTCAGGAAGATCAAGACCTCTTCACAGGTCCACCAAAAGCCATCGCTATAGATTCCCTCTACTCTCTCTGGTCATTACATTTTAATGACTCTCCCTAATCTTTCTCTCTCTCTCTCTCTCTATTACTGGTCTCTCTCGCTCACCTTCTCTCTAACGACTCTCCCTCCTACTCTCACCTTCTCCACTGATCATCTAACAAGCTTTTTTTCTTTGACCCTGGAAAGATACAAATGTGGAATCCTACCAACTTCCCTCAGACTGAAAAACCTACTTGGATGAGTAGTGAAAGATCTTGGACTAACAACAACAACAACAAAAAAAGTCCAGTTGATGTGATCATCTACCAGAACATCCCAGGGATGCTCGATTGAATTTTGGAGGGAATTTGGAGGCTGGGGAAACACCTTGAACCCTTTGACCTGTTCCTTAAATCAGTCCTGAACCAAACCGTGTTTGCATTGTGTCCAGGTGCATCAAACTGCTGAAAAAGGCGAATGCCATCAGGGAACACTATCTCCATGAAGGGGTGTGGTACAGGTAGTACAGTAGATGTCAAACTAATCTCCATGTAAATGGCAGGACACAAGGTTTCCCAGTAGAACATCACCGAGCCCAGGACACTGCCTCTGCTGACTCTCCTTTCTCCCCATAGTGCATCTTGGTGCCATCTTGACCAAGCGGTGCACTCGCACTTGGGCACCCACAAGATGTAAAAGAAAGGTGTTTTTTGCACTAGACAGGGGTCAGCATGGATACTCTGACCGGCTCCCACTACACTACACAGCCTTCTGTGGGACTGGACTACGTAGGCTTGCCTTCGCTCCCCATGGCATTAGGCATCCACGACCTGTCGCTGATTCATAAGTTGTCCTTCCTTGGACAACTTCTGCTAAATGCTAACCACTGTATACTGTTTTCACCACTGGTTTGACTCTATTTTAGAAGATTTTTAAAAAATCTAATAAGGATGATGTTTTGTTTTTTTGCTCATTTTCATATTAAGAAGATAAAGAAAGAAGACATACGAATGATCATTGACCTGACCTCTAACCTTTCACCTTTTTATGCAAATTTAATCATGCAAATAATTACTAATTTACAAATGGAAATAAAATAAAAAATCAGTACCAATAGCTGTAATTAGATATGCAAAAACACACACAGTGGCTTACACACAAACATCAGATTGTCCACTGGATGTATCCTGCTAAGCTACTGTAAGAGGTTTCTAATACCACAGGACCTTGCCTCCTTGGGCTCATGAACAGTTGACTCAGTTTAGATGAAGTTGCATCTGCTTTTAAGCATTCTGCTGTCACACCACTTCTTAAAAAACCCTCTTCTTGGTCCTTCAATCTTGTCTAATTATAGACCGATTTCCCATTTGCCTTTTTGTGTCTAAAGTTTAAGAACGTCTTGTTTTTAATCAGTTACAGGAAAATTCTATCCTTGACATTATCAAGTCTGGTGTTAAATCTAGGCATACTGTAGTACTGAGTCAGCAATGCTGGAAAGTTTATAATGATATTCTTTTGTGTGTTGATGCCAAAAACTCTCTCTCGCTCAAAAAAAATAAAATAAATAAATAAAGCTATAGTGGTGCCCATGCACTTTACCGCTGCATTTCCTTGACTGTGGATCACTCACTTCACATTTTTACACCTTGAACAATGTGTAGGGGTCCACGGCTCAGCACTTGATTCATTCTGAAATTATTTGGCCAATACAAGTTTCTCCTGCGATGGTTGGTGATTTACCGTCATCATGTGCTTCTCTTTCCTGTGGGGTGCCGCAGGGTTCCATTCTTGGTCCTGTGCTATTTCTGTTACAGATGCTCCCATTGGGATCAATTATAAGTAAACACAAGCTTTTGTTCCATTTCTATGCGGACGATTTACAGATCCCTGAAACCCAGTGACAAAGATGCTCTTTAACCTTTGCTCGACGGGTTGACAGACATTAAACCGTGGTGCAGTACTCACAAAATCTTCTTTTCTTGAATGAAAACAAGAACTACTGTACATGCACGCCTGTACATGTCAGTTTGAATGTTTAGCCTTTCAGTCCCAAAGCTAAAATCCGTGGTAAGATGTTTAAGAGGTCATTTTAAACAGTGCCTTGAAATTTGTTCTCATTTCTTGACTAATTATACAGTACAGAGCAAAAGTTTGGACACCCCTTCTCATTCAGCGGGTTTTCTTTCTTGTGTTCTTTAGCCCAAACGCGTCTCTTCTGCTTGTTGCCTGTCCTTAGCAGTGGTTTCCTAGCAGATATTCTAGCATGAAGGCCTGATTCACACAGTATCCTCTTAACAGTTGTTCTAGAGATGTGTCTGCTGCTAGAACTCTGTGTGGCATTGACCTGCTGTCTGATCTGAGCTGCTGTTAACCGCCGATTTCTGAGGCTGGTAACTCGGATGAACTTATCCTCCGCAGCAGAGGTGACTCTTGGTCTTCCTTTCCTGGGCCGGTCCGCATGTCAGCCAGTTTCTTTGTGATGCTTTTTGTGACTGCACTTGGGAACACTTTCAAAGTTTTCCTAATTTTTCGGACTGACCGACCTTCATTTCTTAAAGTAATGATGGCCGCTCGTTTTTCTTCACTTAGCTGCTTTTTTCCTGCAATAATACAAACTCAACCTCTTTGAATGAGAAGGTGTGTCCAAACTTTTGGTCTGTACTGTATGTCAGAAGACATACAGTATCTTGTAGTCGTGGCAAAGATGATCCTCTGTTTCAGGAGGGTTTAATTATTGTCCTGTATCAAGCAAAGAAAACAACTAAGGGGAATAATGAAACTACTAAAATTGGGTTAAAAACTGTGAAACGCATTACAGAATGTGAGTGGTGAACCATCAACTTTGAGGAAGAAAGATGTCTGTTCAAAAAACACCCTGAATGAGCGGGATAGGAAATCACTTTAACGTTTAGTGAAATCAAATTGTGGAGGAAAAAAAAAAGTAAAAAAAGTTGAACTTACAGCTATGTTTAATAGTGAAAGTAAAAGCAACTCCACACACACATACTGTGTATACAATGCAGAGAACCCAAGCGATTGGGACTAAACAGCAATGTAGCCTTATCAGTGAAGCTAGCTGGACAAAAAAGGCTCGGGTTTTCTAGGGAGCATAAAGAATGGACTGTAGAGCTTTTATAAAAGGCATGCTGTCTGATGATTTACCCCGTTCCAGATTGATGGCTGCATTGTGTAAGAAGAGAGACCGATGAAGCGGAAGCGATGCACCCATCATACCGAGTGCCTACCGTACAAGCCTCTGGAGGCAGTGTGATGATCTGGAGTCGCTTCTGTTGGTCTGGTCTGGGCTCAGCAACATAATGTGGCAATAAAATCAAGTCAGCTGACCACCTGAATGCACCGAATGACCAGGTTTTTAACCAATCGATTGATTTGTCTTCCCTGATGTCGCGGCCATATTTCAAAATGACGATGCTGGGGTTCAGACATCACTGTCACACATGGATCGGCCATCACAGCGCCAAGATGCTTAACCCTGTTGAGAATCTTTAGGATGTGCTGGAGAAGACTTTCAACTCTTCCATCATCAAAGAAATGGGCGGTCCAATGAAATATTAGTGTGTGTGTGTACACAGGAAGAGTATTACACCTGTGTGTCTTAAAATCGATTTTATGCTCGTTTGTAAGGCTTTAAAGCACCTAGCCTCAATCGTTTTAACAGATCATTGTGATCGAGCGTTACGGTCGTCTGCTCAGTGTCCTTTAGTGGTGCCGGGTCAAGATTGAAGCTTTGGGGCGATCCAGACCGTGCTGCGGCTTCTCCCACTTTCAAACTTATACGTAAGACTTTACGGCCTTTGATACCTTATAGCACATCATGATTCCTTTATCCGCATACTGTATAGCGTTTTATTTACGGATATGTAAAAAAAAAAACATATGGTGTAAAAGTACCTTGGTTGACTTCTTGTTGTTTTATTTAAATAAAGATTACTGTATGTGTGTGAGAGAGAGATTTTATCTTAGAGGCTTTAAAGTTTCTTTAAAAAGGCATCAGGAAGTGTGAAAATAAACCCGAGCACCTCCGGATTGTCCTGCGTGTGATGGATTTAATCTCATATCTGCTCTGTGGTGAATCATCAAGCATTTTCTCCATTTTATTCCTTTCCATTTATCTCTGGGGCTGCTGACTGGCTCAGAAATGATCGTATTTACTTCATTCAGCAACTCACCTGAGCTGGCCATATCCATCTCGGAGATGTACGGCACGGTGCCAGCTGCGCTAATGCGTTTAACAAGTCTGGGCTAAGGAATGGGCAGGTTTTCCTCGGAGATGAACAGGCTGATGTCTGAGCGTGAGATATGTCTGCCGCCGAGACCGGGCCGCTTTTAATGCCTTCACAAACAAAGTTACAAATCTTAGCCGACAAGTCCAGCTGCGTGAGCCCGCGATGCCGGAGGACGCCCGAGGTGCTTGGCGCAGTCAGGCTCGGCTGAGGAGACCGATACTTCTTCCTGCCTCACGTTCTGCTCCTAGAAAAGTACCTGCATTAGTCAAAAGTGTTGAATTTTTCAAACTGATGCTATCTGACTGTACTTTTTTTTTTCTCTAGTTACGCAAGTGATTTCTGCTTTAAAAGTTTCAGACACTTTATAACCGCTTATTGCTTTCGGGTAATAGAAGTCATTAGTCAGCGCGCCGTGGATAAAATGTTTACTGTGCACATCTGAGATCCTGTTTTTTAAATTTCAGGAGTCGGAAAAAAAAAGAAGAAGAAAAAAAAAAGAAAAGAAAAAAAGCTTGTCTGGGCACTTCATTTCCCTTCATATCCCATCAAGGGTTTTTAATAAATAGAAAACAAACGGAAATATTTCACAAGTAATGACTGACTCCTTGGAGAGGAAATGGGGAAATCATCTAAAATGATTTGGGGAACTAAACACAAAACCTGACTTTAGGAATAACAACTAATAACAAAAAAAAGTGTCTAAACCTCCCTGATTAAATAAAGAAATGAATAAAGTAACACCAAACACCTTCAATGAAAACTATTCCATAGCCCGAATTATTAGAAAATGACCAGACATTGTTGTGAATGCCCAGACATATTAGCAGACACCAGACTTATAAGCAGACACGCAGGATCATTAGCAAACACCCAGGCGTATTAGAGCATGACCCAAGATTATTACGCGAACATCCAGGCATATTAACAACTGTCCAGGCATATTAGCAGACACCTCAACACATTAGCAGACACCCAGGATTATTAGCAAACTCCCAGACATATTAGCAAACTCCCAGACATATTAGCGTACACCCAGGATTATTCGCAAATGAACAGGAATATTAGCGGACGCTCAGGCATATTAGCAAATGAACAGACATGTTAGCATCCACCTAGGATTATTAGCAAACAACCAGGCTTATTAGCAGATGCCCAGGATTATTACCAGGCATATTAGCGAAAACCCAGACATATTAGCAAACTCCCAGACATATTAGCGTACACCCAGGATTATTCGCAAATGAACAGGAATATTAGCGGACGCTCAGGCATATTAGCAAATGAACAGACATGTTAGCATCCACCTAGGATTATTAGCAAACAACCAGGCTTATTAGCAGATGCCCAGGATTATTACCAGGCATATTAGTGAAAACCCAGACATTTTAGCAGACTCCCGGACACATTAGAGGATGCTCAGGCAAGTTAGTGTACACCTAAGCATATTTGCCGAGCAGATATCCAGGCTGTGCCCATGCATGCTACCATTTTTTCCTATGCACACACACACACACACACACACACACACACACACACATATACACACACCTACATAGCCCCCCCAAAAATTGACACATTTCACATTTCAGGAAATGAATCCTAAGCTGTAATGCACCAGTTGGAATGATCATATCTGACCTCGACACGTTGGACAGATGAAGCAGAAAATGAAACTGAATGAGCCGTTCTCATAAGTACGAGCACTCGAGCTCTTCCCTAAAAATCAGACATAAGCACAGTGTTTATTTCATGTCCATTTTTTTTTTTTATCCATTAATCTGCGTCTACTTGTTTAGTGTATGTCGTATACCACTTTTGTTTGGGCAGGTAACGATGGCTGCCATCACAGGTGTGTTTCAGACCCGAGGGAAACAGTATTTAATAACCAGTTTGTGAAACTCAGAGTGATGACTTGAAAGAAATTCAAAGGAATCAGAAGCAAATTCATAATTTAAGACAAATAAGTTTAGCTGAAATTATGACTATAAAAAGTGGAGGAGGTTTTCCAGTAATTGGCAATTGGTGTTTTGTAGCTTTAAAAAAATAAATAAATAATATAATATTAAAATTATTTAAAAAATATAAAATATAAAAAAAATATATAAAATAAAAATATA
>QMIH01000264.1:172061-227720 GCA_003987875.1 Clarias batrachus | reverse complement strand
GAGGAGTCAGGACTCAGAGTGGGGGGAGGAGTCAGGACTCAGAGTGGGGGGAGGAGTCAGGACTCAGAGTGGGGGGAGGAGTCAGGACTCAGAGTGGGGGGGAGTCAGCACTGTGGGAGGGGGGTCAAGACTCGGGGTGGACTAAGATTAAAGTTAGAATTCTAAGGAAAAAAGTCTGAACAGAGATTAGAGACATTCCCTATTGGAACAAATTAACAAGTTCTGTTTCTGTTTCTTATTATTGCCAGCAGGAACCTGTATGTCCTTAGAAAACACCTAGGAACCATAGCGATCTCCAAACAGATTCGGCGTGCATTCTTTCTCGAAAAGTACTTCACGCTGGAAATCTAACTTTAGGTGCGAGGATAAAAGCCAGCAAAGAGGCCAGATGATAAAGCGTAAAAATAAAAAAAATAAAAAAAGTTAACAGAGGATATAGGATGTGTGGGGAAACCAGGTGTAATGATGAACCCTGCTCTCTCCTCAGCAGAGAAATCAATTTGGAGCAGCATGATGCGAGAGGGAAGGAGGTCGGGTCACAAGTTAACGCCATGTTCCTTCCACGGTTCCACTTGCAAACTGAATACATCCGTTACTTTCTGGAAAGAGAAATGCTCTCCATGCTGGGTTGACCCACTTTCTAATAAGAAAGTTTGACAGTTTTTAGACGAAGAGAACAAAGATATAGAAAGTTGCCCCCTCTTTAAGTATTTGTCCGAAACTACAAACGAGATGCTGCAACAACTGCAAAGTCGAACGTGGAGTCAAGTTTGATGTGCTATAAAATGAATTTCCATCTTGATAAAGATAGACACCTTCCAGCACTTCACTTCACTTCAGGTGATGCATACTTTGGATAACCTCAGGACTACCAAGGGCCAACTTTAGTGAAAAGATCTGAAAAGAACACTTTGAGAGCATAGCCGATCTGCTCTTTAGATTCCCAGCCACAGCTGACTGTATCTGTATTGTAATATGCATGTGACAAATAAGAGCATTCTTTCCTTTCAGCCCATCCAGTGCTGAGAGATTCACCCTTACACCATCGTTTATTAGAGAATCTATGAAGCAAAAAACTACAGGTTTACTTTGATCAAATTGCCTGTAAATTGTTATCATCTGTCCTTGTTATAGGTAAAAACAAGCAGCTACTTAGAACGCCATTTAAAAAGTCGGCACTATGTCACCATCATCGTCATTTTTCAGCTCTGATTTCTTCAGTATGTGCAGTCAATACAGCGTCCCAAACCATCACCCGCAGCTGTAGTGTTTATGGTGCCAAAGGCAAACTCCCCTTCAGCACCACGCCGAATCAAATATAAAATCAAATCAAATAAAAGTCGTCATGACAAACATAAGCGGTATACTAATCTATTTTATTCCATGCATACTATTATATTCATAAAGTGACAACATATGTGCATATCTTTGCCTTCTGCCAATTTTTTTTTTTTTCATTTGACAAGCAACAGGATTAAACACTTATTAATACACTCATTGGCCGTGTGTAGACTGGTTACATACTGTATGTACAAAAAAAAAAAAGAAAACAGAAGAGTGAATATATATATATATATTCACAGCGTTATAAATGAACTGTGGATTATTCCGTAGCATTTTGTAATGTGATTTATTTTACTGGTTGCATTGCTGTACAAAGTTAGATGTGTGCTTTTTTCAACTCTCTCCTCCCCTGCAGTCAGGTTTCCATTCGGGAGACCTGAGATGACCCAATATATCACATCCATCCCGATCTCATATTTCTGAACAGGAGACCTTACCCACAAACTAGAATCAGGGCACCAACATGTTTAATTAGTGCGAATGATGTTATCATCATTCTCAGCTTTTATTTTCTACCTCCACACACACTTTATGTCACCTTAGGTGACTGCTCATGACACCCATACAATTATGTACTGTTCTTGTGACACTTCTGACCTAATCTTTGGAGACCGTGGTGGCTCAAACAGTTAAGGCTTCAGGTTACTAGGTGTTCAAGCCCCAGTGCACCAGGGGGCGCTGTATCCTGGCTGAATCTGCTCCCTGACCTTACTGGGATATGCAAATAAATAAATAATCTTTGAAAAATCGTTTCACTGTGCTTTAAGAAACGTGAAAAAGAATTAAACCTTACACCTTTGTTCGTGCGATTAGTCGAACACGCAATCCAAGCAGCAACATGAAAGTCATGACTCTGGCTGGGTTAGCAGCGATGGGCTAATGCTAAAGCTAATTTCAACAGACACAGAACGAAGACAATATTGCAGATCACAAATACAAGTCAAAGGCTGTGTTCCGTTTCACAGCGGACTTCAAAAGGGTTCCCTAAACCGACATGTGCAGGGAATGTCAGTTAAGGAAACTTTCCCTTGATAAAATTCCACCATTCGAAACAACCTGCAACGCCACCAGCGCAGACGTCGCTTCCACCATGCGTTACCCGGGTATCACAAGCTGTTGCTGCTCCTGTGGAAATTCCACAATATGGAAATTAAATATTTAATATTTATTGAAACTAAAACTGATACTCCTATAAAACGTGCTAAATGATTATACAGTAACTTGTAAATAAGGTATTTTGATTATTTTCATACTTATAAGTTGTGAAGAAATTGTAGGGAGAAATCGTTATTGTGCTTTTTTTTTTTTTTACAAGTTACTATCCTATATACTCATTCACTCATCTTCTATACCACTTAATCCTGTATTCAGGGTCATGGGGGGGCCTGGAGTCTATCCCAGGAGGCTTAGGGCACATGGCAGGGTACCAATCCATCACTGGGCACACACACACATACACATACTACACACACTTTTTATAATTAAACTTTCTATTTAGTTCAATGTGCTGTTTTCACACACAGTCGGGTAACCGCATTGTGATTATGGGAAGCCATTAGGGCCAAACTTGGTCGCGTGATTAATTTGTGTTTAAAAATAGTAATATTCTCAAATTTCTAGATGAATAATGTGCTGATGCACTAACATCGACAGTCCTAATAAATATATTAATCCTTTTTGATATTATAAATCCTGATGGCGTTTCCCATGCTCTAGTGAGGCGCAATGACTAATGAGACATTTTCATCGCATTTCCACAAAACCCATTGTCCAGTTGTCCCCGTTCACCGAGCCGTTTCGCTCTCTTTTAAGAATGTTTAAACTTTATTTCAATTCTGTTAACTAGATGATTGCTTTACTGATGTATTCAGCTAGATGGTAAAGTGAGACTAAAAGACTTGACAATGATTTTACAGTACATTCAGTAGACCTGGAGTCTGTTTCGCTACCATGTTGTTCGAGGAGGTGAGAGGTCCAGCACTCAGCCTGACTCTAAATCTGTCTTCAAAATGGGACTCGTTACAGACACGCATCAAGCTGCCAAACTGAAGGAAGGAAAAGAGAGGAAGAAGAAACTAGTCATTTGAGAGTCTTCAGCTGATGGTGGTGCTGCGAGGAAATGGATGGTGATAGTGTTGTTGGCTGGGTATTGATTATCCACACTGTGCTCCAGCAGCTGATGGAGTTCATCACTAACCGCCGCTATAGGAGGAGACGGAGACAGGAGCAGGGGAGTTAAGCACAACTTTTCCCCTATACCTGCCAAATCATTCAGTCACGACAGGTCTGTGTCACTCTCTGCACATGATTTATTAATAGGTAGTGAGTGCAGTATACCAGCAGAATTTACACTTCGCTGGAACCTTTAAAAATGCTCTCCAGGATTCTGGATCTCGGAACGATTTGGATTTGGACAAATGCATAAGCAGCCACAAATAAAAACCAGGCAAACTGCGTTAACCCGCCATCAGATTTCAGATAATCTTGTCCATATTTCTTTCATTTGGATGCCATTTCTACTATTAAAGGGTCTAATAAAGGGGAAGACTTGGCCTTTACAGTTATCAGTGCAAAGCGAGTGCACATTTTATAGCTTCCATCTCAAAAAGTGCACGCTCTTAATAAGCTTTTTGCAGTAATTAGGAGTAGATGACTTCCTCCCCAGAGCAACACAAAATCCGCGGATTTTCTTAAGGGCATTAATCAAGCTTTACCATAACTGGACCGTAGAGAAGCTTCCTTCACCGGCGGAATACTAACTGCATCGTCAAGGCCTCTAATTGCGCGCGTTCCTCAAAAAACATGCGGACTGATAAGACAAGCACAATGTTCTGCTACTGTATAGTGACTGCAAGAAGCTTTTATTTTTTTCATGTGCATTAACTCTCCCTTGAAAATACAACAAAGGAAAAATTGCCAAACACATTTTCCAGTTCTCTAACACAATCTAGGGCTAATTAGGACTTCAAAATTAGTGGTAAACTGGAGCGGTTCTGAGCAGTAAGTAATTTCAATAAGAATAAAGAAAAGAAGAAAAGGAGAAAATGGAGGTGAGCGTGGGATGCAATACTGAATAGCTTTTTTTTTTCATTTTAAAAGGAATAATGGTTTATTCAGATTGAACACATGTCGATAGGAGGTTTGCTGTGACTTAGGTGCAGAAATAGACCAATCAGGGGTGCCATAAAATGGGTGGGGGTAAGGAAGTACAATTCCATGGGCACTTGAGTTACTGGCGGCCCATAAAAATGGTACGACAAGGTCAAGGTACAGTAGGGTTTTCAAGGGGCCCAGGATCTCTAGAAGTGCTCCCGAGACCGACATGTCAGTACGTTTGTAGATGCTAACCAAGCAAAAAAGTTTATGTTAACAACATGGTAAAATAGGTGGGTTTAAATTAAAGTAAAGTATTCTAGCTCTACTCACAGGTGACAAAAACATGATACTGGTACTAAAAAGTGTCAACTACTGTAGGTGAAAAAGTGAATTTTCAGATAGGATCATATAACACAATTTTTCATAATACGTAATGTTTCTTATCTCTTATTAAAAACTTACCTTTTTATTAGAGCTTTTGAGCAGAAATGATTTGTAGCACTTTGAGATTTGCCTCAAATATAAAGTGCATTATAAATAAAAGGTATTATTATTATTATTATTATTATCTCCTGATCCATGCTTCGTTTTTTATAAAAATGCATACACAATTATATTTTTATCAGATAAAAAGAAACACATTTGCTATTTCATGTACTTTTATGTCTGTAGTGTCCGTACCTTTTTTTTTTTTTTTATTCAAACCTTTAAATTGTATTTCAGATGAAACCCGGCCAATTTAGAGTTCACAGGAAAAGACATGAACCTGAAAAAGTGTATTATTCTAAAATGCAAATTTAAGATATCGCACCATGAACTTGACATGGTTACTGACACTACAGATTTTTTTTGCTTTTTACCAAAAGCCAAATTAAGCAATATCTTTTTACAGATCGTATGCTTCAAGAAGCTTACACCAATGTTAGTATCAATACTCAAACAAATATGAATGATTTTCACTTTAAATGATTATTGTTTAAAGTAACGCAGTATAACGCTGAAAAAAAAATGCCATTTTGGGGGGCATAAATAAAATCATCTCTCCAAAATGGCTGAAGCAGAAGTTTTTAGGGAAGCAAGATTGGTCACGTCCATGTTCCATAGCTTCTTTGGCACACACCTTTCCTGCATTATATGTAGACCATAAAAGACATTAAATCAGCACCAATACTGTTCTTTGGCCAAGGGCGTCTATAAGAGTGGCTGATATTTTGGTTGCAATTCATAAATTTGTGATGGTGTTGGAAGAGGCAAAAAGCTAAGAGAGCTAGGGAAGTGGATAACTCCAGAGAGTGGAGTGAAGAAGGCCAGGTGAAAGTGCTCCTAAGAGCTGGAGGTGCAGGGTCGAGTAGCTTCAGAGACATAAAAGGGCCACACCAAATGGAAGGCTCCAGACAGTGTTGGTTGCAGAATTAAATAGATGGCTGCAGAGCAATCAGAAGGCAGGACCAGGTGGAAGTGCTCCTAAGAGCTGGTGGCACAGTGTCAAGTAGATGACTGCAGGGAACTGGCCAGGTGGAAGTGCTGCTGAAACTGGAGGTGCAGGAACAAGCAGACCTGAGAAAGTGAGACCAAGAGAAGGCTTCGGAAAGATGAAGGAGTGGGGTCGGCTATCGAGAGCTGGTGGTCAAAAGGGAAGTCTCAAGAGAGCTGAGGACGTAGGGTCAGATAGATCGCAGCAAAAAAGTTGAGGGGTGGAAGAGGGGTGGGCTGGTGAGTGCAGATTCAAGAAGTGGACAGAAAGGTGTGAAAGCAGAGCCGAAACTAAAAGTCCTACAGATAAACACTCTACCTCCACTGATACCGTTATAACGCTAAGTGCACGTTTATTTTTAGAATTAGAATTTTAGAGTTAGAGGTTTTAAGAAACCTGAAGACTATCAGACAGGCTCATTTGCTCCATCCGCGGCCACAGAGAGCTCATTATTTCTCTCCTGCTAGTGTGAGACATATTGATGTAATCTCCCAAGGCTTCTTTCAGCCAGTGGTGACACACCTGCTACTTGCACGAGCTGCCGCTTCTTCCATTACGGCCGAGTCCCGTTTCGTTTAACTGTCAGTCACAGCACCGTGTCTCATGGCAGGACTCTACTTCTCACTCGGCCCTGCGCATGGATTATTCATTTGTCTCAGCGGGAGTAACCAGCGTCAATTAGCACTTTCGTTTTTCCCTTTCTTCAGTCAGCAGCAGACTTTCGGCCACATGGTGTGCATTATTCAGAGAGCTCCTGTCTTCGCCCTCCATGAGCTCAGAGCCATCTCTCGGCTCCACGCCACGGCCGTCGCATCCTCCTTGATGAGCTTCGGTTGAGTCTTGCAGTGAGGTACCACAAGGGTACAAAAGAAACGATCAAGAAAAGCCAAATTGTTTTGTTTTCTATCTACTCATTTATTTTCGTCCGTTATTGTGCTTTAAACTTTGCTCAGCTTAGCTCTCACGTCAGTGCTTAGGACTTAAACATCTACTCACCCAGACTGATCAGAGTTGAAGGTTTAATATCAATACAGCCGTGACATTTCCTTAATTTACATGCATTTAAAGCTGAGTGATATTCATGGAAATGGATGTGACATGCTCAGGGATCCTCTAATAGCAGGTGGAAGTGTAAATAAGCGAGGACATTCATTCAATAATAACCAACAGCCACAATGTTGGTTTGGACTTCCAGCTGCACAGATGTTATTTCTTTGCCCTCGCTTTAACATGAACAAATCCCACATGCACAACAAACTACACCAGCCGTCTCTAAGGCCAACAATTAACCAATAAAAGCAACAGGACAGCTCTTACCTGAGTTGGAGGAAGCTTCATTGTTTCACTGCAAATCCTCAAGGCTAAGTATTTTAAAACCCTACTTTCCAAAATCCACAGCAACCTACTGGAAATCCTGAAAGTGCGACAAAACACCAAAGTAAAGAACGACTACGGACAAGAAGTCAACGTACCAAACAAATCAATTGTAGCCAGAGTGCTAACCAAAAACAATTGTCCTTGTTCCTAGAGATTGAACCGAATCCACATCGCCATCTGGTGGCTTGAGTAGGTATAACGTTACACTTTAAGTCAATGTTCTCTGATTTCCTCTGTCCAGAGTAGAGCTGTGAGTCAGGGGTAGACCGTCGATTCGATTCGATTTTCGATTATATTCTACTCAGGCATTTGTCTCCAGCAACTATATTTCTTACAGTCTACTACTACAAAATATTACTAAAAGTATCTAACAAATGCTGTAACATTGTGTGACTTGTGTCATTACAGTAATTGTTTAAATGTCATGTCTCGTACAATGGCATAATCTTTACACCTGGCAACCTTTAGCTCCACACTGATCTTGCACCAGCTGGTCATAAACTTAAAAGAAGAAAAATGTGATACTTTCGCAAACTGTGAGTAAGATGGAGAAGACGCAGGTGGTTTGTATGTCTTTAAGTAATTCATCAATTTGAGACCAAGTCAAGGTCATAACATTAAAATCATCAAGGTTCTGGGGTTCCACGGTGGCCAGACATTTCTCAAGATTTTGGAAATCATGCTTATCATTATGTATTTTTAATTGATTCTGATTTCCCATGGGGCCCCCTGACTGGTTCTTGGACTCATTGGTTCCTACTTTGCCCCCCCCACCCTCACCTGCTTATGAAATCTACTTATAGAATCGCTCCTGATGGGTCAGCTCTGGCTCCCTGGGATTGGCTCCACAGGCCTCTAGGGGTCTGCCGCAGTCTTTAGCACATACAGAACCATGGGTGCTCAAGCGGATTGGGCTCTGGGGAGTTGGGAGGCGGGGTCAGTGGCCTCTTCCTGCTGGACTGCATGCACACTGGGCTGTGGCGCACGGGTGTTCTAATCAGCATTCTTTTTTGGCAAATTAGGCTTTTCTGTGGGATCAGACTTGCCAGGCTGGGTTTTGATCCCCATACAGTAGGTACGGATCGGATGAGCCTTTGGTGCACACGATTCTGTCTACACTTTAGTGTCGTATAGTTCTCATCCAGTGATGTTACTGTTACGGCTGTGCTTGTGATTTAATCCTGAATTGAAAACTGAAAACTGGGGTTTACCATTTACGGAAGGAGCCTCCAGTGTCAGAACTAATACTATAACACGGATTCGGCTTCAGGTCCGACCGCTTTGTGCTTTGCAGCTCCTCTCTAACAGATAAAACCACATGTTTTTGATATTACAAACTTATATCTGGAGAGAGAGAGAGGATCTGGTGAAAGAGCGATTAAGCTGCTATACTGTAATCGACAACTCGGTTTGCTTTAACATTAACTTTAACTACTCTATGAACCTCTGATGCGATATTTCCTTCATTAATAAACAAAGATTGTTATTCTTACGAGATTGTTTTGGTGTGAAAGAAATAAAACACTTGCAGTTACTGGAAAATGATCACCTTTATGATTGTAACGGCAACTCCAAGTTAAGGAGGGTCCCATAACACCATCTGATCGCTGATTATTTTCTCGGACCATCATATTATAAAGTTTAAATGTGTGTCCTAAAAGTGCTTGAAAGAATTCAGTGTGCCACAATGGCCTAATGAGCGATGCGAATCCTACAGGTGCAAGTATAATATCTATCTGGTAATCGCCGGCATGTGGCCGTGCACTACAGCTGGCTCCTTCTACCCCGAGGCGGAATGCTGAACACTGAATAGCAATTCTGGAACACAAAAAACTCACACACTCTCCTCTCTGTCGTTAGGATACATCACACACACACACACACACACACACACACACACAGACTCAACATGTATTCCTTTGGCGTTTCTGTCTGGGTTTCTCTCATCATCACTATCCTTCACCCTCTGCGCCTTTATTGCTCATTCTCAGGCCATTTTGGGTCGGTTCACCGGGTCACCTCTCTACTCATGCGGCATTATATCAGCCTTCACTCTGACAGCGGGGATCGATTCTGATCCGTCCCTCCCTCTGCGTTTTTCTGCTGCTGTTTATAAACCGCAATCGCAACCTACTGTAGATTTACTGGAACATTAACAAATCAGAATTGCAGCAGCAGATCAGAAAACAGCAGCAAAACCAAAATAACACATGAACGGCACCTCAACTGTTTAAAAACTCCTTACCGAAAAGTTTAATCCATAAAAAAAGTCCATAAATGGGCAGCGTAGTCGGCCATCGGATAGTTAGTGATGACGGACAGAGAGTCGAGGGACTCTCAGCAAACTCTTTGACAATTCAGCAGAAATTGTAATAAACGTCTAGTGGCATTGCGTCTGTTCCTCTGGGGATCCTGCAGGCTTGTGGTTTTATCGGACAGATTTCATTGAAGGTCCAGCCATAGCCTTAGCTGAGTCAGCTTGTCTAGGCTTTTGTAGCTGATTCTGCACAATGCTTTAGTGGAGATCATAGTGAAGGGCCAACGTTCTTAAGCATCTATATCACATAACAATAGAGATTTGGCATAATCTATTGATCCGACTGTAAAGGATCACGATCTAAGATGCAGCTGGATGGAAATCTAACATCCTACGTCGCAGGTGTCTGGGAGCTTCTGAGAGCAATGAGGCGGATACGTATAGGGGTTGGACAATGAAACTGAAACACTGGCCAATTTAGTGTTGGAGGATTCATGGCTAAATCTGAGCAGCCTGGTGGCCGATCTTCATTGATTGCACATTCCACCAGTACGAGCAGAGTGTGAAGGTTTAATTAGCAGAGTAATAGTACAGTTTTGCTTAAAATATTGTAATGCACACAACATTATGGGAGACATCATCAGAGTTTTAAAAAAGGACACATTGTTGGTGCGCGTCTTGCTGGTGCATCTGTGACCAAGACAGCAAGTCTTTGTGATGCATCACAGCATACCACCAAGAAGGACGAACCACATCCAACAGGAGTAACTGTGGACACAAGAGGAAGCTGTCTGAAAGGGATGTCCGGGTGCTAACCCGCATTATATCCAAAAAACATAAAACCACAGCTGCCCAACTCACTGCAAAAGTAAATGTGCACCTCAACTCTCCTGTTTCCACCAAAACTGTTGGTCGGGAGCTCCATACGGTCGACGTACACTGCCGGGCTGTGCTATAGACAAACCTTTGGCCACTCGTGCCAATGCCAAACGTCGGTTTCAATGGTGCCAGCAGCGAAAATCTTATGAAAAACAATGTGAAACATGTATTGTTCTGTGATGAGTCCACCTTCACTGTTTTTCCCACATCCGGGAGAGTTACGGTGTGGAGAAGCCCCAAAGAAGCGAACCAACCAGACAGTTGCATGGGGGGGGGGTGGATCAGTGATGGTTTGGGCTGCGATATCATGGCATTCCCTACTGTAGGCCCAATACTTGTGCTAGATGGGCGTCACTGCCAAGGACTACAGAACCATTCTGGAGGATTGTGTGCACCCGATGGTTCAAACATTGTGTCTGAAGGCGGTGCCGTGTATCAGGATGATAATGCACCAATACACACAGCGAGACTGGAGACCGAGTGATTTGATGAACATGAACGTGAAGGTGAACATCTCCCATGGCCTGCACAGTCTCCAGATCTAAATATTATTGAGCCACTTTGAGGTGTTTTGGAGGAGCGAAACATTTTCCTCCACCAGCATCACGTAGTGACCTGCACACTATTCAGCAAGAAGAACGACTCAAAATCCCTCTGGCCACCGTGCAGGACTCGTATCTTCCATTCCCAAGATGAACTGATGCTGTATTGGCCACAAAAGGAGGCCCTGCACCATACTAATGAATTATTGTGGTCTAAAACCAGGTGTTTCAGTTTCATTGTCCAACCCCAGGAGTATGATGCTAGTTTCGTTCGGGTCCTCTGGTTTCTTCCCACCTGGCAAAAAACCTGCCACTATTTGAACTGGTGCAGGAACAAGCATGTGCATGGTGGCCTGTGATAAACTAGTGTCCTATCAAGAGTCAATTATCTCCTCAAGTCCAGTGTTCCCAGGTTAGACGTCAGGTACATTGCAACCCTGACCAGGATATGCCAAGCCCTATTGGCTGCACCAGGCCTCTGGAGGCAGTGTTATGATCTGGGGTTGTTGCAGTTGCCCAGGTCTAAGCTCAACAACGTTATGTGGCAATAAAATGAAGTCAGCTGACCACCTGAATGACCAATTTATCACATTTTTTTTCCTTTGCTGGCACGGGAATATTCCAGGACACAGATTGTGAAATATTGTTCACCACATTGTGTAGGTATGAAAACTAAAGGCAGACAAATGAATGCTACATTTTAGAGAGACACTCCTTCGTTTTTTTTTGTTTTGTTTTTTTTTGCCTCTAATGCTTTTGCATCATATTGCATTATATCATCACCAAGCAGCTGTGTGTAACCCGTGTCGGCGCTTCACATATGATGCTTCATTACTTTACGCCTAACCGTCTTAGCAGCCTATTGTTAGAAATTCAACAAAGATGATTCAACATCCCTTTAGATAAGCTTTTTTTTTTTTAACCACAGGCAACATCAGCTCACTCTCCAGACCAGACAGTATTATTCCCCCGCTGTGCTCGGAAACCTAGACACAAGGAATGGCAAATATGATGCGATCAAAATATTTAACTTAGAGAATCTGAGATGAACAAAAAAAAACCCACAGAGAATTTAAAGGCACAATATTTCCTTCACTATCTAATTAGAGTCACAGTCCAAGGCACTTTGTGAGTTTTACACAAAAAAGTGTTTTCTGTGCCATTATCCAGCATCCATTCTTTTACACGACTATGTTTCTTGGGTTATGGAATTCTTTCTAGCGTCCTGCTTTTGATTTTTGGGCTTGTGGAGATAGATGTTTGTGTTCAATTGTTGATATCCTTGGAAACACAGTGTAAGTGTAAAATGACTTGATGTAAAAATACTTGATCAGACTGACCTAAGCACTGTTCGTAGTGGGCGTGGCCTAATATTCTAATGAGACTCCTGGTGAGTTACATCACTCAAGCAAAACTAAACACAACGGTGGAACTGTGAACAGTGTGAGGATCGTTTTAATCTAGAGTACAAATTGACCACATTTTACAAATCAGATTGCTGTCATTGATTTGTACTCTTGTGGACTTTTTAAAAAACACTTTAAATATTAGCTTGTATTGAGACATTTGGAGGTCTCAATTTCTGTCTCTGTGTGCATGGAGTGTGCATGTTCTCCCCGTGCTTGGCGGGTTTCCTCCGGGTACTCCGGTTTTCTCCAACGGACCAAAGATCTGCAGATTAGACTAATTAGCGTTCCCAAATTGCCTGATGTGTGTACTGTAACTGTGCATATGTGTGTGTGCCCTGCGATGGATTGGCACCCTGTTTAGGATGTAGCCCTCCTCGTGCCTCCTCGTCTCCTGGGACAGGCTCCGGAACCCCTGTGACCCTGAATCCAGGATAAAGCGGTATAGATGATGAGATGAGAGAGATTTGGGTTGTGATTGTAAGGTGATTATAAACTAGTTAAATTCCATACAAGGCAGGTGGCTGATCATCTGATGCCACATTGTTACTGTAGAACAGTTACAATTACTTTTCACACTTTTACAAACAGTTACAATTACTTTTTAAAATGACTTTGTCACACACTTTGTGGAATTTGCACATTACATGGACTGTTTACAGTATATATGTTTATATGTTTATATTTTCATATTTTGCATGTTTTCTGCTTTTAATCCTATGTTTAATATATCTTTTTTTATCTATTCTTTTTTTATACCTAAGTTTATTTTATTTTATTCATTCATTCATTCATTCATTCATTCATTCATTTATTTATTTTTGTGGCACAGCAAAAAAAGAATGTCACTGTACAGGGGAAACATGTTTCTTTACTCTGCATATGACAATAAAACTTGGAACATGAAACACGGTGTTGAAATTGCACTTTTAGGAGACTTCTGTTTCTTACTCATTGATTTCCAGGAACATTTTACATCTTGTTAATGGAATATCGAAAAATTTGCAAAGATGCCAGACTCAGAGTCGAAGCTCGTGGCGCTGATTCGATGCAGAGACTTGAACTTGAACCTCTAATGTTCTCTCTGAGCATCGTTTTAACCACTGAGCCGCTACTGCACCGCTATCAATAGGAAGCATTTCACTGCATAGCATACTGTGTACGAATTTGAATGGCATTGTGGGTAATGTAGGAAAGAACTTAAACCGAAGTGAAAGACGTTTCAGTATGTAACGATCATAAACATGGACATTTAAATCATTCATTGGACTCGGACTTTATTGCTAAGCCCACAATTATAAATCACGATTAGAATTCATTCATTTCAATTCACCAAGCTGGCACGTTCCAGACGAAGTCTGTTCTCATAGACGATGACCGCAAACACAACACAGACCAGCACAATCCAAGTTTTCGGTCATTCTGCGGCGGTCGTTAGCAGAAAACAATGCTTTTGAATTCCTTCCCTTCAAACGCCTGTTAATGTTTTCGAACGCTCCTCGTAGAAGAATCCGACACTCTAATCTTTGCCTTATCATATTTCAGCGTTCGACTTTGCCAGCTAAATTCAATCAAAAGCTCAGTCTTGCGTGACTACTTAATGATGACCTCCGCTAGTGTCTCTCCCAGCACGCAGATCCCAGAGGACGCCGCGGGATGACACTGAGGAGAAAAAGCCCGGAAACTGATTAAAGTATAATTAAAGGTTCTCGCTGCATACAGAATATCAAATATTCACAGAGCATTCGCTTGACTTTCAAACTGCAGGGGGAAAAAAAATACACACACTTTCCAACACATGCAGTAATGGTGCCTCTGCATTACCCTGGGTCTGTATCCTGCGGTCAGAACAGAAGTTAAACAACTAGTAGTGAGACATTTTGACAGTGTTGTCGAACTCAATGTGCCAAATGCCCCTCAGCGTAAGTGGCGCAGGACTGTATGGACACGAGTTCAGCCTGACAACACTAAACAGCCAGGGGCAAGACAACACCTTGTGTCTGTGTCTCTCTGTGTGTGTGTTAGTAAGCAAGAATCCAAGTTTTCCTGTTTCACCAAAAAAGTGAATAAATATCTGAAGTTAAATCTGGTTAGCCGGCTCTGTGCTCAGGCCAAAAAGCTGATCCACTCTTTCACAAAGACTTTCAATAGGATTAGGATCTGGACTCTGTGGTGTCCAGTTCATGTGTGTAAATGATTCCTCATGCTCCCAGAACCACTCACTCACCTTTTATACCACTTAATCCTGTATTCAGGGTCGCAAGGGGTCCTGGAGACTTATCCCAGGAGACTTGGTGTGCACCCTGGGCAGTGTGCCAATCCGTCACGGGCACACACTCATCAGCCAATTTGGGAACGCCAATTAACCTACAACCTAACCTAACCTCTTTGGAGGAAACCGGAGTACCCGGAGGAAACCCACCAAGTGCGGGGAGAACATGCAAACTCCATGCACACAGAGACGGGAATCGAACCCGGACCCTGGCGGTGCAAGGCGACGGTGCTAACGTGCCGTCTCTCCCAAAACCACTCTTTCCCTACTTGAGTTCTGGAATATGGACTAAAACGCCACAGATGTGATGGACTGGTGATTCAGTACATTCAGGTGGTCAGCTGACGTTGCCACATGACGTTGCTGAGTCTCGACCTGAGCGACTGAAGCGACCCCAGATCATAACACTGTCTCCTGACGCTTGTACAGTGGACACTATGCATGATACCCTTGATGTAGCCATCGCTCTGGAATAGGGCTTGGCATGTCCTGGTGCATGATGGGTGCATCACTTCATGTGCTTCCCTTCTTACCCTGGAATAGGGTCACATGACCTTTTTCCATCGCTCCAAATCCCAGTCTTTCTGCTCCCTAGCTCTCGACCTGAAACCTTTTTTTCTATTGAGTTTCACTAACAAGTTTTCCTATGGACACACAGCTGTTTAGTCCCGATCCTGTGAGTTCTCATCACACTGTGTTTATATGGAAGGTTCTCTGATTTTTTACCATCCAAATTCACTACGTGTTTTATTATTATTATTATTATTATTATTATTGGACCACTGATTTCCCAGAATTCCCTTCATGCAGTACACACACCTCATACACCTCACCAGTAGCTCATAGTCTACATGATTTTGATTAGTTTCACATCTGTTGCTAGTTGTTTGCATGATTCCATTTTTAACTTTTTCTCGCTAAAGAGAAAAAAAGAAAAAACAACACTACCACAGTATGTGGGCAACACTCACCCCCATCATTCAATAGCTTGTTTTTTAATTCTTCGCTATAACTTGAAGTAGTCATTTCCTACATGACTTCATCAGTCTCTCACATCATTGTGGAGGAATTTCAGTCCGGTCTTCTTTACAACTCTGTTTCAGTTCATCGAGGTTTTTGGAGTATTCACTTACAGTATGCACACAGCTCTCTTAAGTTCCAGCCACAGCGTTTCTTTTGGGTTAAGATCTGGACTTTGACTAGGCCACTCCAAATCCTTGATTCCTTCATTTTTTTCTGCCATTCTGATGTAGATTTACTGGTGTGCATCGGATCATTGTCCTGTTGCATGACCCAGTTTCACTCGAGCTTTAGCTGTCGGACAGATGGCCTCACAGAGGAGCTCATGGTCGACCCAATGGCTGCAAGGTGTCCCAGGTGCTGTGAGTGCAAAACAAACCCATATCGTCACGCCTCCGCCGCCCTGCCTGACGGTGTGCATCAGGTGTTTCTGCTGAAATGCTGTTTGGTTTTCACCAAACATGGTGCCGGCCATTAAGGCCAAAGAACTCTTTGACTTTGGTCTCATCAGTCCATAGGACATTCTTCCAGAAGTGGTTTGTTGAGATGCAGTTTTGTGAACCTCATTTGTGCTTCCATGATCTTTTTAAACAGAAGAGCTTTGCTCCAGGAAACCCTTCCAAACATGTCCAGTGAGGGGTAGGAGGCCTGTAGGGTCGGAGGTGTAGTTCTAGTGTTTTTTTGGTTGAATTGGGTGAATGTGCTGGGACGTCCACCACCGGGAACTGTCCTGAATGCTTTCCACTTGAGAATAATCTTTCTTACTGTACAAACTGTTTGAAAATGGTTTTTATATCACTTTCCAGATTGATGTGCAGCAAGAATTACTTCTTAAACACCATTGTAGTTCACTTTTGGCATTGTGTTAACACACACCAGAATTCCAGATCAGCAAACTGCCAAAACTTCTGCTTCTATACAGTAGCAGTCTATAGACCAGTTATTCAGGGGCTGATGATTAGCATGTTTTTTTTTTTTTTATTATTATTATTAATAATGGCAAAGTGAAAAAAAGGTGCATGTTGTTCATCTGAGGTTTTATTTGATCTACAATTAGATATTTGATGCCACACACACACAAAAAAAAAAACATTAAAAAGAAGGTAACTAACTTTTGACTGTATTGTAACATACTTTATTAATGTATGCGTTAATAAAGAAAAACCTGAACTTGTATCCATCTACAGTACAGTACGACTTAAATCCATGCACAGTGTGTATTTAAAAAACAAACAAACAAACAAAAACAACAACAACAACAACAACAACAACAAAATATATATATAGCAAATTGTTGTGGTGTAACCGGGAAAAAATACTGCCTACTGAAAATAAATCTGATGTCGCATCACATTAAAATGTTTGTCCATTTATTTAGTCACACAAATGCTTTGCATTATACTGTATGATCATTCTGAGCACAAACACCAGCGGCGGCCGGCCCATACGGGGCGCCGCCCCCACCTAAAATTAGGCAGAGAAGAATGTCATTATTTAACATAATAATTATTTATTTTAATAATGAACTAAAGTCATTCAGTCACAATATTCCGCTGTATTAATATATTTTATTTATAATAAAAAAAAATATTTAAAAAAAACTCTAAAAATGAGTGACTATTTTTGAAAAGCATGTGATATGAGGCTGAGCTCTGACTGGATCTTTTCAAATCATCCTTGGGGCGGAGCTCTGTGCACCCCGAACCCTCCCACTTTTGTTCCTAGCGAATCAATACGTGATTGGACCGTTCTCAACGAAGAAAGGAGAGCACAATTTCTTTTCAGATAGAGCCACTGGCCTGTTTATGCAGCTTTTGTTTGTTTTTGTGCATTTTTCAGTTCTGACAATAAACCCACTTGAAACTTCAATTCGCTGTTTTAAAGTACTTTTATTGCAGGATTTATTTCATACTAGTAGTAATGATGCTTAATCCCCTTATTCATTAAAAGTTTCATTTGAATTAAGTTTGCGCCCCCCTCAAAGATTTTTTGCCCCAGCCGCCACTGATAAACACACCACCTTCGAAGACTGTAAAAGTCAGACTATGTTACTCAGAGCTCTCGATTGTTTTCCAAGGAAAGAGAGAACAAAGCTACCGCTGGGTCTACAGACTGGTGAAGCCAGAGCAGTCTCTCAGTTTGGGGAGCGTGCTCAGTAAAAGCTATCAGTCTCTGCGGCTCGGTTAGCGGCTGGCGACTGGGAAGAAGGATCTCATCGGCGCCGCCAGGCTCTCTGGCTTTAATCGGATTCGCACTCTCGAACGCTCTCGAACAAATTAACCTCCGCTCGCTCGAGGAACGCTGAAGGAGCCTTCAAACTCGATCAGGGCAACGGAAGGTTGAAAAACACTCGGAGCTAATTGAAGCGATCTGTTTGGACCTTGGGAGAATTCCGCCGAGTTGCTTTTTGCTGAACGCTTCGCTCGCTTATCTGCTGGATTAATCAGGCTGCTTAATGAATGAGTTAATCTGCGGGCAGAGAAAAGCAGTGTTATTGATTAGGAAACGTACTCGTGTTGTGTATGCGTGTGTGTGAGTGTGTTTGAAGGGAGCCTTGGGCTTAATTTGCACAATCAATCAAACAATTAATGGAGTTGTATGAGAGAATGTGGTCTGAAGCGAAACCAGCGCCGCACCCTGATGTCCTGTCCTTAAGAGGTGTTTTAAACTGATACAACTTTACTCAAACTAAACTAAACGGTTAACTGACCTCGAGTTAACCCTATCAGGTAGTGAGCACTTCCCCCTGCCTGGACGATGCCACAGGACCAGGGGTAGCTTAGTGGTTAAGGCATTGGACTACGGTTTGGAAGGTCCCAGGTTCAAATCCCACCTCCACCAAGTTGTCCCTGTTGGGCCCTTGAGCAAGGCCCTTAACCCTCAACTGCTCAGATGTATAATGAGATAAAAAATGTAAGTCGCTCTGGATAAGAGCGTCTGCCAAATGCCTAGATGTAGATGTAGGACCGGCTGGAATAGCTAACTTGATTAATCAGAAGGTGTTGATTCATTTCCTACAACAGCATAAAACAAGACTATTTAATACGCCGTCCGGACCAAAACAGTCCTGCACTGGAAGATTTCTTTGACCATCAAGGATTTTAGCTTTGATTACGGTGCACAAAATGGTAGCGAATGCATGTGTGAGAATGATTTCTCATGCACCCAGAATAGCTGTGATACTCTGGTGATTCAGTACATTCAGGTGGTCAGCTGACTTCATGTCGATGCTGAGTCTAGACCTGAGACTTAACCCAACTTACTTGTTTTTGGTACTTGATGCAGGCCAATGATTTGACCCTCCTAACATGGTGACTTTTTGTAGTTTTTTTTGTAGTTCAATTGTTCTTAATTCATTTCCTCTAACAGCCTGTACATTTATTTATTTATGCGCTCAATCTAATACTTTATTGTTTCTACAGTGACGATTCATTTCACTGGGACTTGAACCTGTACGGTGGACGCTCCATATTATACTGTACGGCCCATAGAAAGTTTGCTGCAAGGAAGTTGTTCTTTAATGTTTGATTTAACGCACATTTTTAATACAATTATATTTTTTGTTTGCTCGCAACAGAATCACTCACTCACTCATCATCGCCGTCTCTCCCGCTTCATCCTGTATTCGGGTTTGGGGCGGGTGGGGGGGGACTGTCCCTGGAGCCTATCCCTCTAGGCGGGGAACACTCTCTCACACACTACAGGCATTTTGGGAACGCCAGTTAGCCTAATCTGCATGTCTTTGGACTGTGGGAAGAAACCGGAGTACCTGGAGGAAACCCACCAAGCACGGCGAGAACATGCAAACAGAGACGGGAATCGAACCCGGACTCTGAAGGTGCAAGGCGAGAGTGCTAACCACTACACCACCGCGTACCAATCAAAGAGTGTAAGATTGGGTGTACACGTCAAATTGATGTGCTGTTAGGGAACTTAACTAAATCAGGACATACTGTATATGCAGGAAAAGCAATCGACCTCTGAATGGCATCATGAACTCTGCTTTACACCATTGTGCAGAATAACAGAACACAGTTCTAATAGTTACAAAACTCCCTTTATTTCTCTATATATAATCCCCTGCTACACTAATGCACTTATCCCAGTGTTTCACCAGTGCTTGGACACCATCAAGGTAGAACGTTTTCTCAGTACGCTAGAGCCAAGATCAGATTGTCTGTCTGATTGACGCCTGAAACGCCGGCCTCCCAGGAACTCCTTTAATGACCCAAACATGTGGAAATGTCTGGCAAGTGGTGTTGGTGAGTGATTGTGTGTACAGTTCCCACAGACGGTCTCTTCTGCGAGTTTGTGACATCGATTTTCAAGGATCAGGCATTCCACTCGCAGGATCTTCAAGGGATCATCAACTGCAGGATCATCATTCCCAGGCCGTCTTTAAAACGTTTCCACCGTTCAGATGTGGGGCGGCCAAGAGTCTCATCAACATACAGTACTGTGCTTCTGCAAATTCATGAGAAATTTCATCACAAGTCTCAGTTTGACATGAACGCCCCTTATCTGCAGACGTGAGAACTTAAACAATACCCATCCTAGAACCGTATCCTTTCACAGGAAGACATTTTGAACAGCCTTAGACCATTTCCTGTAGCTCATGGTGTCGCTCTGCCAAGTAACCGGACACCAGGAGACACCAGGAGCATGAGATCAATGCCACACTCTGACCTCATTAGACCTTTAGGGAAAGGCTACGGTAGCATGGCGTGATGGGACCCGTTTCTCACCCGTACCGTATCTACCTGGCAGGGAGGGGTGAAGTTCACGGTCCGTGAAGCGCTGAGAGTTAACATGAAGTTAACTCGAAATCTCATAACGTACTGCAGCTCGATTAGGTTTTCTTGGAAGGTGTGGAAAGCACGAGCGAGAAGTGAGAGACTCGGGCCTGATCGATGCTGCATTCTCGCCGATTGATAAACAATGGCAATCAGCTTTAAATTCATCAGGGAGGAAAACACTATTAACTCACTCTGCTCGCCTTTATTAAGCCGGGGGATTTTACTTCTTTCTTTTTTTTCTCCCTCTTCATTCCGAGTCGCTCGATGTCTCCCGCGAGTTCAGCCGAAAGCCTGGTTCAGCAAAGTAGCTAAATAAAGCGAGGGAATGAAAACAATTCATGAGAACGGGGCAAAATTTAATGGCATTTAAAAAACGTTCATAAAAAACATGGTTTATGTTAATGAAGAGCAGAATTGAGAACACTCATTACTTAGGCTGATAATACAGTATAACCACAGCCTTACTCAACAGGGATTTACTGTGTGTGTGTGTGTGTGTGTGTGTGTGTGGTGCAGTGCATAATAACCAAAGAGTAACGATATGTAGAACAGTGTGTGTATATATATATATATACACACACACACATTTATTTATTAAGGAATGAACAGCTCTTGCTCCTTATTTCTTACGGTTACAGTCACGCCGAGACTACGTACGTCATTCCAGGCTACATGATAACACACACACACACACACGGAACAAATAATAAGAGGAATCCACAACCTATAAAAGGCTCTGGTGGTCCAGGAGTCCCCTTTAGGGCTAAGCGATAAACGTTTAAATGACTCCCACGTCCACCCCACAGGAAAGTTAGCTGCAAATGAGAGTCTAAGAAAGTTGCATTAAGGTTCATTTGGACACGAGGCAGGTTTTAAAGCCAGCGAGCGCCTTAAAGGCCGGAAACCTCCTTCAGGGGTGTCGGACACAGCGCTACGCGGCTTCGCTTTGGACCGGAGTCTCGGTGGCGTGGACTCAGCAGAGGTTTCGGTGAGTGGATGGATGGATGGATGGATGGATGCGTTCGGGAGGCTTTAACCCTGCTGTCCTGCCTCCCGCTGGCGATAGTGGAAGAGACTGGTCGTGTCCAATTTGCTTGAATACTTAATGGCCTCTGCGAATAGCTTCACCACCTGCGAGAGAAAAGGTATTTAATTCCGAGTCAAGAAGCCGTTTCATTACCATGCGGCCATTTGGATTACTGACCATATATGGTGAAGATTAATAAGTGTTTGGACACTTGCATCAGGCTTGCATTAGGTCCTCCACAGCCTGCTCTTCTGCACAGCCTAATCCACTCATCATGAATTAGGCATGGGAGTCCAAATTTAATAGGATTTTTTTTTTAAAAAAGTCAAAAATATAAAATTTCAATGTTTCCACATCCCACGAATCCCTTCTACTATATAGGGGACAAATTATGCTGAATTCTCTTTATTATTCTATGTTATGTGAAGACCCAATAAAAAAAACAAGCCAATGAGATTTTTTCATTACGGCATGTGGCAGATGCTCTAATCCAGCACAACTTACATTTTATCTGAGCAGCTGAGGGCCTTACTCAAGGGCCCAACAGTGGCAACTTGGTGGCGTAGGGGTTTGAACCTGGGACCCTCCAAACTGTATTCCCAAGCCTTAACCACTGAGCTACCCCACGAGCTTTCCTCCTGTTGTGACCTCACAGAAGAGGATACCCCTCCCCCACTTGCTGCTTTGGTTGGCTGTTCTCAGGAAGGGGCGTGGCTCAGCAGTAGCTCAATTACATAAACATTCTGAGGTATAACATGCATTACATATGTGGCATTTCTGGAAACACACAGATGGTGTCTTGAACCCGAGTTGGAAAAGATGTAGGATCTACTGTATACCGGCGATGCAAATGGGTGCGGAGTCTGAGATATCAGCGCGTCCCGATGAACGGGTCAGTTGACGGAAACCAAGGCTTGACACGAGAACTAAAAACGACACAATCGAACTCGGAGTTGTGGAAGGAGGGACCAACCTGGAAGTTAGTGATGAGGGGGACGCCGTAGTCCACAGCCATTCTGCGGATGAGGAAGTTGTCCTTGACGAACTTGGTGTTGTTATTCGGAAGGTTCACCACCAGGTCGATATGGCCGTTACTGATCAGACTGCACAAAGAGAAATGTCCATATTTTTTAAAGACAAACATGTCCCACCACGCTTTCACCCGAACGGCCATTGTGTTTATTTAGATTATTCATGCACGACTCGCACTTATCGCAGAAACTCCAAAGACAATGAACGTAATTTGCAAAAAAAAAAGGCAGTGAAATGAATTGCCCTCGGGCACCATGTCCTCAGATCTGAATGCTAATCGAGGATGCGTGATGATTAGAACACTGATAAACCATCAGCCTCCTTTCACCAGTCGTGACAAAGTCTTCAGAAAAGTCTGAGAGCTGAGAGGCGTGGTGATGGATAGACAACCTGCAACATGGCATCAAATGAAAACGGATGTAACAACGGAAAATAAGCACAAACTCTGATGCATCTCTAACAACGTTTAAGCAGACAGCTGATACCTAGAAAAAAAAATCGTATGTCATAGTAGGACCTATACATTAATATGTATGTCTGGGATTTTATTTCATGTCCTCGTGAAAAGAATCAACAGTTACAGATGTTTAACTCCTGAGTATAAAGATTCAGGAGGCCCAGGAGAAGAAGTTCAGAAAGTGTTCGCACTTTTCAATCATCTCCAAAACCAAAACCAAACTCAGTCAGCCACCTTTTGAATGCAGTTATAGTAATAGGGTCTGGAATTTTGAATTTGGAAAGTTATTGCACAGGAACAGTCTACAAACTGTATGTTATGGTCATGTGACCCATCAACAATCAAGTGCATCTTGTGCAGCCACACCCCCTACAGCACACACTTACAGTAAAGTGTGAAACAGTTTATCAGTCTGCAATAAAATTGGGCGTAAATAGTAGATTTGAAACTTTTATTTTCACATCCAGGCAGTCCCATAAAGATATTTGTTTTTAAGGGTGTCTACATCTAGGCATTTGGCAGACGCCCTTATCCAGAGCGACTTACATTTTTATCTCATTACATCTGAGCAATTGAGGGTTAAGGGCCTTGCTCAAAAGCCCAACAGTGGCAACTTGGTGGTTGTGAGGTTTGAACCTGGGATCTTCTGAAGCGTAGTCCAATGCCTTAACCACTGAGCTACCCCTTCCTGTCAAACAGGACTTTTGAGTGAGTGAGCATACGTTTAATGATCGCCTGCACAGTTCCCACAGACTCTTAGCGCGAACGTTTTAAAAAAGCCAGAAGCTGCTGGGAGTCGGGGGTGGGAAGCCTGATCCTTGAAAATCGACAGATTGTCGGAACTTGTTGCCAACTTACGGAAGAGACGAATCTGTCTGTGGGAACTGTACACACTATCATTCATCAGCACCACGTCCACGTTACACGAATTCAGCTGGAGGTTATTGCCACATCCCGCGTACAGAACAGAAAATCAGGAAGCAGGGGTAAAGGGGGATGCACCCTGAGATACGATTTAGGACAGTGGATGTTCAGTAGTTAGATACTTAGCCAAGCTTAAAGGGGATACTGCAGTGTACGAATGCAACACGCCTACTGTACATCCTGAGCAAAATCATTTGTGTGCTACAGTATGTGTGGGGAAACTGTTGTGTTCGTTCTGATCTCCAGTCACGGTCGTTCCTGATTTTTCTTTCTTTCTACACTGAAGGCGTTTATTCAAACTACACAATCATCTCCTCTGAACAGTTGATATTGAGATGTATATCTGCTACTTCTGCTCTGTAAAGCTTCATAACGGCTCTAATCTGAGGTGCTGGTTGTTAATTGGTGATTTCTGAGGCTGGTGACTCTAAATGAACTTCTCCTCGGCAGCAGAGCTCAGTTCTGGTCTCGCTCTCCTGGGAAGGTCTTCATGAGAGACAGTTTCATCATGGAGCTCGATGGGGTTTACAAACACACTCGACACTTAATACTGTTCTTGTGAGAACTGATTCAGAACAGCCGACCTTCATGTCTTATAATAACTGATTGTAGTTACTTAATTACCGAATGCTTTATGTGTTATTTCATAGTTTTGACATCTCCAGGATTTGTTCTAGAATGTAGAAAATAACTCACAATACAAAAGACAGTGAATCAGAAGGCGTGTCCAAACTTTAAATGGTACAATTATATTATAAATAAATAAATTTTAGAGTTATGTTAAAGTTGTATTTGCAGCATTATTCCACCATCATATTATCAACATCAATTTTATTTTATTTTTTAGAAACAACACTGTCATGATACTTTTTGAGTTTTGGGCAGACAAGGTTGCAACCTAATTGCAAACTTTTCCTTTTCACTTCCAATATATCACATGAAGCACGGAAGCACACTTTGGAAAGCAATTACGGTTAAAGAAACTTGTATTTTGTATTTTTGTACAGGTAGAAATATTCATAAACACACATTGATGTACACACGCTTCCGGAAAGGTCTTCATGGGAGACAGTTTCATCATGCTGCTTGACGGGTTTTGCAAATGCACTTAATACTGTTCTTGCAAGAACTGTTCCAGCAGCTGACCTCTGTGTCTTAAAATATCAACTGACTGTTGTTGTTGTTGTTGTTACATAGTTGCCTAATTCCATATGTTATTTTATAGTTTTGAAATCCTCAGAATTTTTGTAGTATGTAGAAAAGAAATTACCAAACAAAAACAAAGAAATCTGCAAGTGATCCCAACATTTTGAGCAGTGTGTACAGTGGAACCTCGAATTGCAAGTAGCACGGTTTATGAGTGTTCCGCAAGACGAGCGAGGATTTTTAATACATTTTGACTTGGAAACTAAGCGAAAGTCTTGGTTTACGAGTACTGAGTATCATGTATCACACATGCGCCTCTTGTTCTGACACCGAGCGTCACATGATCACAACTGAGCCAATGATTTTTCTCTCTCTTGCGCTGCGGAATTGTGGGTAATCGTCTCCCCTGCTGGGTCTTAGTGCTCGTCTCTTACTGGTATAATCAATATCTCCCTCTCTTTCAGCGTGTCTCCTATATATGTGTGCGAGCGTAATTTGACACCGACACACGCACACACTCTCTCACCTTTACACCCCCCTTCCCGGCTTCATACTCGCACACAAAAACTCTGCGCTGTCGCAATTCTTTTCAAAGGTAAGGTGCTGGTTCATTTGTTTTTGTTTTGCTTTTCAGCGGTGATTCCTTTAGTATGCGAGTGTCATTACAGCGATCCCGCCCCCCCAACCCCACCCCCCAAAACAGTGTTTCCGTTGTGTGTGTTTGTTGCAAAACTTAAAAAGCGAGGTGGGGGGAGGGAGGAGGAGTTTTACTGTGTAAGACGAAGTCAGAGAAGGGGCTAATTCCACACACACACACACACACACACACACACACACACACACACACACGACAGAAACACTCTTTTGGGATTTATTTTAACTTTTTTTTTATGTTAAGTGCAGGTTAATTTGTTTTATTTTTACTTTATATATTGTATTAATTATTTTCATGTATTTATTGTTTTGGGCTGTGGAACAAATAATCAGAGTTTTCATTATTTCTTATGGGAAAATTAGATTTGGTTTAGGAGTGTTTTGGAATATGAATGAATTCCGGAACGAATTATGCTCGTATATATATAAAATATATGTATGTATGAATGTAATGGTGTATTGTTTACTGCTAACAGGTGTTACAAAAGTGCATCATTGTCTTCATTTCCATTCTGTTCAGTCTGTGTTCCAGTGCTTAATGAGTTTCTCACTTCCTCAGGAAAACAGAGGAAGTCAGTTCTTCTTCTTACGTCTTAACATTTTAATCTGATTTATGCTCTGAAACATTTTAGCACTTTCTCCAAACAAATAATGTGATATCCAGACTGGCATGCCAGTATTACAGTATTACATGGCACACACATGTAAAGATGTAAGATGGATGTGTCAATAAAAAAAATAAATTGTGAGGTAATTATACCTGACATGTTCGGTTCTTTAGTATTTTGTTCATAATACAGTATGAATACTCAGACATTTTAGCACTGACCTGCAGATAATCGGTAAGGTGCTGTCATTACTGTCCTCACTGGGCCATGAGACCGGGGTCGTAGGCACATCATTGGCATTGAGCCAAGCAGAGGTAGCTTCTGTGGCATAAAGCTAAGGGCACATAAATAAAAAGGTAAACAATTATGCTAATCCAATACGTTTACTGTGAAACTGGACGTTACCCCGAATTATGCACATGCAATTTAATATTTGGAAACATATAAACGAGGACTAACAGGCAGTAAAGTATACAGTGCGGAAATGATCTGATTATTGTGTGAAGTCTCAAATAAAAAAAATAAAAAAAACAGAACTCATATTGAACATTGGCTTCATTTCTGTTTCCTCTTCCTCCTGGAATGTGTGTATCGGACGTCATGTCAATGGAATTAATCCCAGATTATATCTGATATGATTATGACTTGAAGCTGAATCTTCTGACACCTGTCTCCACTGTCAGGTGCGTCGTGTTCCTCTTGTTTAAGTTACGTTCAGCTTTTATACGTCACATATACATTACTGCGCAGTGAAATTCTTTATTCTTCGCATATGCTTGTTAGCTTCTTGTTAGGAGGCTGTGAGTCAGAGTGTAGAGTCAGCCATTATACGGCACTCCTGGAGCTGACAGGGTTAAGGGTTTTGCTCAAGGGCCCAACGATGACAACCTGGTGGAGCTGGGGCTCGAACCGCCGACCTTCCGAACAGTAACTCAGAGTCTAAACACACTGAGCCTCCACTGTTTTGCTGGATGAGGGGGATCCTTCAGAGGGAGCCATTTCCACTTGTTATTTATTTATTTATTTATTATTTACTCCTGATAAACTGGAAGCACATATAAAAAAAATAAAATAAAAAAAAAAACATTTTCAGCATTTGTGTGGAGAAACCCCGGAAGTTAACACCTCGCAGTGTCTCCAGTAGGTTAATCGAATCTACTTGAAAAAAATTACTTTTGCTTAATTAAACAGCAATATAAAATATATAAGAGAAACAAAGATTAATTGGTGTTCTTTTTAGAAAAATCAACTTTTATTTTTTAAATGCATACAGCATTTTATCAGAAATAAACATCATCATTATTCACAATACAAGGAATGGCTTAAAGTTGACCGAGATGAATCATTCTTATTTTAAAGCCCTTTCTCTGATGCAAAAACTAAATAAAAGGTATTTCAAATGATTTTCAGTGTGAAAAAAAACTAGGGCACACTTTAAAATAAATTTAAATATATTTTTATCGCTCCATTCCATTTTACAGCCCGCAACAGAACGCTCCCTCAAATCAATACACGGCTAACTGTTTGCGTCTCCTTCCGCTTTGTGGGTGACGTAAGCGCTTCTTCTTCGTGGGTGTTTCCTGGCGGCTTGCATCCGGAACTGTGCTGTGTCACGCCAAACAAATAATTGCGCAAAAACATAACGCAAGCTTTTAAAATGTATTAAAAGAAGCTTCGAGGCAGAAGATTTTGCCTCGATCATTTTTTTGTCATCGAATTACTCGAGGAATCGTTTCTGCCCTATGCGGGGCTTTGGCTGGAACGTGAGCCCAGGTCTTCCTTGGGCACTCAAGAAGCCCACCATTGAGCCACCAACGCCCCCTGTAAGGTCTCCATCACCAACCAAAATGCTGACTTTCCTAGAGCAAGTGCAGCTTGGGTCTTCCTTTAGTGAAGTAGAACCTTACCCTGCTTGTTACTAGTCATTACATGTTTGCTGAACTGAAGAATCTTCATTTCCTCGGCTTCAGCGCAGTGTTCACCTTCACACCTGGCAGCTCCTGGGTCCCCAGTTGGATTCTTCGCCTATATGGATTTGTCCCAGTTCTCCAATTTCCTTCCATTCTCTTAAACCCTGGCAGTATTCGAGCCAAATGAGTGTGTGAGGACTGGTGTCCCCTTCATGGCGCATTTCTGTCTCACACACCTCATAACGTCACACTGAGCTAATTCATGTTGAAAGATAGACCCTTTCTACGCACAACACATCCTAAATCACTGAAGCACAATGATCCTGCAACAGACGGGAGATAAAACAATATGTTTGACTCACTTTAAATCCCTTCTCCTTAAGCTGGTGAGCTGTAGACAGGAAGTCTGGTCTGAATGAATGCTGGGAAAGAAAGAAAGAAACAAATAAACAAATAAGGCAGAAAAGGAAGGGGAAAGTGGGTGGGGAGGTAGAAGAGAAAGAGAGGAGGGGGGTCATCCAGTGCAGGCAGATACAGAAGAAGATCGAGACACATTTCTATTTCTCTGCATGTCCGCATCAGAGGCTTAACCATGGCCGTGTAATGAGCGTGACAGATCCTTGGCCCTGCGGCTCGGCCATTAGGCAGGCAGCGCTAGAGTCGAGCCGAGCCGAGCGGCAGCTCATTTCCGATGAGAATTTTACAATCTCATTTGTACTCCGGATTCCATTAGAAAATAATGCCGCTGTAACAACCTGACAATGACCCCGACTAGACATTCCGCATCTCAGCCCAGAGAGCAGACATGAATCCCAAAATACCAACAGCAAATATTAAATAATAAAACCCGCTGCGTGGCACACACGCTAAAGGGCTCTGCTGTGTCAGAATAAACATCTCTCAGGTTTTGTGCGGAGGCCTCGGGGTCGGCATTGGCCAGCAAACATCTACACGCCCAACGCTCAAAAACTTTCCAAACTTTATGATGCTACTGTAGTTGAATAGACAAAACAAGCAGAGCTCAATGCCATCGAGGTCGCCACCGCTGCAACCCAAGTCCAGTCCTCCTTGCTACTAGTAAATTATGAGCCACGAATAACCTTTAACTGAATCTGAAACAGGAAGCAAGCAATTAAAGAACGACTGACCTTGATTTCACCTTGATGTGACCTTGGAACAATTCAAAACAAAAATCAGTTTATTTTCTGGTTACATTAATAATTACATACTGTATCAATTTTACAAACATTCCGTCACTTGCTCTTAATATATATCACGTTAGCAAAAATCCTATACGCTATGTGGCCAAAAGTATGTACACCCCGTGCTATTACACAAAAAAAAGTCTTTGTATGCGGTAGTGTTACCAGTTCTCTTCACTGCAACCAATTTCACCAAGGTGCTTCCAAAGGTACTTCAGAGCTGGTGCCCAATTTTGAGAACTCTCTAGTCCATGAAAAACATCGCCAGTTTTTAGGAGGTTCACTTTTGAACCCGCACTAGCACCAGACTTGAACTAGCCTAGCATCTGGTTACCTTTGGTGGAAAAGGGGTATAAAAGAGATCTGATTCTGTTCCACCATGTCAACAATGCACAAAACTAGCTCCATGAAAACATAAGCGGTGTGTTAGTGTTCGCCGAGAAGAACTCTGCAGAGTACAGGTCAGGAGCCCTGACCAGAACCAACCCCAATGAACGCCTCTGGGATGAACGTGAAGTGGAGGCTCTAGCGGCAGGCTCCAACAGCTAGTGGAGAGCCTTCCAGAGGAGTACTTACCTTTTTATTTAGTTTATTCAAAACAAACAATTCTATTAAATCCTTACATCTCAAATTTTATCATTTGGACGATGTGATAAGTTCCAGATTAAAGTTTCTATTTCCGGCAAAACAAAGTTGCAAACATTTCTCAGCTCACTTCCAGCCATTGTTATTGTTTCTGCACCAAATGTTCGGAAGGTGCATGCACTTAAAAAGCAGGATCTTAAAGATGTACTTGCACTACCGTCAGAGCTGCTGTACTCCACACCTTCTGGCCAATCAGAATGGAGAGCATGAGCATGCGGCGGTATAAATGAGTACATTACACAGACTGCAGTGTAATATGATGACAGATGGTAATTTGAACTTTAAGCTGAGTGCCAAGCTGAACTAGCGTATATTAAGTCTGAGCTCATGAGCCCTGAAGCTTCGGCGACAGTCTTCTCTGAAGTGATTAAATCACCGGATTTGCTTAGTTTGTTCTTAATTGATCTAATTATCTACCCAATTTAACATGTTACACATTTTCAGGGAAGACATGCACGACTAACTACTGGGAGACTGTTAAAATGTAGTGCTGGGAAACGCTGCGCTTGCAAACTTTCCGTTGAATGGTTGCGTTTGGATGGGCCTTCAGACGGCAGTTTAGGAAGTAGATGGGAGGAGTGCAGATTGTGTATTCATCTCTATTCAGGCTAGAGTCCAGCAAGAAATTTAAGTTTTTTAACTGTCACGCTGTTGCGGTGAGGTTCATTTGGCAAGCTTATGGACTTTGGGATAATGTTGGTTTTAGGTTGCTTTTAAAAGTTAAAATGACTTTGATGTAATGATGTCAGGTCAACGTTGAATGCATGATTATGGAATAACACTGAACGAACGGCTCTAATGACCGCATTGTTGCAAAAAAAAACAAGAAAAAGCGTTTCGTGTTGTCCAAACTTACTGTAATTTCCTCATCTTCCTCAACAATTTTTAACGCCATAATATTGTTCTTCTTATACCCTTAAAACGTTTCTATTAATACTTGTTTTTCCTTTTTTTTGCACGAGCCTGGATCACGACGCGTCATGATACTAATCGCAGGATCTTCATCGTACGATCTGATGCAGATCTACTGTAGAATCCAGACCATATTTTATCAGGACCATTAAGTACAGGGTGACAACTGATAATCTCCAAAACAGCCTTTAGTGTTCACTTTGTGGAATCGGAAAGTTGACCTGCGCGCACTAAGACGATTTCCCCTGCACATTTAAACTAAGATCAGATCAAATCACCTGCTGTCCGCTTTCCAGACTAGACTTTATTCACTCTGAATACCCTTTAACAACTTGCTGTTTTGTGGTTCGCCTAATTCGATTCTCACTCCAGCGTTTTCTGAGCAATTTGCCCTCATCACCTCGTTCTCATCTCGCTACTTTTGTCGTTTTCTTCCCTGCATGGCTCTGAGGATGAGATTTACCCCAAGCATGACTGCCCTGTTCATGGACAACATGTAACTGCTTTACAGGGAGCATTTAAAGTCACCAGCTTGGTTTATATGCTAATTAAAGATTAAAAGCCGTTATTGGACTTGCTTGCTAGCACAACATGCAGCCACTTCATGCTTAACAATGCTGGACAGCCTCAGATATAGTTTTGTTAATCTCTTTTTTTTTTTACCGTAATGTGCTACATACTATAATCATTTCTTTTTTCAATGAATGCCCTTAACTAACTTACCTGGTTCTGGTATAGTAACACACCCCTCTTTAACCCAGATAGGGATCAAAAACCAGGCCGTCCCTCACTCGTCCAGTTGGCTCACCAAATAATGTCTGAATTGTAAATTAAGAGGCGGCACGGCGAGTGAAGGAAGGCCTGGTTTTTATGGCTTAATAGTTATCACTGTCACTAACACCTTCAGGGTTACAGGTTCGAAGCTTGTCTCAGGGAGTTTGCATGCTCTCCATGTGCACATTCTGAAGATATGCGGTCTAGGCTGATTGGCGTTTCCAAATGTGTATGACCGTGTGTCTGTGTGTGCGTTTGTGTCCTGTGGTCCCTTGCAAGTTTCCTGGGATGAGTTACAGGTTAAGCTGTATGGGGATGTGTTACTGAGATATGTATGGTTTGCAAAATGATCTAGCCATGACTTGTAAACTGCCCGTGACCAACAGTACCAATCTGAAACAGCGGGGGCAATGCTGCCACGAATAAAAGTGCAAAAACATTCAGATGTGCAAAGATTATAGGACCTGCAATATTCCAGGAGACCTGCAGCTGGGGGTAAATACTTATGCAACCATTAAATGTACTGTATGTTGTTTTTTTTTTTCATGAACTTTGTGAAAGTAAAAAAACAAACACTTTTTTTGTAAATCAAATGATAAATCTCAATTTCATCCAGTTCCTGGCTGTTCGTTTACAAAATAAGGAAAAGGTCATATGGGGTCGTACTGTAGTTACCAGGACACTTTCATGTCAGATCACATGGACTTGTTTCTCTGATTTCTGATGAAAGAAGACGTTCTGAGTGTAGAGCACAGCAGAGCTGAACAGAAAAGCTTCTTACACTCCGGTCTTCTAAAGTTTCAGAGTGGAGCTGTATAGTATGTTAGCAGTGAAGCAGATGATACTGCCGCTCCAGGCTGATCTGTGTATTGTATTTTACTAGGTGCATATACGGAAATAAAACTGTCAGTGTTGAAATGGTGTTGCGGTGTCCTTTAAGGCGAGTACATGATGTGATAAAACGGCAGCACTCCCTCAGGTGAAGAGATATAAACTGTGAAAAGAGAAGTAAAGCGGTGCTGGAAGCAGCTCCATGCCTTCTGAGTGTCCAGCACTTCAAAGGTCATGAACACCTAACATAATGAGGGAAGGAGTGTGGTAGGAAGAGAAGTCCTACAGTGATGAGAGGTGACGACTGTTAGCTTTCACCTGTGCTCTGTGAAGCACAACCAAAAATAAACCACACAGGTAGAGGGAGATGGGGATCACATTGGGGATGGGAGAAATGAGGATGAAAGAGATGGAGATGAGGGAGAGGGAGATAAAGATGAAGGCGATAAGGATGAAGGATATGGGGATGAGGTAGATGAAGATGAAGGAGATGGGAATGACGGAGATGAGGATGAAGGAGTTAGGGGTGAGGGAGATGGAGATGGAGATGAGGGAGATGAAGAAGATCGAAATGAGGTAGATGAAGATGAAGGAGATAGGGATGAGGGAGATGGAGATGAGGGAGATGAAAAAGATCGGGATGAGGTAGATGAAGATGAAGGAGATAGGGGTGAGAGATGGAGATGAGGGAGATGGGGATCAGGGAGGTGGGGGTGAGAGAGATGAAGATGAAGGAGATGGGGGTGATGGAGATGGGGATGAGGTAGATGAGGATGAAGGAGATAGGGGTGAGAGAGATGGAGATGAGGGAGATGGGGATCAGGGAGGTGGGGGTGAGAGAGATGAAGATGAAGGAGATGGGGGTGATGGAGATGGGGATGAGGTAGATGAGGATGAAGGAGATGGGGGTGATGGAGATGGGGATGAGGTAGATGAGGATGAAGGAGATGGGGGTGATGGAGATGGGGATGAGGTAGATGAGGATGAAGGAGATGAGGGTGAGGGAGATGAAGATGAAAGTGAAGGATATGGGGGTGAGGGAGATGAAGATGAAAGAGATGAGGGTGAGGGAGATGGAGATGGGGTAGATAAAGATGAAGGAGATGGGGATGAGGTAGATGAGGATGAAGGAGATGGGTGTGAGGGAGATGAAGATGAGGGAGATGAAGAAGATCGGGATGAGGTAGATGAAGATGAAGGAGATAGGGGTGAGGGAGATGGAGATGAAGCAGATGGGGATGAGGGAGATGAAGATGAAGGAGATGGGGTAGATGAAGATGAAGGAAATGGGGGTGAAGGAGATGAAGATGAAATAGATGATGAAGGAGATGGAGTAGATGAAGATGAAGGAGATGGGGGTGAAGGGGATGAAGATGAAGGAGATGCGATGAGGGAGATGGGGATGAAGGAGATGGGGTTGAGGAAGATGGAGATGAGGGCAATGGAGGCAAGGGAGTTGGAGATGAGAGAAAAAAAAGATGAGGGAGATGGAGATGAAGGAGATGAAAGTCAGGGAAATAGAGATGGGCGGGATGACGGTAAGGGATATGGGGATAAAGGAGATAGAAATAAGGGAGATGGGCTCTACTTCTTAGGGCAGGGGTCTCAAACTCAGTTCCTGGAGGGCCGCAGCCCCACAGAGTTTTGTTCCAACCCTGCTCCAACATACATACCATGTAGTTTTCAAATAAGCCTTAATGACTTGTTTAGTTGGATCAGGTGCTTTTAATTCTGGTTGGAACAAAACTCTGTGGAGCTGCGGCCCTCCAGGAACTGAGTTTGAGACCCCTGTCTTAGGGAGATGGAGGTGAGGGAAATGGTGAAGGAGATGGAGATGAGGGAGACTGGGATGAGTGAGTTAGGGATGAGGGAACATGGAAAAGATGAGTGTGAAGTAGATGGAGATGATGTTGACGAGGGAGGTGTTGTCCTGCTGCAGCACCGCTCCACACACGCACCTGGATGCCGATGAGGATTCCTCTCTGAGGCAGTTTGAATCCTGTGGAGAGCATCGCCTTTAAAAAGGCCGAGTAGATATTAGGTCCAAAGGAAGCAACCTGCACACAGAGGCAGTGCTAATGTCATCATCTTCATCAGCACCAACATCGTCATTAACATCAACATCAAAAACAACAGTGATAACAACACAATGAAGCTGAAAGCAGATTAAACCAATTATACTGAGGTGGATTTCGCACTGGCTCAATTCAGTAATTCTCTGCAAGACATGAAGAGATAAAAGAAAGAAAGCAAAGACAAAGAAGTACGGACAAAAAGATAAGAGATTCATATACATTCATATACAGTAAGTGAGAGAGAGGTGAGGATAGGAAGAGACGAAAGATGGAGGGAAAAGAAAAGAAATAAGCCAGAAGTAAAGTAGTGATGCAAAAGATAACGGAAGAGAGAAGAGGAGTGATGTACAGTAGCAGAGGAGAAGAAGAGTGATGAAGAGAGAAGAAGCTAATAGAAAAAGGATAAGAATATGAGTGATGAAGAGAAGAGTGGAGAAGAGGAATGATGCACTGAGAGGAGAGGAAAGATAGAGACGAGGTTAAGGGAGGTAAAGAGAAGGAAAAAAACAAAGTGAGGTAAAAAAAAAAGTAGAGAAGACAACAGAAGAAGAGAAAAGAAGAGAAGCGTAAGAGAAGATAGTGAGTCTAAATGAGAAAATGAAAAGAACCATAAGGAAAGTGTAAGAAATGAGAGACGGATGGAGGTTGAGCTCGCCTGGACACTAAACAAGTTCAAGACGAAAGACGACTCATTAGGAGGAACAGGGTCTACAGACCTCTCCAGTGGAGGCCATCTCACAGCGCAGGACAGGGTCGGCATCTCTCAGACGCGGCCAGGAAAACATCGGTGCCTAGAGAGAGAGAGAGAGGGAGAGAGAGAGAGAGAGGGGGGGAGGGAGAGAGAGGGAGGGAGGGGAAGAGGGAGATAAATAGTTTTGAACGCACTATTCTGATTTTTCATTTAGATTTCTGCTGTGTTGAACATTGAAACTAAAAATATCCAGATAATAACATTACTGAGAGTTTGAAATCAAAACCAACGTGCAAAATGGACCCTGAAAATCAAATACTAAAAATCTGTCCTTCCACTGCCACCTAGAGGTGAGGGTCTGAACCTCAAACCCACACCCACATCTGTATTAGAGATATACGAGTTCTACAGGCCGACACAGTGCCTGTTTGTTTGTCCTTTATTACAAGCACTAACAGCGGCACTGCGATAGGAATCACTTTCTCCATACTGACATTTAAACTGATGCTGAGAGAACGCTCCCGCGTTAAGCCGAGAAGAAAAAGGAATGCGGAAAGAGCTCCTTAAGTGGCCGGTTGTTATTCAGCAGTGACGACAGGCTGCTATCTGAGACGCCCCACACTTTCAACATGAAAAGAAAGCGTAGCAGGCGACCTTTCTCCCCTCCTTATTTTTTGGAACAGGACAAAAAGCGGGCAGCAGTCGTACTTAACCGTGTTTGAGAAGCGTTGGCTGACTGCCCTTTGCGGTGGCTCGTCCTTATCACTTCAATTAGAGACAGACAGCTTTTGTTACCTGAAGGAGAAGAGGAACAGGAGAAGACAGAATGGAAAATAGAGGATAGGGGATAAGGAAGGTGAGGAGACAGAAGCCTAGAGGTCGGGGGAAAGAAAAAAATTTTTAAACGTACATGAGGAACTCTAGGAGAGGAAAAAGGGGAGAGAACGGAATAAAAAAAAAAAAAAGCAGAAATTTTTATTAGTGTGTAGAGGGCATGTGATGTGGAAAAAAAGTTGTTGTAGAGAAGACATAAGAAGGGACATGAAAACAATGAGATAGGAGTGAGGGAGTAAAAGGTAATAGAATTAAGTTTAAGAGGACAGAAGAAGCACTGAATGTTGAATGGATAGAACAAGGTGGAGAAAATGGGACGTGAGAAAAAGGCAATACAATAGAGAAAGAAAGGGAAGGGATGGACAATACAGACAGGAAAGACAGACACCCCCAGGACAGATGGACTTGAAAAATAAATTTTAGAAAAGGGCAATAAAAAAAATAAAAATAATGAGCAGTAAAATGGGACAAAATGAGAGTGGACTGACTTAGAAAAAGTGTGTGGGGGGGCACAAAAAGAAGACAAATATATATATATATACATACATACATACATACACACACACGTGGACAAAATTATTGGTACCCTTCGGTCAATGAAAGAAAAACTCACAATGGTCACAGAAATAACTTTAATCTGACAAAAGTAATAATAAATAAGAATTCTATGAATGTTAACCAATGAAAGTCAGACATTGCTTTTCAACCATGCTTCAACGGAATTATAAAAAAAAAAATGAACTCATGGAACAGGCCTGGACAAAAATGATGGTACCCCTAACTTAATAGTTTGTTGCGTAACCTTTTGAGGCAACCACTGCAATCAAACGATTCCTGTAACTGTCAGTGAGACTTCTGCACCTCTCTGCAGGTATTTTGGCCTCCTCACTCCTCATGAGCAAGCTGCTCCAGTTGTTTCCGGTTTGAAGGGTGCCTTTTCCAGACAGCATGTTTCAGCTCCTTCCAAAGATGCTCAATAGGATTGAGGTCAGGGCTCATAGAAGGCCACTTTAGAATAGTCCAATGTTTTCCTCTTAGCCATTCTTGGGTGTTTTTAGCTGTGTGTTTTGGGTCATTGTCCTGTTGCAAGACCCATGACCTGCGACTGAGACCCAGCTTTCTGACACTGGCCAGCACATTTCTCTCTAGAATCCCTTGATAGTCTTGAGATTTCATTGTACCCTGCACAGATTCAAGACACCCTGTGCCAGATGCAGCAAAGCAGCCCCAGAACATAACCGAGCCTCCTCCATGTTTCACAGTAGGGACAGTGTTCTTTTCTTCATATGCTTCATTTTTCCGTCTGTGAACATAGAGCTGATGTGCCTTGGCAAAAAGTTCCATTTTTGTCTCATCTGTCCATAGGACATTCTCCCAGAAGCTTTGTGGCTTGTCAACATGTAGTTTGGCATATTCCAGTCTGGCTTTTTTATGATTTGTTTTCAACAATGGTGTCCTCCTTGGTCGTCTCCCATGTAGTCCACTTTGGCTCAAACAATGACGGATGGTGCGATCTGACACTGATGTTCCCTTAGCATGAAGTTCACCTTGGATCTCTTTAGAAGTCTTTCTGAGCTCTTTTGTTATCATTATTCGTCTCTTTGATTTGTCATGAATTTTCCTCCTGCGGCCACGTCCAGGGAGGTTGGCTACAGTCCCATGGATCTTAAATGTCTGAATAATATGTGCAACTGTAGTCACAGGAACATCTAGCTGCTTGGAAATGGTCTTATAGCCTTTACCTTTAACATGCTTGTCTATAATTCTCTTTCGAATCTCCTGAGACAACTCTTTCCTTCGCTTCCTCTGGTCCATGTTGAGTGTGGTACATACCATGTCACCAAACAACACAGTGACTACCTGGAGCCCTATATATAGGCCCACTGACTGATTACAAGATTGTAGACACCTGTGATGCTAATTAATGGACACACCTTGAACTAACATGTCCCTTTGGTCACATTATTTTCAGTATTTTCTAGGGGTACCATCATTTTTGTCCAGGCCTGTTCCATGAGTTTATTTTTTTAAATAATTCTGTTGAAGCATGGTTGAAAAGCAATGTCTGACTTTCATTGGTTAACGTTCATATATTTTTTTTTAAATCATTACTTTTGTCAGATTAAAGTTATTTCTCACCATTGTGAGTTTTTCTTTCATTGACCGAAGGGTACCAACAATTTTGTCCACGTGTATATATATATATATATATATATATATATTATACAAAGCCTCCCTTTTTATATATAGGGATCATGGGCAAGATACAATGTGTGGAAAAGTTTAAATACTGAAGGAAAATAAAATCAGGACAAAAGTGAGCAGAAAGATGAGGAGATAAAAGTATGAGGGGACAAAAACGTGGGGACGAGAATGAGGGGAAAGAAAGATGGTGGGACAGATAAATAATGGGATAGAAAATAAGGGATAGCAGGACTAACAAGACAATTATGAATGAAAGAGCAAGAGGACAGGAGACAGAGGACAGAAAACATGAAGCAACACAACAGTGAGGGAACAAAAGAGTGAAAATGCAAATAAATTCGGAACAGAAGTGTGTGAGGCTATAAGAGCGCAAGGACAAAAGAGTGAGGGGACAGAAAAAGAAGAGAACAGAATAGTGAAAGGATCAAGGACTAAGGAGACAGAAGTCAAAAATACGAAGGGACAGAGGAATGGGAGGACAAAAAAATTAGGCAAAAGACAGTGTAGTGGCAGAAAACTGAGACAGGAGAGTGAAAGGACATAAAATTGAGGAGACATAAGAGTTAAAGGACAGCTAAATGATGAGACAGAAAAGTAATGAGACAGAAAAGTGAGGAGACAGATGAGTGAGGAGACAGAAAAGTGAGGAGACAGGAAAGTGAGAAGACAGATGAGTGAGGAGACAGAAAAGTGAGAAGACAGATGAGGGAGGAGACAGAAAAGTGAGAAGACAGATGAGGGAGGAGACAGAAAAGTGAGGAGACCGATGAATGAGGAGAAAGAAAAGTGGGAGAACAGATGAGTGAGGAGCCAGAAAAGTGGGAAGACAGGCGAGTGAGGAGACATAATAATGAGGAGACAGATGTATGAGGAGAGAGAAAAGTGAGAAGACAGGAGAATAAAAGAGAAGAGAGAAAGGAGACCGAAGATTAAAGTGATATGAGAGAAGCAGGGCAGAAAAGAAAAAAAGACCTGCAGAGGTGTAGTGGATGGAGTGGTGGGGGTGAAACAGAAATGAGACAGGGGACGGTGGGACAGGTGATTTGTGTCCCCAGTTCTATCTGAGGAGTCACGTCCAGGCCACCGGAGGAACACATACTTGAAACAGTCTAATCAGCTCTGAATAAGCCAGCCTCGCTTATGAATGTTAATGTGAGGAGGATAATAAACACCAGCGTCTCACACTAATCCTGCTGAGCTCAGGGACGTATCCATTAAAGATTCTCATCAGAACAAGGAGGACCACACTGACATGCTGCGCATGATCGCAACGAAACCCGAGTCCTCAGGGGACGACCCTGTCAGCACCTCACACTCAGGTTCGGTCCGTACCTCACCCCAAATGCAGGTCCAATCTTTCTCAAATTTACTTTTTTAGAAAGTGATGCTAATAGAACTGAAATTATCTACTTCACTCAAATTCGATTTGTCTGTAGATATCGACTTAAACAGCGTTCGGTTCTTCAGGGAGGTTATGCAAATTTATCCCTCTTCGTGTTCAAGTTCATTTGGTTTGTGTGGGCTCCTTAGGGTTCTCCAGTGTCCTCCCAACCCCCAAAATCATGCAATGGCGATTTTTCTATTTAGAAAGTCACTAAAATATTCCAACTTTGGCACCATTGGGTACAAATGTCAAACTATACTATATGACTAAAGGTTTGTGCACCCTTGACCATCACAGCCATATGTTCTTGTTGGACATCCAATTCCGAATTTACAGTAGTTCTACTCTTCTGGGAAGGATCTCCACTAGATGGTGGAGTGCGGCTGTATAGATTTGTGTTTATTTATTAATCTAGAAAAGCGTTAGCGAGCTCAGATGCTGATGTTGGAATGTCGATGAGGGTCCAGTTCCAATTCATCCCAAAAGTGGTCATTGGGTTCGAGTCTGAGCTCTTCCAGTTTGACCTTACAACATGTCTTCATGGAGCTGGCTGGGTATGGTCATGCTGGAACAGGTTACAGTTACAGTTGTATCGTATTATGTGCTTCCAACTTTGTGGAAGAGTTTGGGGAAGAACCATGTACTGTAAGGGCATGATGGTGATATGTTCCAACACTTTTGTTCACACAGTGTATTTCAAATCAATTCAATTCAGGTTGGATTAAAAGTAACTAGGCATTAAACATTGGTATGTCTATACTTCTAATAGAAATTTATTTAAAAAAATTTTTTATCTGTACTCACTCTCACTCACTCATCATCTATACTGCTTAACCCTGTATTCAGGGTGACGGGGAGCCTGGAGCCTATCCCAGGAGACATAGGGAACATGGCAGGGTACACCCTGGACAGGGTGCCAATCAATCGCAGGGCACACACACACACACACATACACTCAGTCATTCACACATTACGGGCAATTTGGGAACGGCAATTAGCCTAACCTACATGTCTTTGGACTGTGGGAGGAAACCGGAGTACCCGGAGGAAACCCACCAAGCACGGGGAGAACATGCAAACTCCATGCACACAGAGACGGGAATCGAGCCTGGACGGGGATCGAACCCGGACCCTGGCGGTACAAGGCGACAGTGCTAACCACTACACCATCGTGCCGCCCTTTATCTGTACTTTATTACGTAAAAAAATGATAGCAAATCTTTAAATTTCAACGTAGGCACCGGTGGCGTCATTTCCTCAAACAGCCAGGGATGAAATTCTTCTGAAGGACGTCATTTGGGATACAGCTTAGAACCTCCTGAACCCTTGTCACCGAGTCCTCCAATGTGCGAGACTTTGTCCTGTACACCTTCGGCTTTGCGGGGCCGCAAAGGAAGAAAAAACAAAAAACAGATGGAGCCAAGAGCCAATGCTGGAAAAAGCTGGTCCAACCACAGACGCACAGTAATAGGGGTGGTGCTCCGGTGAACATTATCCACTAAACATTCTCTATCCATTAAATATTGCCTAGTTCATTTTCACCCACACTGTAGATGTTAATCCACATTGAGAGAAATCCCAGCATTGGCATTCGTGATCATCTGTTTTTCAACAATATGAGCAATTAAGTGTGACCCAACCACAGGCAGATTTCTTGGTTGAAGTCCTCCCTCATTATTGACGACCCAAAAGTCTCCTGGGAGAGCAGAAATCAATAGTGTAGCAAGATTAAATTAAGGGAAAGTCATCAAGTAAAGACCCTCTGGAGTTCTCCGACTTCAGTCCTGGAGGATCAGTGCAGTGTGCAGTTTAATCGTCTCCTTGCTCTAAATAGCTTTGAAGTAATTGAATTAGGTGCGCCTGAATAAGAAACGTACTAAAACCACATTAGACTTGAGCTGAAGGATCTGATGAAGTTTATAGTCGTATGGTCGGTCTCTCGACCATAGATTGTAGCTTAAAAAAACTTTTTTGTATTATATATACTTACTTGTTAGAGGTTAGTATTGTACTGGGTAGTACTGGCCTTTCAAACCTTCAAGGTTGCCTTCTTTTAATGATGGAAATGCTTTGACGTTTCCATCATTAAATACATCATTCAACTGGTTACTAGGTTACTAGTCCCATCAGTCAAAACACTCTTTGTTCTCTTTTGGATGGATTAACCCAAATACTTAAACACATAGGGGTTACCCCATCCAGGGTGTCCCATGCCCTGTGCCCTTGGTTCCAGTGGAACAGGCACCCTGTGACCCTGCACAGTATAGGCAGTATAGATAATGGATGGATGGAAAAACCTTAAGGGTCCTCGCCTGACCTTCTACAGTAGAATAAACACAGTGCAAGACACAAACACAACCTCTGTGTGAACTCAGACGAGGCTGAGCGTTCCCTCACATTCTGTTCCCTGCTGCAAGCTAGTTTTTCCCTCCACGAGGCGCAATTTAAACAGCATTCGTTGCACACTTCAGGAAGGCGAAGCAAATCGCACAGCGGGGGCTTGTTAGTCTGAGAAAATCCATGTTCGAGTTCTTTTGCTCCCCAAGCTGGGGAAAAGACAGCACAGAAATACCCAGCACACAATGCCGTCTCTGGGCACTGGAGTTCAGAAGCTGTCTGTTACTGGAAGATGAGATGAGACAGCGTCCGAGAGAAAGATCCGGAGAGAAAGTGGAATATATTCACACATCCCGATGTGTTTACAAGCAAGAAAAACCCATAGTGGCAGGAGCATTTGTCAGGTAGTGTGATGGTGTGTGTGTGTGTGTGTGCTTGCTGTCAGATGGAAAACCAAGTTTTTTAGAAACGTGACGGAAAACTAAAATATAATAATAATAATATTAATAATAATAATAATTTGTAAACAATGAACGTCATCTGAACTGTTTATGGAGTTCACTCAAAGTTTTTCATAAATCTATCAATATTACACATTATTTATAACTCTCAGAGTGAGGATGCTTTCATTCATCTGACCAGTTCTATGGTACCGAGCTATGGGGCTGCTCAAGGAGAAAGCAGAACGGAACTTAGATTCTGTGGAAAAGGACAGGACTAGAGTGAGTTTTAGGAAACCTATTGCACCTCCAGTCGCTCTAATAGAGCTGAAGTGTCTACATTTGTATCTGTGACCTTCCAGGTGAATTTGTTTGGGTCGTCCATCCATCCATCCATCCATCCATCCATCCATCCATCCATCCATCAGTGATTCTCATTAGTGCAGTATCTCAAAAAACAAATGAGTGATTGAAAGAGTGTATGATCTATACGGAATTATTATTGTTGGAAACTAATGGTCAAGGTCACAGCAAGGTCACAGATAGCTTCCTCGCTGGCTGGCATCCATAAATGGAGTATATACAGTAGACAAGTATGCAGATAAGTTGATACAAATCCTACATTTATTTATTTTAATGAACCAAGTACATTCATTAACATAAATAATAAAAATAATAATAAAATAAATAAATGAATGAATGAATAAATGTATGAATTGTATCAAACTTATTTGTGTACTTGCTTCCACCAAACATGGTCACGGTGTATTTTTTTTTTTTTGGGGGGGGGGGGGGGGGATTTTCTCCCTAGTCGTGTCCAATTCCTCCCCGTCACTAGGGGGCGCTCCCACATTAAGTCTACTACTACCACTCAGTCGGGAGGGCCGAAGACTATCACGTGTTTCCTCCGACCCACGTGACGCCAGCCGACCGCATCTTTTTTGAACTGCTCGCTCACGTATCGTTAGGGGCGGAGTAACACTCTCGGAGGACAGCGCTATCCGCTCCTTCGGCTTGCGTGAGCTCACAGATGCCCCTGATTGGCTGTAGAGCCGTGATTAAGTACCTACCCTCTGAGAGAGCTCGGCCAATCAGCTCCCTCTAGACCTCCGGCTGTGAGAGGTTACAGCATCACCCGGGAATCAAACTCGCGATCTCCGGATGATAGGGCGGGCGCTTTACCGCTGTGCCACTCGGAGGCCCAACGGTGTATTTTAAATGCATTTGAGGAATACAGAGTAGTCTATGAATTTTTTTTCCCCTGGTGGTAGACATCTTGCTTTTGGCATGTATTTGTCGGGATGGGAATCAGCATAGATGTTTCTGTTGTTTTTAATGATTTTCTTATTCTATCATCACTAGTTTTTATGTCAAATGTCAGATATGTTTATCAATTGCATGTACTGTACATGTTTAGCGGGAGTTGTGTAAGTAGCCCAAAAACTACATGAAACATGGACTTAGTGTATGTGCAAAAGTAAGTGAACCCCCAGCTGCATTGGTAAAGTCAAGCAGGTACCAGAAACACATTAATCATAAGACCAAGGAAATAAAACATCCTTGGGAAAGGGTTCTGCCTGCAGTAATTAAAAGATAGAGGAAACCAACATGAAACCAACATGACATTCATGGGAGAGTTGCTAGAAGGAAGGTTCTGCTCTCAGAAAAGAACAAAGCTGCCTGAGAGCATTTGGACAAACCAGAGGCCTTCTGGAAGTCCATTATCTGGACAGACGAGTCCAAAATAGAATTATTTGGTCACAATCAAAGCGGACAAGTTTGGAGAAAAGCCCACACGGCATATGAAGAAAAGAGCCTCCTCCCAACCGTTAGGTATGGTGGTGGAAATGTGAAGGTCTGGAGCTGCTTTTCTGCTTCTGGACCTGGATGACTCCATATTATCCAAGGAACCATGAATTCTTCTGCATATCAACAAATTCTTGACCAGAATTCTCCTGCCATCAGTCAGGGACAAAAATGGATTATACAACAGGACAATGACCCAAAGGAATGGCTTCAGAGAAAGAGGATTCGCACTCTGTATTGGCCCAGTCAAAGTCAATTGAAATGTTGTGGCGAGACCTGAAGATGCCAGGTGTCCCTCCAACCTCTCTCAACTGGCTGAGTTCTTCAAGGGGCAGTGTTCAAGAATCTCCATAAGCAGATGTGAGAGACTGGTTAGTGCTTACAGGAGATGTTTAGCTAAAGTAATGACTGCAAAAGGAGGAGCCACAAGCTACTACTACAAGGGTTCACATACTTTTGCACATGTGAAATTTTCAGTTTTTGTGAAATGAACCGCCTTTGTTGAAGTAAATAATGGAAACTTATCTCTTTTTGTGGGTGTGTGTGTCCGATATTTGGAAGGTGTGCTTTACACATTGGGATTTGGATGTGTGTGTAATAAGGTCACCATGTATGGAGGATTTACAAACTTTCAAGCAGAACTACAGTATAATAATACAATGTTATACATACAGTATAATACAGAAAATGTGAGTGCTAAAGAAGCTACTTCTGAACGGCCATTTCTGTTATACTGTCTTGCTTTAAACAATAATCATTTAAAATGCAAATTATTCACATTTCTTCATGGAGTATTGATGCTAAATTTGGTGTAAGCATCTAGAAGAATATGACCTGTAAAAATTGTTGCCTAGATTGCTTTTTGGTAAAGGCTTCTTAAAAACTGAAAGATCTGTAGTGTCCGTAACCATGTCTAATTCATGTTGCAAGATCTTCACAATTTACGCATTTTAAAATAATACACTTTTCCAGGTTTATGTCTTTTCATGTGAAATCTAAACTGGTCAAATTTCATCCGAATGACAGTCGAGATCTGAATTCAAAAAAGTTCATCTGACATCATCTTCCCTCTGATGCAATTAGATTAACCGCATCAAAGGGATGAGCGTGAAGAAAAAGAAAATCGAACAGATTGTTGCACAGTTCCACATAATTCACAAACTTCCATGTCCTCCTTCGTCGCTCCACCTCTGCACAGGCCGCTAGAATATTCACGGCCACGTTTGCGCTTCCTCTCATCGACCTGGCTTGGTATTTAAACCTCGCAGAGTGGCAGGAGAAGAGGATTATTCCTGCGCGATTGCCTCCTCATCACAGCCATTGTACTTCCACTCTTCTGTAATTATACCGGAAATTACTTTGGGAGAGCAGAGACGGCGCTCAAGCAGCAAGTGCCCTAGACTCCAATTCCAAACCTACTGATACAAGTCAGTGTCTCAGCCACTCCTGGTAATTTAACACCTAGCTGGAGACGCCTGAAGCCCCCGGTGCCCGTGTCATTTAAAGACGGATTGAACGCTGTGAGACGGGGAAAAGTGTCTGGAGAGTACACGTTTTTTTAATTGGAGGGCCAGGTATCGGTCTCGCTTTCACATTAATTACATTATCATTTGTGCAGTTAATAACAGGGACGGTTCTCCTCACGCCGAGGATGTTGGAATGATATCGGAGCTCGAGCAGTAATTATAGTTCTACTAAAAGCAGCATGAGGGCATTTAAAGCCTTTTCTTATTTAAAGAGGCATGAAAATTACAGCATTGCTTCCAAAATGTCCATTCATCTAATAACACACACACACACACACACACACACACACACACACACACACACACTCAGACACTGTACCTTGATGCCAACGTAGTCTACAGGAATGATGGGCTTCTCCAGCGTGGGCAGCACGGCCTCGTTTATCGGTTCCCCCACCATCACCTGGGTTGCCACGTTGATAAAATCCACACCGATGGTCTTGGACACAAACGGGAAGGAGCGTGAGGCACGCAGGTTACACTCGATCACCTGAGGACGACAGGAACGCTTGATTACACTCCCCTTAAATACTGTGGGATTTAGTGTGTTAGGTCCTGGGGTTAAAGATCTGATCGAGTTATACTTACTTACTGAATAAAACTGCTACGCAATTTAATTGAGAGTCTACAGTACTGGACAAAAGTCTTGATGCCACACAGGGACCTACGAATCATTCATCTAACTTCAGTCCTGAGCCAGTGAGAAACAGGTGCGGATGATGAGAGATGCTCAGGAGGTGATTAGTGTGCTGACTGCTGAGTGGTTTTACAGACGAGAGGGGAAACGAGGTCGCTGCTGAGGTTATTACACAAACAACCGGATTAGAAATCGCATCTTCAAGCACTGTTGCAGTCCGGCACAGTAAAACATCTGCTCCTAATTCCTTCACATCTACATGATGTCATTTAATAGAAAGAAATGGCCAGGGGCGAACTCAAGACTTTTGTACAACACTGAACGTATTTATGATTGTTACACAAGTTTAAAAATCGCTAAAAAATAACGAATCCTTCATTGAAAAACCTAAATGAATAGTTCGTCCATTTTGAAAGCACTTAAAGCGAGACGTTTATTGACAAAGGAATAAATGATGTTATAATTATGCAATAAAACACTGGGGATAGGCTTTAATAATAAATAATCAACAACAGGGGTTTTATGATCGAGCACAGCTACTTACTGTGCCGTTACCATCTTACATTTTTTATTTTTTTACAAAAACATCGCAAAACAACGCGTCCTAAAGTGTTTTACTTAGTAAGTAATGACACATAAATATGCTTTTCTTATGCAATATATTATACATCCAATTCTACTTATAATTATCCGTTTCCTTCAAAAAGTGGGTTAGTTCATATACTTACTAATATTCTAGCAGCTCTAACCAGTCTCTCTCTCTCTCTCTCTCTTTTACCAGCTTCTCTTATTTTCCTGTTCTTAAAGGTGTCAAGACTAAAAAGCCAAGCTTTTCAAGCTGTATTCATTGATCCAATGAGCAGACCGCAGGAGGTACGGTAATAAGCAGTTTTAGCTAATGTACTGTACAACCTAAACTACTTACTTATTATTTCAATAACAGTAATTAAAAAAATATAAGTGTGCAACACAAATCATTCTAAACCTCTTTAAAACCTACCTCATTTAATTTCTTTTTCTCATATACGAGACCTATTCAAGTCAAACCAGGACTTATTATAAAGAATAACAGAACACAGTTCGGAGAGTAAAAACTCGTTTTTTATGTCTCTATATAATCTCCTGCTACACTGATAGCCGGCCTCCCAGGAACTCCTTTAATGGCCCAAATATGTGGAAATGACGACAACTCCCTTAAAGTCTTCTGTAAATGTCAATCAGTTTCACGCTTTCATTCACCAGGAATTTCATCAGGAGTCCCGGGTTGACTTGAACGGTCCGTAGTAATCAGTGTTTTACGGCTCTGCGTTACTGATCAGAAGCCCCAGAGCTGCTAAACGCTGTATTATGGCTGACCTATGGATATGGAAATCTATGATCCAGCTATGGTAAGAAAAAAATGAATCACTGTACTGGAATTATGATGTGACCAAAGCTCTTAAGATAAAGAGAAGAGGAAAATAACCTGGTTGATATCACATGTTTTCTTGCTTTTGAGTACAAGCCTAGTGTGAAATGGCGCACAATCATAAACACTAACTGTTCAAGATATTCAAGATAACTTTTACCTTCTGTTTTCAATTTACCGCAGATTTTTCAAGGTGTTCTCTGACTTTTTCATGGCGAGTAGAGCAGCAATAACTTACCATGACATCATTGCCTTTCACCAGAAATTGAGTGTTAAACGGCCCTGAAATCTCCAACGCCTTTGCAATTTTCCGTGTGGCGGTCTTCACCTGAAAATAGCCATAGGCAAAAAAAAAAAAAAAAATGACACAAAGCTTTAGGAACCCATACTGTAGCTCAGGTTAAAATGCGCAGGTATGCAGAGGAGGCTGAGAGGACATCCGTCACTGTCGAGGTCCTGCATGCCCCGTCGCCGGCGCTGGATGGAGCGCAGGGAAGAGGAAGACATTACGGAAAACGAAACGCGATAGAAACTTCGATATGACAAACTGAGTTTGATCCCGAGGAGGCAAGCGTCACTTGATCAAAAGGACGGGTCCAATCTTAAACTACAAATGTTCCACATCGAATGGCTTTTAGATGCGAAACTTCTTATCAGATTCATGACCTTATTTCTTTCTTGTGATTTCATATTTAAAGAGTGTAACTGTGTATCTATAGATGTTAAATCAAGTGCATGAAGTTTGGCTGACTCGCTTCGAATGAACAAATTTCATTTANAAAAAAAAAAAAAAAAAGAAGGAAGAAGAAGAGAGTAAATAAAAGAGCTGTGACCTTCTCCAGAGCTCCTTGACTGATGGTCTGGGTGGGGAGCATCAGCGTGGCGTCTCCTGAGTGAACCCCGGCGTCCTCCACGTGCTCCGTGATGGCGTGAGCCAGAACCTGCAAGGACCTTATGTGATTAAATGAGCAGAAACACTCAACTAGGAATCTTCCTTATTCCTGCTTTCGACCAAACAAATACATTCCTTAGTCCGCAAAAATAAATAACTCAATAAATAAATAAATACAGTGGAACCTTGGATTACGAGCGTAAGTCGTTCCGGAAGTGGGCTCGTGTTCCAAAACACTCGTAAACCAAATCATCATTTCCCATAAGAAATAATGAAAACTCAAATTATTCGTTCCACAGCCCCAAAAAATAAATACATAAAAATAATTAATACAATCTATAAAATGAAAATAAAATAAATTAATCCGAACTTTACCTTTAAAAAAAGTACAAACAAATCCCGAAAGATAAGTGGGGGGGAATTAGCCCCTTCCCTCGCCTCATTTTACACAGTAACACTCCTCCTCCTTCTACCCACCTGAAAAGGTGAGAGAGTGATGCTCGGTGTCAAAATAAGAGTCGCATGCGTGATACATGATACTCGGCGCTCGTAAACTAATACTTGCTCGGTTTCTGATTAAAAATTTATTAAAAATCTTTGCTCGTCTTGCGGAACACTCGTAAAACAACGTTACTCGCAATCCGAGGTTCCACTGTAAATCAAAAACGGCAAAGAGGACAAATCTGTTTCGTGCTGAAAAAGTGAATTCAAACGCGCCGTAACAGACAATTCCACTATACAGCTCAGATCTATTCTTCACTGTACACAAACATCTCAGATTTAAAATTTTAAAAAGGCACCAAAGAACTACAATGGGAAAAACTCCTTTGATCCTATGAAGCCTTCACATCAGCCACTGTACTGTACTCTACATGTCACTTTGTTAGACAACTCATGTTTTAATCTGTTTACTATAAGCCGTAGATACAAGTCCCTTTGGGTGAGCTGTTACTACAGAAACGCTGACTTATTAAAAATGAAAGCATTGCGTTTTTATATAGAAAATTTTAATAATACACAAAAATGAGCAGAGTAAATACAGAATGCAGTTTTTAAATGATGATTACATTTATTAATGGAAAAAAAAGATATCCAAAGCTATCGGACCCTCTGTGAAAAAGTAATTGTCTTCTTGCTAAATCATGGGGACCGTGGAGGCCAGTGGTGACCGCTGTATTTATTCCCATTTATGGGAGGAAACCAGAGAACCGGAAGGAAACCTCCAAGTAGAGGGAAAAGATTCAAACTCCACGCACACAGACGCGAAGTGGGAATCGAACCCAGGACCTGGAGGTGCAAGTCGACAGTGCTAACTCCCACTTGCCATTCACTTGCTACACTCAAGCCTGAAGAGTGCCAAACCTGTTGAATCAAGAAATTACTTAAATATAATCTGTGTGCTGTGTCATGTGTCATGCCAACAGTAAAGCATCCTGAGACCGTTCATGTGTGGGGTTGCTTCTCATCCAAGGGAGTGGGCTCACTCACAATTTTGCCCAAGAATGGTACCAAAACACCCTCCAACAGCAACTTCTTCCAACAATCCAACAACAGTTTGGTGAAAAACAATGCATTTTCCAGCACGATGGAGCACCGTGCCATAAGGCAAAAGTGAGAATTAAGTGGCTCAGGGACCAAAACTTTGAAATTTTGGGTCCATGGCCTGGAAACTCCCCAGATCTTAATCCCATTGAGAACTTGTGGTCAATCCTCAAGAGGCGGGTGGACAAACAAAAACCCACTAATTCTGACAAACTCCAAGAAGTGATTATGAAAGAATGGGTTGCTATCAGTCAGGATTTGGCCCAGAAGTTGATTGAGAGCAGCCCAGTCGAATTGCAGAGGTCCTGAAAAAGAAGCTCCAACACTGCAAATACTGACTCTTTGCATAAATGTCATGTAATTGTCGATAAAAGCCTTTGAAACGTATGAAGTGCTTGTAATTATATTTCAGTACATCACAGAAACAACTGAAACAAAGATCTAAAAGCGGTTTAGCAGCAAACTTTGTGAAAACTAATATTTGTGTCAAATTACCGTGAATGGTTTAGGAGGCTAGAAGAAAGAGGTGATGACAACAGACGACAACCACGAGATTATGGCGATGTGTGATCGCTTTGTGTATTATTTTATGATAATGAAACGTTCACAGAAAATAGCCAAGCTAAAAAAAATCTTGAATATAAATGATACGTATAATAAATACGTTCAACTTATCCCTGTTTCTATTTTTTTTTCACTTCTATACACTTTTACTCTGTGTGTGTGTGTGTGTGTGTGTGTGTGTGTTTCTATGCTGTACTACACCTTTGTTTTTATCAGATTCTTGTGCAGATAAAATCATTAACGGGTTCATAAATATAATATTAAAAAGGCAATTCTATTAAGTAAACTTCCTTCATAAGTGTTTATTTGCTTATTTGAGAATTGGAAAAGGCAGCGGGAGCTGTGAAGGCGTCGAGGAGAGTGACGGGACGGGTGGCTCCAGAATGTGTAGCGTTTGTTTTCATTAAGGTTGTTATTATGGGAGGATCACGTCCCTGTTCCAGAAGGTAAGCCACAACAGATGAAAACCTCCATCTGCTGCATAATGAAGTCGCTCTAGTGTGGCTCTGCGATTCACACACACACACACACACACACACACACACACACACACACACACACACACTCAATCAGATTCGAGGGCTTCGCACTTCACTTTTGACCGAATTTCATTTGCTGCGTTCATGTTCATCTGACCTTTGGCTCGTAAACATCTATCTGGGATGAGTTTGGTTTCAGACACATGTAGCACCCGTGTGTGTGTGCGTGTGTGTGTGTGCGTGTGTGTGTGTGTGTGTGTGTGAGAGAGATGATCAGAACCCTGTCAGCTCATATCACAACCTGTCGATTTCCATGTTTCATTTCCAAAAGCCGTCGATGCTGGAATTTAAATCACGGGTTTATTTTAATCCGATCAGTCGAATCCGTTCCCATTTCTGTAGTAACTGATCACATAAGCTCTAATGTAAAGTGAAATAAATGGATTGTTATTTAGCACAGAAAAATGTGCATTTAATGGGTTTCGGTGCAAAACGCAATAAACACCGTTTTCACTTCGAGTATGTCAAACTGACAAATTATATTCCTCAGGTACACAAGGTTCTCCATAAACAAATGTTTTCGTTTTAGAAAAAACACAAAATATCCATTTTTAGGATTTAATCTTACATGTTTTTGACCAAAGTGCAACACTGAAGGCCACGTTACATAGAAAAATGAGACGCATCCAAAAATTTTTTTTTAAATAAATAATAAGTAAGTAAGTAAATAAATAAATAAATAAATAAATGAAAATAATCAATTAAAAAACAACAAAGCCAGCTGCATTGATTCTATACTGATAACACTTTGTAAACTCAACATCTTTTGTATTTTTTACTTTTTGTTTCTAAGTTTCTCATTATCTTTGACGAATGCTGTAGTAAAAAAAAAAGAACATTTTACACAAAAATACAACCAAAGAATACACTCGCTCTGTATCTGTTAATCTCATAATACAGTAAAAACACTAATACAGAAACTCGATCACAGACTCATACTACTACTGTACAAACACAAATGCAGGCTGATTTGGGTACAAACTGGATGTGTAGCGTTTTGCAAAATCACACAACATTCACAATTATAAAGCCTATTATAAAACTATTGCGAGATTCTATTTTGGAATTTGTGCTTTTTAACACTTTTGCGACCCAAATACAAGATGAAGAAAAATATTTTCTATCAGTTTAGTTTAGTTTGTGTTAGCTTTTTTTTTTTTTACTAGATTTTCTCAAAACTGTCTGAATGTATTTATCTCGTTTTGCTGTAACATCCATCATGTGTTGTTGTGCTGTGGTTACATTTCCTAAAAGGAGGCATTAATTATATATAACACTTATGAAATGATTTTTTTGGACATGTAAAGCAAGAGAGAGAGAAAACCAGTGAGAGGCTAGTGGAAGGAAGGAGGGAAGAAGGAAGGAAAGTCTATTTTTATTTCTAAAAAAGTGTAGACAACTGTGGTATAAGAGGAATAAAGCACTCATGGCATGTTTTAGTCAAAAATAATCAACATCAATACACTGAAATTTCCCTTTGGTTCAATCAATCAATCAATCAATCAATCAATCAATCAATCAATCAGTCAATCAATCAATCAATCAATCACAGCTGCATCATACCACATCTGTATTAACACAAGTTCATTGCAGCATATGCTAAGATGAATATTGTATATAAAATGTAATAAATGATAAACTATACATTCTATAATCATATATATAATATAATAGTAATTATAATTAAAAACTCTTGTTTTAAGGTTAGACATTATTTACTTCATGATACTTTGGGAAACTCATGGGAAGTCCATGTTTTCGCCCTTACCTTGCCTGACTTGGCCACGGCGTCCACTTCGACCTCTCTGGCCCCACGGATGAACTTGGTAATAACCACAGGATGCTCCTACAGCGAACAGAAACAGACACTGAGTGCACTGCTAGACTGGGATTCATGGAAATGTGACCTTCCGCTTGATAGAGAACAAGAAATAGGAGCATCATTGCAAGGTCAAAAATCAGCTCTCATATTCTTCACAATCTGCCTATAAGATCCCATATGCTTGCAAAACAAATATCAACATGCAGTGGAAGAGAATAATACGTCTGAACTGTGCTCATCGTTAGCATATGCTGTGACCTGAGCATGAAGTTTACATTAACCACCAGGTGGTACTTCTGCAGAGGTGGAGAGGAGGAATCGGTGAGGGAGTGTGTGTTGTGTTGTGTTCAGTAAAACAGCTCAGGGTCAGATTCCTCAGGCTCTATCATATAATCATCTCATTATATATTATAATGACTCTCTTGAGCATGTGTTTCGGTTTAGATAAACAAAGATAGCTTAGTGGAATGTTTTATACTAAACCTTCTAATTATTCTACAGTCTCTGGGGGGAAAGATGAGCAAACTGATGGCTCAAGTCCAGTATGATCCCCCTTACCTCCTGGTCATAAATGTGTAAATGTGTGTAGAGGTACATGGTTTTAGTGTGCTTTAGACATTTGCATGTGCGTTTTTCCTTTGAGTGGTTACGCAATCCCTGCAATTCATCTCGCACCAAAACAATCAATGCTTGATGATATGAATGGAAGTTTAAACACTAGGCTGCTAACAAGTTTTCGATTTGAGAAACTTTCTAATGATTTCACTACGGCACCCTGAGATGTTTCTGGGCCTCAGAGGCCCCCGTGATAAAACTCTTGTTTTTAAAATTCATAATGAATATTTAAAACATTGTACAGTGGAACCTTGGATTACCAGCATAATTCGTTCCGGAAGTGGGCTCGTGTTCCAAAGCACTCGTAAACCAAATCATCATTTCTCATAAGAAATTATGAAAACTCAAATTATTTGTTACACAGCTCCAAAAATTAAATACATAAAAATAATTAATACAATCTATAAAATKAAAATAAAACAAATTAATCTGCACTTTACCTTAAAAAAAAGTACAAATAAATCCAGACAGATAAGTGTTTCCGTGTGTGTGTGGAATTAGCCCCTTCCCTCGCCTCGTTTTACACAGTAACACTCCTCCTCCCTCTCCCCACCTCGCTTTTTAAGTTTCACAACACACACACACACACACACACACAACGGAAACACAGTTTTAACAGGATTTAACGGATTTTAACACCGTTTTAATCTCTCTGAGACTGGCATCAGCGTATATTAACGGAATCGCTTTCTTGAGGGTTTCTTGACATTCTTGGGGGTCAAAAGGTGAGAGAGTGATGCTCGGTGTCAAAATAAGATGTCAATACATGATACTCGGCACTTGTAAACTAATACTTGCTCGGTTTCCGATTAAAAATGTATTAAAAATCTTTGCTCGGTTTGTGGAACACTCGTAAACTACGTTACTCGCAATCCGAGGTTCCACTGTATATTGTATGATTTTTGCCTTTAACTGGTGAAACTACTTCCTGCAAATTTGCTCCCCATGCTTGGTTTGATGGATTTCCTCCAGGTTCTCTGGTTTCCTCCAACAGTCCAAAGACTTGATCTATAGACTCACTGGTATTTCCAAATTTCCCATATTGGGTTTTTGGCCATCCAGGGTGTACCCTGCCTCAAGCGCCAAATTCCCTGGGCTAGGTTACTGGCCTCCTGTGACTCTACACAGAATAAGCCATAAGGAAAAAAGATAGATGGATCCTAGATTATAATTATTGACGTAATCCTCCATGAACCCTGTTAGTTAATCAGCTTTTTCAAAGGTGTTGTCAGGTTTGCATGCAACACACAATTTAGTAAATCAGGTCCACATGAGGTCTGTCTTTTCTTTCCTATTTATGTCACACTGGGTGATGTGTAACCCTTGGAGATCAAGCTCGTTGACAGGGTTAGCCATTTTGCTTTGGGTTGTTGGTTTGGTTTATATATGGGCATATACTGTATAGTATGTGTGTGATTGTAACAAAGGCAAAAACAATTCAGTGTATTGAAGTTTCCACATGGATTGCAAAGGATACGAAGTTAAAAATTCCTTAAATCAGGGACGTTTAACTCAGCACAATTATTGCAAATGTTTGAATGTTTGGGGTCTAAGGCTATTTGTTTCCAGATGGCTGCTAGATGGTGCTCAGCAGTTGTTATAGATTATATGTAGTGGTTTCTAGGGGCAAAACATATGTAGTTTTTTATGCCAGGTGGTAAGGTGTCCTTAATATACTTCAAAAGGTCGCTTTGGTTATTTATATACTGTACATATACTATCTCTATATCAGCATGTTAGTAATATGGTATAAATGT
>QMIH01000264.1:154060-172007 GCA_003987875.1 Clarias batrachus | reverse complement strand
ATTATATATATAACAATGCCATTATTTATTTAACAAAAATATGAAGTAATGTTTTCCAGTATGACTTTTTCAGTCTCTCACATCGTCCCGGTCGAATCTTCTTTACAACATCGCTTTAGTACATTGAGGTTTTTGGGCATTTGCTTATGCACTGCCCTCTTCAGGTCCAGCCACAGCATTTCATTTGGGTTGAGGTCTGGACTTCTTTATCGATTCTTTAATTTTTCTGCCATTCTGATGTAGATTTACTGGTGCGCATTGAATCATTGTCCTGTTGTGTGACCCAATTTCGCCCAAGCTTTAGCTGCCGGACAGATGGCCTCACATTTTAGCCTTTAGGAGTTCATGGTCGACTCAATGACTGCAAGGTGCCCAGGTGCTGTGGCTGCAAAAACAAGCCCAAAATCATCACCCCATCACCACCATGCTTGACAGTGTTGCTGCTGAAATGCTGCGGTTTTCGCCAAACATGGCGCTGGACATGATGGACAAATAACTCATCAGATGATGGTCTCATCAGTCCATATTACATCGTTCCAGATGTATTATGATTTGCTCAGATGCAGTTCTGTGAACCCAAGTTGCGTTTAATGTTCTTTTTAAATAGAAGAGAGATTCTCCTGGAAACTCATGCAAACCAACCGTACTTGTTCGGTCTTCTTCTAATTGTGCTTTCATAGATGAGATGTACCTCCAAAAAATTCTCTAAGCATTGCACGGTACTTGCTAGACAGTTGCTAGGTGGTTGCTGTGAACTTGTTAGCTGGTCGACCTCATGTTGGAGATCATGTTGCTAGGTAGGTGATATGGTATTTTAACGTTAACTGGGTCGCTATGGTTGTAGCTATGAAATGAACATGCTTCTTGTTATGACGTTATGCCAGGCAATTAGTCGGCTGTTAATTGGTTGCTAGGTGGCTGGTATGGTGGTATTATTAAAATAACACTAAGGTATTGCAAGGCAGTAACTATAGTATCGTTATGAAGTTGTTTATGCTAAGTGGTCGCCAAGCTGTTGCTCACTGATTGCTATGATGTTGCTAGGTGATCGGTATAACGGTTTGTGTGGTTTCAGTAGGTAGTTGCTACGGTGTAGCGGTTGCTGGGATGCTGCTAACTGGTTGCTGTGGTTTACCAAGTGCTTGAAATTATTAACGCTGCAAATAAATGCTACGCTACATCATAATTTAAGCACAGCCATTATCTCAGTAAGGAAAAAGAAAGCTTTTAAAGGATGCACTCTTTGTTTGTTTCTTTTTTTTTTTCTTCTAAAGCTGCAGAACAACATGAATCCTGTCAGTCAAACTGGAGTCTTAAACAAATCATAAATCATAGGAGTCATAAATCAGCCAGTGTGACAGATGGAGAAGGGATGCGTTCTGCTCAAACAATAGCGGAGTGTAAATCTGGCCGTGTAACTACTGTGTTTACTGTATACTGTGATTGTCAGATGCATTAAACACGGAACTGTTTATATATTAATAGCAGCTATTCAGTACCTAATGAAGTGACGAGTCAGAGATATAAATGGTGGACGCTCGACACAACTTAATAAGGCTAATAATAAATGAAGGCGATGCTTGATAATATTGTATAGAGTGCGACAAAAGGCTGACAATACTGCGCTTCATGTTTTGCATTGTAATGTTATGGTGACTGAACCACAATGATTGTTCCTTCTTTTTTCAGAGGAGGATTATAACGCTGTGCTAATATTGGAGGACGGCAAGACGACACAGTGGCGGCATCATGCTGGGACAGGTTTTAGTTCCAGTGAAGGAACTAAACATCAACATTTGACATTGACATTCTAGACACAATGGTGTGCTTTTAACTTTAACGTAACTACATACTGTATGTGTGTGTTGGTCAGGTGTGTAGTGTAGCATCTCATAGGTGTGTGTGTGCGCGCATTTCATATGTAGTTGTTTGAGCAGTTAGTAGTATGTATAGATGTGACTGTTTCATATATGTGTATGCAAGTGTTTCATGTGTGTGTGCGTGAGTGAAGTTTGATTTACGGCGCCTCATAATTTAGGCCATCTCTTTTCATCATTATGAACATAACATGAAGCACATATACGCACATTCATCATAAAAGATCTATCGTAAAACTAAATAAAATGCATGTTTGCTTCAGCATTGGAAACAATATTGATTTAGGCCAAGTAATTATACACAATTCTTCATTGCACTTGGTCTGGCTTTTAGATAAAATCCTTCCATGTGCCATCTGGCGGATATTCGGTGAAGCACAACACATTTATTTAAATTCCCGAACGTTGTTTGTGGGATCTCGCGGCATGCCGCGCGCCAAATTGCGGGATCTCGCGGGAAAAAGCGCGCATTCTTAATGGCCAGATCTGTAGCTCAAAAATACTGGCGGAGGTGCACATTAATGACATCAGATGCTAGCATTGTTCCTGACGTTGTTCCTGGAGCAATGCTGGTCTAGGTGCTTGAATAACAAACTAAAACCAAATCAAGCCCAACCGAAAAAATCTCCATTAGAAAGTGTAAAAGAGCGAGAAAGAGCGATAGAAAGAAAGAGAGGGAGGAGGTTAAGTTAGAAGGATCAACAAATGATAGAAAAAGAAAGATAGCACGAGCTAATCAAGTGACAGACAACACAACAGACAGGTGTGTGAGAGGTGCAGGAAGAGAGATGAGTACGAGCAAATAAAGAATGCCTTGGAGACAGAGAAGAGATAAACATGACATAATTGAGTGCAACCTCTGTGTGTGTGTGTTTGTGTGTGTATACACTCTGACAGCCTAATCATAATTGTTCTTTTCAATACATTTCGCCATTCCTCCATAACACAGCCACATACACACCTTATGGAATCGATTTATTTGTGCAGTGTATATGACTTTACCGCTGAATAAACACAGTATAATAAACCACGTGACACGGTACTTGGGTAACACTGCGGCATTATGATGTGCATGGAAATTAACTTCTGTACTCATGATATTATTACAATTATTAGTATTATTATAATTATTATTATTATTATTATTATTATTATTATTATTATTAATAATAATAATAATAATAATAATATATTTTATGCTAAATCTCCATTCAGAATGAATTCTCTGTTTGTTATTAAAGCTAGTGTCTGATACACATGACTAAAAGATTATTTAATGCAACTCGTGTCATAGACTCCACATCTCAGCACCAGGGCCTCTGTGTTCGCGTTTGCGTTTGATGGTGTTCCTGTCTCCACTCATGTCCTGTCATTTTTTTGGTTTCCTAATATGTTCACCAGTTCTGTTTCTGTGCTTAATCTTTAATATCATGTGCACATTTCCTTCCTTTATTAATAAGCTGTGAGCCTTGTTTCCATGTTCCTTGTTGTTCAGGATTTTTGACTCTTGTCTCATGTTATTGTAGTGAAATATATGTGATAGATAGATAGATAGATAGATAGATAGATAGATAGATAGATAGATAGATAGATAGATAGATAGATTTTATTGTCATTATACTGGGGGTAAAACAGTTTTTGCATGATGCAGATACTAATCTGCTGAAAACCGATTAGGTCTTGTACAATATTAATTCTATGGTGCATTATTAAAGTGCATTGTATCTTTTATTGTATTTTTATTCACACTGGGCAATACTACATGCTCGGCACTGCACTGTCCTTTATCGTGTCCATTGTTCTTGCTTGTAGAAATCACACTGTTTTGCACTCCTGAGCCTTATGCGGGCGTGTTATAGTATATCTTAGTTCTGACTGAGTAATCTGGTTGGAGAGGCATTTCATGAGTTGTGATAATGGACAGTAACAGCACTGGAATGTTTCACTATACAGTATGTGTCCCTCCATATCACAGGTGTTCTACAGTGATTAATTACACTAACTGTCGGTCTCAGCAGGGGTGAAATCAGATCAGTACTGAGCAGCTGCCTGACAAAACCCACATTCACAACCACACTGTAACAAAAAACGGTCGTGAATCCGTAAATTTTGCGGTAAAAAACTGGCAGCTGTTATCATAAAATTTACGATGTTTTTTTTTTTACAGTGCAATAACAGTGCTACCGTATTTTTTACGGTAAAATTCTGGTAACCACAGCTGCCAGTTTTTTACTGTAAAATTGACCTTTTTTTTTACAGTGCAGTCACAGAAGCACTTTCAGCGACAACACACATCTGATAAGGTTATGTCGTCTTAAACAACACGCTGTCTCTGCAGTAATCGCTTCTAAATCCTTCTGAATGAATTGGCTTTGTACTCATAAATGATGGAACATGGACGGTTCAGAGGCGATTCAAATTTCAAATTCAAATTTTATTCAAATTCAAAGTATTTTTACTTCTAACACAAGGCTAAAGTCCAAATTTCTCTCTAACTCCTGATCAAGGGCACTACTTGGTGTGTGGAACAAGGAATTATACACCCTACTTAGTGCACTAGCTTTCCATTTAACACTATTTAAAATGTATACATCCTGTATAGAGGGGTAACATCAGTATTTTACATTCTAGCACTGCGGTAGACACAGCAGTACAGTACTGTACAATATACAGATTTACCTTTACATTCTTTCTTTTTTTTTAAGGGTAATGTATTAAGCTGAGTTTGAAATGAAATGAAAGTGTTTTGGGAGCAGATTTGCAGTTTAAACTATACAACTAGCCATTTTCTGATCACATACAAAATTTGCAATTTTTCACAATTCGCGGATGCTCTCGAAATGTAACCCCCCCCCCCTTATGTAGTTCTGTATTATTGTTGTCTGTAGCAGCATAAAGTCCTGAAGGAAGGTTGTTTCATTTCCCTGCACTGTCCCTGCAGTGTACGGTTGAAATGACAAATAAATCCACTTGACCTCACTTGCCTTGCTGCAAGACTTTGTTCTAGCTGACGCACGCCAAACAGGACTCACCTGAGACACCTGGGCGGCCTCTTCCAAGAAGCGCTTCATCTCCTCCTCGCCGTAGGCCACGTTCATCGCAGAACCGCTGACATCAGGAGAAAAAAAGGACCACAATAAGCACAAAAAAAAAAAAAACACACACACCTCTAATAACTTCTTAAAAGCAGACGCATCTGTTGTGTGTAAATTAGCCCTCAGGGATATTCAGTGACACGACAAAATGTAGAGGAGAAACGCTAAAGAGGACGACGAGCAACCGAACTGCAGGGAGATTGGGGTCAGCCAAAGCTTCGAGCTCTTCAGAGTCAGTGAGTTTTTTCGCGCTGAAACACAAACACTTGTTTTGTGCGAGGTTTTAACTTTAGTGCAACTTTCTGCCAACATTCCAGGCGGAATTTGAGAGTTTTGGTAATGTGAGAAAAGAGAATTATCAGCCAAAACGTTGCCTGAAATAAACGAGAGATCAACTAGTTTCGAAGTTTCTATGAATCCATTCAAGCTGAACAAAAGGACAAACCAACAGCCAACTATTTCATATAAAACTACTTACAACATGGACGAGACGTTACTCAGGAAAAAAAGAATCAAAGATCAATTCCCTAAATTCAGTCGTTTACAAGTGAAAAGTGAAAAAAAACAAAATCTGTATTTAGTGCTGTGCTAAAGTCCATTTCACTTTTAATCAAGTGGTAATTACTGTTAGTTATTCGGTCACAAACTAGAACGGTGGGAGAAATTACAGTGCATTAAAATCAATAATTATGATATAATTATGAACAATGAACAAAAATGATAGATGAACAGATTTAAAACATCACAAATATCTTCAACAATAAAAACGAAATATTTTTATTATATCTTAAAGTTAATTAAATTAAAATTTAAATGTCAGGTATTTTACTATTCTATTTCTTTAACAAGTAATGCATCCAGATGTGCTGTTCCAGTGTTTATGTAAATGAGCTACAACTGAGCCACACCCAAAGAGAACAGCAGAGCTGAGCAACATGACCAGGAAGCGGCTCTTCTTAAATGAGGTCACAAAAGGGGGAAACAAAAAATCTTTTTTTTTAACTTAACCTTATTTGTACAGCACTTTAACAACAACAAGTACCCCAAAGTGCTTCATTTAAATAATAAAAATTGTACTATAAAAGACATTTTTAAAAAAAAATCACATCACACACATCTGGCAACAAATACAAGAGAAAAGAAGGAGCCCAAGGAGAGAACCCTGTGGGACCCCATACGTCAGAGGAGCTGATGAGGACTCGAATTCTCCAAGGCTAACAGAAAATGTTAGAAATCGATGAGGTAGAACTTATTGATGAGGTAGGACCCAGTGTAGAGCTGTCCCCCTAATTTCCACCCACGACAAAAAGATGTCATGGTCTAATGCATCAAAGGGAGCTGTTACATCAAGGAGTAGTAGAATCACAGAATCACCAGAATCACTAATACAGTAGATGTCATTCAAGACTCTTAACATTTTTTTCTTTCTTTCATTTTTTATTTTGTAAGAATAGTCCTCATTTTTCTTTCACTTGCTGTGTTTTGTTTCTTTTGAATTTGCTCTCCATTTTTCTTTCTTTTTTGCTATTTATAGTCTAATGTCTGTTTTTACTTGCTTTGTTCTTTTTTAATTCTTTTTTTGTTTGTTTTACTTCCTTTTTCACACTTCTCTATCATTCTTTCACTAGCTCTGTTTTTTCATTTTCTTTCCTTTCTTTATTTTGAATAGTCTAGGCTATAGTATATAGTCCTCATTTTTCTTTTACTTTCTTACTTTCTTTCTTCTCACTTCCTAGCTCTACTGTTGTTGCTTGAAGATGTACACTGTTCTCCTTTTTTCTTTTTCTTATTTGATTCAATTCAATTCAATTCAATTTTATTTCTATAGCGCTTTTAACAATGGTCATTGTCTCAAAGCAGCTTCACAGAAATGAAAAGAAAATTAGAAAGGTAGTAACTATGTGTGTATGCCTTTCCACTTTTACAGCACCCGCACATCATAAAAGGCACATCATAAAGGCAGTAATTAATGGCACCCAGGCACTGTTACAAACACTAGACTGATACCGTCTGTGTAAATGTAAATAAAAGAAAGGTTTTGTCTGTACATCGGTCAGAACTTGCTCTTTCAATGATATCTTTATGTTTCATACACTGGAGGTCCAGGAACCAACAACGCTAGTTTATAACTTTACACTGTTTAAAGTTTTACTGGTATGCAAATGATAATCAATGTTAATGTGTTAATATTGTGTTGCGTTAATGTCCCAGCTGATCAATGTATAATATCATAAGTCCTAAAATGGTTAACTCACCTTAAAACATAAGAAGGCCTGAGGAGACAGGGGTAACCCACTTTATTAGCGAATGCGAAAGCGTCTTCCTGAAAAACATACACAATGCTAAATCAATTACCGTTCCGCTTCCTTTTACACGACATCAGGAAGCAGACACAGACTGAGGATAAAGTGTCTTTACTTTAAAAAAAGAATAAACATGCATAAACGTTTGTTTGTGTGTTATATTTACTGAAAACGACACCTCGAGCCAATCAGTGACAGACTTACAAAAACAATCCTGAGGTCAATGAGGTGCTGTGTGCTTTAAGAGGAGACATGTCCCTGAGCGTTTCTCTCGCTCACTCGGATTGCCTCCGTAGCTCGGAGAACTCTATTAAAAACGTGACAACAGCACCGCCTCTGCCCTGTAAGATCTGGAGCGGCTAATGGACGCGCCGTCCGCTTCTACAACACGTTTCAGCACTCTAAGCTTCCAAGGCCCGGGAGCGCTTGGGACACCTCGGGAGAATCGGACAGCGTGTGCCGTGTTGTGAACAAATACAAAGTGCACGAGTGTAAAAATGGAGCTAGCGTGGTCGACAAAATTGTTCATATGCTCGACATGAGTTGAACAGGAATAAGCAATTTCAACAATGGAAAAAAAAAAGACTTTGATGGAATGTGGGTGGAGTAGAGTTTGTCCAAGAACTTAGAAGTGTGTCTCTTTATTGCACAATGACCTCGATTATTATCGAGTGACATAATCTAGAAACATACAGTAGCATGAGAATTTGACACAAATTAGTTTATTCAGAATAAAGAAGTTTATTCAGAAATTAATATAATTAGATTACTGCAATGCACCTCTAACAATTATCCATTACTTATAACTTTTAATGTACACTAGTTTAAGCACAGAATTTTGATCATTATCTAAGTTTTTCTTATAATATTTAAAGCTTTAATTGTTTTTATTCTCCATCAAATGTATGTTTTAATAAAATTATCATACCCCCCGCCCCTCTAAAAAAGATTTGTCATCGTTTTTGGATCGTTTCAATACGTTTATGCAACATCACAGCATTTATTGCTGTCCAAGATCTTACACTGATGATGCGAGAGTCGGACCACTGCCTTCTAAAGCACATCCCCAAGATTCTCAATGGGGACAGGGTCTGGACCCTGTGGTGGCCGATACAATGTGTGAAAATTTATTCCTCATGCTTTCTGAAACACATTTTCACAATTTAAGCCTGATGAATTCTGGAATATACTCATTTGGGAATATGGCCATCAAATCATATTCCATAATCATAATCAGAAAACTGGACTATGCACGATGGGGGTGCGTCACTTCATCTGCCTCTCTTCTTCCTCTGATGTCCCCAACACTCTGGAACAGGGTAAATCTGGACTCATAAGATCACATGACCTTTTCCCAATGCTCCACAGTCCATTCTTTATGCTCCCAGCAAATTGAAGCCTTTCTTTTTTTCAGATGATCCTCACTGATAAGTGGTTCTCTTAAGGCTACACAGCTGCTTAGTCCCAGTCCCTTGAGTTCTCTTCGCACTGTGCGAAAAGCTGTTAATTTCACTAATAAAAGATAGTTTTACTGTTTTTTTTTTACGATTTGATTTCACTAAATATTTAAATGATCTCCCATCATGCTCATAATTTTTTTTTTAATTGCTCAATCAAATTTTTGCTCCTCAAAGATGATGGGTCGCCGCTATCCTTCCAGGTTTTAATAATGCGTTTTACAGTTCTTAACCCAATGTTAGTACAGTGCAACCTCGGATTGCGAGTAACTCGGTTTACGAGTGTTCCGCAAGACAAAGATTTTTAATAAATTTTTACTTGAACGAGCATGTCTTGGTTTACGGGTGCCAAGTTTTTTGACACCGACACACACACTTTTTTAAAAACTTTTTTAAAAGGTAAAGTGCAGGTTAATTTGTTTTATTTTTACTTTATGTATTGTCAATTATTTTTTGCGCTGTGGAACGAATTATTTGAGTTTTCATTATTTCTTATGGGAAGGTTTGATTTGGTTTATGAGTGTTTTGGAATACGAGCTTGCTTCCGGAACGAATTATGCTCGTAATCCAAGGTTCCACTGTAGTTTCAGTAATCTCCTTAGTTGTTTTCTTTGCTTGATGCAGGACTATAAATGTGACCCTTCTGAAACAGAGTAACATCTTTACCAAGACCACAGGATGTGTCTTCTGACATGATTGTTTAAGGACTGAGAAGCTCCTCACTGCATTAAGATTAAATAATTTGTTGCAATTGACCCGTATTAATCACTGCAGTAATTATCCAATTGAAAGCTCTTAAGTATTTGCTTAGTTAAATCCAGGTAGTGACTTTTCTTTATACTGCAATATATTGCTTTCTTTCTTACCATCATCTCTCCATGAGCAGGGAGAAGAGCACATTATTATGTTGCTGAATAACAGAAGTCTCACCAGTGAGCTCAGAGCTCTCCACGGTGCCTGCGCGACTCCCAGCTCATCCAGGATGCTGGAGAATATAGATCGCTCCTCAGCCCGGTGGATCTGTGACGGGTTTGTGCCCAGAATCTTCACTCCGTTCAGGTGCAGCGGCATGGCCAGGTTGTTAGGGATCTGCCCTCCTACTGAGACTATGCAGCCCGTACATCCCTTCAGAAAAGATAAAGGACAAGGTCAGGGGGTTTTCGCAAGGTCACACAGAGAAAAATCAATCAGCATGGAAGAAGAGCGGGATATGAAGATACAGTATACAGTAACTAAAATCTAAAATTATTAAAGCACACTACTGCTACAAAATGAACTGAAGATCAACTGTGTCGTTTAATCATTCAATGCACTCGACAATAAACACACCCCTGTTCACAGGACAAGGACCAGTTCAGGTATTACATCAGTGAACGCTGTGTTTATTTATTTATTTATTTATTTATTTATACAGAATAGAACAGCATAAAAATACAAAAAAAAAAACTTGAATGAGTTTTGTAAAGCGGAATCACCTAATATTTAATAATTTAATAAGAGATATAAGAAGATAATGAATGTTAGTACAAACTATGGAACGCAGAATGAATGAATGAATGAATCAGTACTTTATTATACAGTATTGCACATTAAGAATGAAATTACGTTTAGGTTTACTTGCTGTTTTAAAAACAAACTAATAGAGAATGCATTGCCCAGTAATTGCACAGTGAATAAGTAAAAAATATACTCCACAATAAATACAAATAAATTACAGGCTGATTAATAAATATATTGAACATCTGATTAGAATATGTTGCTGAATGATTAATAAGTAAAATATCAGGACATCTCAGGATACACTACGTGTCAAACCTGGAGGCCGATTTGGTACAATCAGGTTTCACTCCTCTTAGCCAAGAACAGGAATCTGAGGCTATCATGTGAACCGCGCAGGTCCTACCATGGGCGTAAAAAATGGGAATAAATACCAAAAACGCTCACCATTGGCCTTCACGGCTGCTAGTTAGGACTACAGAGGTTCCTGCTGAAGATGGATGAATTATTCTTTATATTGCCCAGTATGAGATCCTTCAGAGGTTGCTCCCGTCGAGGGTTTTACACCGGAGGCCCTTCCAGACACAACCCCTCACATTTTATCTGGGATTGGGAGCGGCGCTGCATCCAATGGCTGGGGTTTGGGCATTGGGTGGGATTTGAACCCGGGCCATCCGCATGGCAGACGAAAAGCGTTCCACTAAGCCACCAACACCTCTAAAGAGGCTTTTAGAAGTATTTATAGAAATTTTAATCACCCAAATGTATCCCCCAATATAAAAACAAAAAGCTGGAGATTTTGGCTTGTTGTAACGTCACCTTGTGTGCCGATGATGTCATTGTCTGCGTGCCAGTTTCCTTGATTTGACATCGACTTTGTTTATGAGGATATTTTGTACAATAGCGGACGTACGTATTGTACAGTGAACCAGTGACTGTGTTAATGCTGCTGTCTGGACTTTTTACATGCGTGTGTGTAGGCAAACAGAGGTGCCTGAATGTATTACGGAGCTCACTGCTGCTACAAAACCCTGAAGACACGGAGACCGCGCAGACAGCGACGGAGGTTTTGGATCAAACCTCTACAAAGCATAACCGGTGATGACGTTTTGTCTAGACTTATGATTGGCCCGCTGTTGATTAGGGACGCTCCTAGCAGCACTTAACAGGGCGTTTTGTGTTTTCATGAGGACAAAGATATTTTTAAAACGTAGATCGTGTGGACAGAATTATTTTTTAAAAATAAACAGTGGAAAAATCTTTACGTTTTTGTGGCCTTTTAAGTGTGACCTGAGTATTTAATGTGTTTTTATGCTGTACCGCAATGGATAGGTTAGGGTTAAAGGTTACGGATCATGTTTATGGACGAGATCTAGCTCAACCCACAGGACGTCTGGCTCTGCATCAGGGACGTACCTTTCTGATCAACATGCTTTTCCATCTCTCTGATCTTTTCACCAATCATCTAATCAGAGCCCAGATCACACGGTGTGGCCCTCCACTCCAACTACAGTCCCAAGCAGGAAATCACAACTTACGACTTCACTCCTTCCTTCCGTCTCTTTGATCTATCACTCTGCATTTCCATGGCAACAGCTTGCCCACTATTTAAACATGTGCATGTATACATATGCAGCATCATCAGCATACAGCAGAATTTATCCCACATAGGAAAACGCTGCACTGCCACATGGAACAAATAAATAATCAGCAAAATAAACTCACAAACACGCCATGTTGTGTGATCACTACAGTACGTGTATCAGCTTATAACAGGAGTAGAACGTCAGAGGGTGTAATCAGGTACGTGGAGGCAGTCTCAGTCGGAGAGGCTTTTTATAGAATGAACATGTCTGAATGTGATCAGGACTTTCTGTCTCTATGGAGATAGAGAGTCAGGATAATACCAGTTTGCCTCATGTCCTGAAGCAGCTCCTGGTGAGTTAATTGCTCGTAAGACGAGAGGATCGGGTTATTAGCTACACAGACATTAATCAGAGATCGGTTCTCCGAGAGAGCCTTGTGGCTTTTATTTTGAACACACTTCACTTTAATGGGATTTTACTGGTGGGCTGATGATCGTCTGACTCGTGTGGTTTAAAAGGTCAAAGCAAATCACCGAAACAAGACTGTAAAAGGAAAGTTTTAGAAAAAAAAAACAGGTACAGGGTTCTAACTTGAGGCATCATCCAAATTATGAGGAATTCATTAGCAAGTGTAATATTCAACCCATGTTATGGTTACAGTCTTTCATCAAATCCTTTATATAGTTGTGTGATTAGTTGTGTCAGTGGTTCCAAACTTTTAGCTTTGTTTAGGTCAAAAACATTTAAAGAAACAACAGAACAGATGTATAATACAGAGGAACCTCGGATTGCGAGTACCGTGGTTTACGAGTGTTCCGCAAACCGGGCAAAGATTTTTATTTTTAAGTTTTTCGGAACCCGAGCACGTATTAGTTTACGAGCGCCGAGTATCATGCTTCACACATGCACACACACACTCTTATTTTGACACCGAGCGTCACTCTCTCACCTTTTTCCTGTTAAAACGGTGTTTCCGTGTTTGTGTGTGCGTGTCCGTTTATTGTGAAACTTAAGTGATTCCTTTAGTATGCGCTCATGCCAGTCTCGCTTTTTTCCGTTAAAACGGTGTTTCCGCTGTGTTTATGCACACACACACGCACACGGCGCCTGCGCGCACCAACGGAAACACTTATCTTTCAGGATTTATTTTTACTTTTTTTAAAGGTAAAGTGCAGATTAATTTGTTTTATTTTCATTTTATAGATTGTATTAATTATTTTTATGCATTTATTTGTTGGGGCTGTGGAATGAATAATTTGAGTTTTCATTATTTCTTATGGGAAATGATGATTTGGTTTACGAGTGTTTTGGAATACGAGCCCACTTCCGGAACGAATTATGCTCGTAATCCAAGGTTCCACTGAATACTGTATCCAGTACGCTATTACGCTATTACATCCATTTCATGTGTGTAAATGATTCCTCGTGCTCCCACAACCACATTTTCACTAATCAAGTCCTGGATTAATGGCTGTGCCATCAAAAGATGTGCTAATCATTCCGTACATTCAGGTGGTCAGCTGACTTCATTTTATCTCCACATAACGTTGCTGAGTCGCGACTGAAGCAACCCCAGATTACAGATAACACTGTCTCCAGAGGTTTGTACAGTGGACACTATGCATGATGGGAGCATCGCTTCATGCGCTTCCCTTCTCACTCTGACACGCCCATCACTCTGGAATAGACTCAATCTGGACTCATCAGGTCACATGACCTTTTTTCATCACTCCAAAGTCCAGGTTTTATGCTCCCGAGCAAACTGAAGCCTTTTTTTCTGATGAGTCTCACTGACAAGCAGTTAGACACAATCCTGAGAGTTCTCCTCACAACACTCTTACCATCACTATTAAATATAGCTCTCCTTTCTAGTGCATTTTGTACGATGTAAATTCACCAAGCCTTCACGTGACCTCCGATCATGCTCATCCATGATTCTTCCGACGTCATTTCTACTGTGAACTTGAGGATTCAGCTCTATCTCTCCCAGCTGTAATAATAATAATAATAATAATAACAACAATACACTGAACAGTTTCTAACCCAATTCCAGTCATTTTAGTAATCTCCATAGTTGTTTTCTTTGCTTAATGAAGATTACTGGCTAAATTTGTCTCCTTTTTGCGCACAGGCAGTGTACACCTTTTTTGTTGTGACCGATTATGCAAGAAAAACTTGTTTTATGATATCACAACTTTTTAACCTGCCATCAAATGAGCTGTAAATTAAATGCTGCTGTAAAATAGTTTAGTTCGTCATACAGGTGAAAAAGTGAATTTTCAGATTGGATCATATAACACCATTGTTCATAATATCTCCCGATCCATACTTCGTTCTTGTGTAAGTACGCTACACATTTATATTTTTATCAGATAAAAAGAAACACATTTGCGAAATACAGTTTCACACCCTTTTATGTTTTAGTGTCTGTAACTTTGTTAAATTCAAATCTTTTAAAGTTCTTAACTGTCATGCACATTGTAAACCCTAATGCTCAAAGTAATTAAACATATTAAGTTCTGTTAACTTAAACAATTACAATTAGTTCAAATTAATCGACCTTTTTGAGTATTTAGAATGTTTTGGTATTTATGAATTTGTAGAAATAACACTTTTTCATGTTAACTGAACAAATTTGATATTTTAAGCCACAGTAACCGTCACATTAAAGTTCCACCAACTTCAAATCTTTCAGCCTAGATATTCTGTGGCTGACGTCATCGAAGCACATGTAAACTGCCCACAGTGAATTGTTTTAATCAAGATGGTGGATTAATCTGTCTTCACATAATCTGTACAAATCTCGGTACTCTAAAGTACCAGAGCGCTGGTGGCTCAGTGGTAGGTGTTTCGCCTGCCATGCAAAAGACCCGGGTTCGATTCCCAGCCACTGGATGAAGTTCCTGTCCCAAGCCCAGATAAAAATGGGAGGATTGTCTTCAAAATGACAACGACAATTTATTCGATTAGCAACAACTAAAAAAATATATAGTGTGAGTTCGGCTACTCAGTAATGCAAGTAAAGAACAATTAATATGAATGAGTACAAACAAACTCAAAAACTGATAGTTCTGTTTACTTAAAATTGGAAACATCATTACTTAAAAAATTTGATGTAACTGATAACCTCAAAGTTTTTGAGTTGTGCCAACTTTTTCGGGTTTACAGTGCAGATGAAACTTAAAAAAGGACATAAACCTGAAAATGTGTATTAGTACATGAATTTCACATGGTTACAGATTTTTTTGCTTTTTAATCTTTTACCAAAGAACTATTTGTGCAACAATTTTTACAGGTTCTTTTCTTCTAGAAGCTTACACCAATTTTAGTATCAATACTGATGAAGAAATGTGAATAATTTGTATTTTAAATGATTATTGTTTGAAGTGAGACAGAATAACATGGCTGAAAAATGTTTGGGGCTCAGAAAAAAATCATCTCTCCAAAATGGCTAAAGCTAACAACTAAACATTTTAGAGTAGCAAGATTGGTGACTTCCATTGTTGCTTGAACTATTTTCTTCAGCACAAACATTTTCCTCTATTAATATGTACAAGTTAATAAAAACAAATGAAATCAGCGCCAATACTGTGTTTTTTTTTTTTCGGTCGTGTAAATCTACTAAATAAATCGCCTCAGCAAAAGAAACTCAAATTAAGCATCAAAAAGGGAAACCTTTGACCTCTGACCTCTTGATGGTTAATGTCCAGGATGCGTTCAAGCGTGAGTTCCTCAAAATAGAGGCGGTCGCACTCGTCGAAGTCCGTGCTGACCGTCTCGGGGTTGTGGTTGACCACCACCGTGCGCCTGCCCATCTGTCTGAGGGCTCGGATACTGGACACGGCACACCAGTCGAACTCCACACTGCTGCCTGGAATATGGTGTAATTTCATGCATTAGGTTGAGTTTGGTCCAAAGGCTGATTGGCGTTTCCAAATCGCCCGTAATGCTGCCATGTGACGTTATGGTTTACAGTAGCACCCCATCCACTTTGTACCCCAAGTTCCCTTGGATACGCTCCAGGCCCCCACATGATACCCAGTCTAGATGATGGGTAGACTTTAAAAACTTACACCGAACCCCGTTATACCATATAACCGTCACAGTGGTGTTTCATTTTATTTTCCACTCTATAAAGTGCTGAAAAGTGCTGTGCGTTTTTACACACAAGACTAAACCTTGAGCGATGTGCACTTTGCTGCGGAAACATCCTCAGGGCTTTAAATTGCCCACTTTATTGGCCATCCCATTACCAGCGAGTGGCTCATGCCTCGTGCCCAAACCATTAATAACCCAAACTACACTTCACCTGATCCAGCACGTCCACTCCAATGTCAGAGCTCTCTGTTTACCAAATAAAGCAGGCTGATAGAGAAAAGTCATCAGCAACAGGGTGGTACGTGAACATACTGTACTGTTAATATCCAAGAAAATCTAACCAGTTCATGATATTTAAAGAGGAACACTTTTTTTCCCCCATTTACAACTTTGCAGAAAGTAAAGTTGTAGAGAAATTCTATGAAACATCTTCCTTCTGTTTCCAAAAAAGCGTCTTTTCATGATATTGAGAAACTCAAAGCGCCAAACTTATTTTTAAGACATTTTTAAACCAATCAGAGTCAAGAATTCTGAAGGACTACACAGTCTTCTTTATCATTTACGCATCCCATATGAGACACCTCCCAGTCCATCTGCTGCTGTTAGTGAGTGAATGGGAACACCACTGGAGCGTGACATAAAAACTAACCCACACTGCGCACACACAAGACCAGAGCTTTAGGATCTAATTCTGATGCCAGCAGTGGAAGTGTGTAGTGTTTAAACTCCCAGCAAAGCTCATTTACTTGAGTGTCAGTGCTCGTGTTAGTGTGTGCTGGGAATAAACCACCATCCAAATGATGCGTGCTCTGACCTGGTTTGAAAAGAATAAATAAATGGATACCCACCAATGTGATAGGGACCACACCCTAAAACCATCACACTCTGATCTCTGAAGTCCAGGTCGTGTTCCTGTTAAAACAGAAGATGTGAAATTAAATATTTTTTTTAAAAAAAAGCTATATAAATAGATAAATAGATAGATAAAAGACCTGACTTTTTTCCTTTAACTTTATGCTTAATAATAGACCTCTTTAAATGATTAATAGTTAATAACGAGGGCGGCACGGTGGTGTAGTGGTTAGCACCGTCGCCTTCCACCGCCAGGGTCCGGGTTCGATTCCCGTCTCTGTGTGCATGGAGTTTGCATGTTCTCCCCGTGCTCGGTGGGTTTCCTCCGGGTTCTCCGGTTTCCTCCCACAGTCCAAAGACATGTAGGTTAGGCTAATTCCCAAATTGCCCGTAGTGTGTGAATGAGTGACTGTATGTCTGTGACCTGTACCCTGCCATGTGCCCCAAGTCTCCTGGGATAGGCTCCAGGCCCCCGTGACCCTGAATACAGGATTAAGCGGTATAGATGATGAGTGAGTGAGAGTGAGTTAATAACGATCAACTTTAGAGCAGCAAACCAAAGTAGTTACATGTTTTCTTTTGGGGGGGGGGGTGTCTGAATTACAATTGTAGATAACTAACGATAAATGTTAAAAGGTGAAAAAATAGTTAAGTGTTTAACGTTTTAATGTTTCAAACACATTATCAAAAGAAGAAAAGAAATATCTGGTGTTATTATTATTATTATTATTATTAATAATGATTTATATTGTAAATAAAAATAGGCTAATTTTAGTGAAACAAAGTAAGTGAATGTATAATTGGACTACAGTAGGAGTTCTAGTAAAGATTATTACTTTATTACTACTATTTGGCCTGATTGTTATCAGAGTAGGCAGGGTTTCAGGAGCGCTTAGGGGGATTTTATTGGTGTGGTCTGGCAACCCTTGCTTGCACAAAGCATGTACAGGAGGAAGCGAGACTACAGAAATTAAAATAGAGTTTATAGATATAAATAGACTTAAGATATAATTTGTGCTGTTTATTTATTGACTTATTGACTTAAGGTGTCAAAGCTTTGTAAGAGTCTGATGTGAAGCTGATGTAAGAGTCTGATGTAAAAGTCTGATGTAAGAGTGTGATGTAAGAGTGTGATGTAAGAGCCTGATGTGAAGCTGATGTAAGAGTCTAATGTAAGAGTCT
>QMIH01000264.1:129863-152504 GCA_003987875.1 Clarias batrachus | reverse complement strand
CTGATGTAAGAGTCTGATGTAAGAGTCTGATGTAAGAGTCTAATGTAAAGCTGTAGCTTGACATTTTCCAACATGGAATAAACTTCAGAAATGACCAGAGTCTGCCTTATTTATTTTTCTAACTAAAAAAAATGCACACAGCGATTATGGGAACTAACCCGTTTGGGGACGTCAATGTAACTATAAACGGATTAAAAGTACGATTCTTAAACCAAAATGCAATCATGGGTAATTTGCTGTGGTGTAAAGGAGGAAAGGCTTCAGGATGTATTATTAACATTATTATTCATATCCGTTAGACTGTTTATTATCTAGAGGTTTATGCGACTACGTGATTAGTGCGGCGCCTCACCTGGCCGTGGTAGGTACAGTACAGATAGTTAGTGACAGCGGGATATTCTGCAGCCAGCGTGTCGATCTGTAAGACAGAGCAGTACTGTGAATGAACATCGTCAGACCAGCTGTGTGAGAGTGACGGCAGGCATGAGTGGGGCACGATGTCCTGACCTGTTTGACCCAGGGCTGGATATTGTGACTCAGTCTCAGGGAGCGTGTCTCCGCCTCCGACGCCCCGAGGGCGTGGCCCACCTGCCGGTCCGAGAAACCCTCCTGCTTGGCCCTTAGCAACACATCAGCAGGAACACTGGAGCTGAGAGAGAAAACACAGACGATTAGCATCACACACCTAAAAACATCTCCAGAGTGGTGTGGGTTTAATTTTTTTATTCTGGTACAAACATTCAGACATCAAATAATAGGTCGGATCAATAGTCTAGGTGGCGCAGTGGCATAGTTAGTTAGCACTGTCGCCTTGCACCTCCAGCGTTCGAGTTCGATTTTACTTAGATTTGTCCACATCTGTATAAGGTAGGAATTTAGTCCAGGACAGATACGTAACAGTAACTATGATGTGTGAACATACTGTTCGTTAAAAAATGCGCGAAAGTCATAAAGTAAAGTAAAGTTAGTGCCTTGCATTACAAGCCTTTATATTATAACTGCATCTCAGATACACTCAGAGAGAGAGAGAGCTGATTGGCCGAGGCCTCTCAGAGGGGAGGCACTTAGCCGCTCTCACATCAATCACGGCTCTACAGCCAATCACGTGTGTCTGTGAGCTCACGCAAGTGCAAGGAACGGGATAGCGCTGTCCTCCGAGTGTGCTACGCCGCTCCCAACGGTGCGTGAGCTCGCAGTTCGAAAAAGTGCGCTCGGTGGTGTCACGTGGCTCGGAGGAAACACGTGATAGACTGGAAGAGTAGACCCCCTGACTGATACAGTAGTCTTAATGATTGGTGGGAATTGGATACGACTAAATTAGGGAGAAATTTGGGGGGAAAGAAATGATCTAATCCTCCCCCCCCAAAAAAAAAAACAATATATATATATATATATAATCAGAGGATCGGGTAAAGTTCCCCACATCTTGATTACAAAGAGGCATGATGTTCAACATTCAAACGGTGTAATCATGAAGGAGAAGCGACAAAGCCCTACGCTACCACGGGGTTGCTATAATTACAGTCAGCCCTGGAAAGTGCTCACACACACACACACACACACACACAGGGTGCTGTTATGTTCTGGTGGGTGGTTTCCATTGGCATCACTGCTCCTGCTGCTGCTTAACTGCCTTTGTTGCTGCAACACCAGAAATCCAGCCTGGCAGCTTCCGCGTTTGTGATTGGTTTAAGACGTTAAACGATGCCGAAGCACAGACTCGGTGTGTAAACACAGGGTGACGGGCCGTGCGCTATTACGTTCCAAACAAATGCGCCGTGCATTACGGTAACGAAAAAAACAGAAAGCCTGCAGATTCTGTGTTCCCTCAACAGTAAGTGAGTGAGAGAGTGAGAGAGAGAGAGAGAGAGAGAGAGAGAGAGAGAGAGAGCGGCGGCAGACTCGCGTTTGGAGACGCACCAGCATGGGGCAGCGGGTCTGTTACACTCCATACTGTCGCTCTCTGTGGACACACAATCTCACCAGCTATCCCACACACCAACTGTGAGCTTCTACTACACACAGTCTCAGAGATACTCGGAGCACAACAACGTTTCAGCAGCTCACATGGTCGCTTTACGCTATTTAATATAAAATGATACCTGATGTGGCGTTCGATTTAGGTTTACGATACTCAAGTTTAACATACTCACTCATTCGTGTTACATGAATTACTGTGCATTAGCACTTTATTAGCCCCTCCTCCCTGACTATTCTGCGATCCGATAGGTTAAGTGACCCAAAGGTGCCGGGAAGGTTTTCTACAAAGGTTTAACATGTAATAAACAACAAAAACAAACACCTTCATATCGAGATCAAATGTATTCATGCATCAAACCTTTGGTGTTTTAAAGACCTTTGTCCACAGACTCCTTTGTCCATCTGGAATAACGCTGGCTATCAACTTCATCAGCTAAATCCGTACCATCTACAACATATTCCCAACGCTCTCCACGTGACCTTAGAGATACAAATCGCACAGGACAATCTGACACTCATTTCTTCATCCATGGTTGTTATTATTATTATTATTTTATATAACATAATTTTATATATTTAACATAATTGTCTTTTGTTATGCTTATTTTGAGTTTTGTAAATATTTCCATATATGAGAACTCACACCCTTGTAAAGCCCAGATATTTTTCTGCATTTTTTTTTCTAAGCATTTCATGGTTATTCATCTATAGTCCCTCTACAACAAAGTGTACATCGCATTAAAGGGACTGTTTCGGATCCCCATTATTTTTATTTGTGTAATCATATAAAACCGGTTATAGCATGTCTTTGGACTGTGGGAGGAAACCAGAGGGAGAACCTGAAGGAAACACACCACGCATGAGGAGAACATGCACACTACACACGCACAGAGATGGGAATCGAATCTGGCTGGGAATTGAACCCAGACCCTGGAGGTGCAAGGCGACAGTGCTAACCGCTGTATAATAATAATATATACACACTGTATATACACTATATGTTTGCATGGCAGCAAAAAATCATACATATATGGCAGTGTGGCGATACAATCGCTTTTAGTCTTTTTTTTTTTAATCATCAGAATCAAAGCTATTTAATCCACTTTCTTTTTTCTTTTTTTTAACCAGTGATTTGTATTTTTTTGCTACACTATTTAGATTATTGAGATCAGAAATATTTGCGGGAATGTGTCTATGATGAAATATACTGTAGCTGTATCTGGTTGACTGCGTGCTGCTATAAATACGTCATTTTTTTATATTTTAAACATATCTGAAATGTTTGATATTTCTGTACAGCTGATTCAGATTGTTAAAAATGCGATCTGAATAAAACTGAACTGATCTGAATGAAACATGATGTACAGGTATGAAGCAGTCTGGCGCTGAACGTCTAAACACAATGAATAAACGCTTACAAACTGTTTAAAACCTTTTTCATAGATAATTAGATCGTATCGAGATAAGTGAAATTTTTTTACATTTTGGACACTCTAAAAAAATTACATTCAACGGACCACTGGAGATTTTTTTTTTATGAGTGCGCCCTTCCTGTCCATCACGCCCCACATCCTATTGTTTACCTGTAGAGCGATGAAACAACAAGCCGCTGAGTGAAATGCACTTTGTGTGAAAGTTACTTTAAAACAGTACGGCGTATAAAAATAAGCAGGCTGTCACACAGAGAAGTCCTAACTGTGGTAGATCAGCGTGTTTAGGCTCCGAGTTACTGATCGGAAGGTTGTTGGTTCGAGTCTCAGCTTGATTAGTATCCAAGAGCTGCTGCTGTAATCATCAGGACTGTTCTGTGATCACCCGGGAAGCAGACCGGCTGAAAGTTCTCGACCTCGTGGTAGTTACACGGATGGTATGATATGGTTCCCCAGTTTTCTTCCTAATTTAGTTGTAGCCAGTTCCCAGCCATCGTTACTCCCACATCAAGGCCACAACTAACAGTTTCATGTGTTTCATCTTTTCGAAGCATCTCTGCGAGCTCAGGCATCATCGGCAGCGGCGTACAGTAACACACTCGGAGGACAGCGCGACCCGTGATTGATGAGGGAACGCTAAGTGCTGTCCATCCCTCCCCTCGGCCAATCAGCTCTCTCTAGATACTCGACTGCAGGAAGCTACAGCAACACCTGGGATTTGAACTTGCGATCTCCGGATGAGAGGGTGAGCACCTCACCGCTGCGCCACTCAGGGGCGTCTGTTCAATTTTTCATCAGTGAGAACCGGTGTTGGAGGACGTTACTTCTTAACGTAACTACAGGTAATTACATTACAAACTTACTGTCATTAAAAAGTCATCAGCGTTACTTTCTGATAAAAGTGACTAGTTCGAGTACTTTTCCACTGCGGAAAACGAAAACTCCTTTGTGCTTCCTCATACATGTTGTTTTAGTCGAGACCTTCATAATTATTCTAAGTGAAGTTTGGCCCAAAATCTAATCCTAATCGTATCGAGATACCTCATACCTCTATCTCACCTACGCGGTTTCGCGCGCTGGCCGTAAGTACGGTTCATCATGATTCACCGCCAGTTATGGCGCTGTGATTGGGTTTCCATCTTTCTGCACATCGGTCCTCGTATAGTCAAACCGCATAGGTGAGATAGGGGTATAACAGCAGGAATAACAGCGGGGGGCCGGTTTATCGGGGGCGGGGCTTGTAGGACGACTTCCTCTCACACACACGCACGCTAGTGGATTGGGAATGACTGCTGTCTGGCTTACGGATTACATTTTTGAAAATATAACTAAATAACTGACTCTAATGAGTTAAATTACTCGTTACATCAGAAAAAGTCATCCAAGTACTCTGTTGTACCAAGTACTTTGCAACGCGTTACACCCAACACTGTTGAGAACACACTTGGGAACCGTGCCCTCGTCTGCTAGAAAACGTGGTCTTGAGGGAGGGAGTGAGAGTGATCGTGAATGGATTGAATCAGATAACATCAGAGGACATGACCCGAACATGAACCAGATCAAGCGTGTCTGGTGTGAAATACGATGCCTTCATCTTTTATTTTTTTCAGAGCCACTCTCCAGACCAGTAGGTGGTGGTATTGCACCAACTTGGTTATAAACTCAAAGAAGAAAAAAATGCATCACTCTTGTTGAATTTAGAGTCTCTGCACAATAACATTGTAAGTTTAGGACAAACATTTAGAACCGTGAATCGGAAAACTGACTCCAACAATCGATCGATTAAATCACTTTGAGCGCAAGGTCAGTCAGGATACAGCGCCCCCTGGAGCAGAGAGCGTTACGGGCCTTGGCCAGGACCCCTGCTCTTCATCAGTAGCCCTGGGCCTTCACCGGTTGATCCACTCTAAGTGAATGTGTCCTGATTTCTTTAAAGCACTGCTGCAGTGTGGATCACTGACTCGCCCCACAGAATACTTACCGAAAATAAATCTATCCCAACATCGCCATCTAGTGGCAAGCACTTTCCTTCTCTACAAGTCTAACTGTCCCGATATATAATCTGTATACTGTATACTTGTGGCGTGATCGTCACCTGTTGTACCGACGCAGGTGCTGCTCCAGCTCTGTGATGCGTCTGAGTTTGTGCAGAAACCATTTATCGATAGCCGTGAGCTCATGAATCTGATCCACACTCACTCCATCATGCAGCGCCTGGAGGGACAAAAAGAAACAAAACAAAACAAAGCAGAACGTCAACACTTAATGCTTAACGCTGCTTAAGCGTTCTCTGATGAGAAACCGGTTGATCAGAGCGCTGGTACGAATCACATGAGACGCCGGGTGTGTTGGTAAACAGGAACGAGTAACATATTGTTAGGTCGTTGTTAAATAAGGGATAATGGCTCATGATTGCGAGCCGTCAGCGAGCCGCCTCCGCTGAATATAAAACGCCGACGCCGATGAGCCGTGACCGTCCGGGTGCCAATCGGAAGTCGGCCCTCGCTCGAGTGGAGACACAGAGAGAGAGAGAGAGAGAGAGAGAGAGAGAGACCGGCGAGAAAATTACGGTGTAGCAATTACCGCAAGGCTAACCTTGAGAGTTATTGATATTTCCTGCCTTGATGCAATTTGGGCCATTTGTTCCTAATGAGCAATAATTTTACGGAATGCTTGCTTTCACACAGCAACTGGATACGCGCGCATATTTATATTTATATCTCAAATCATTTTCAAGGTTACTCAGAAACAAGTTTGGGAAATAATTATTTGTAATTACGTTTTTCGAAAATCTATTTCAGCAGATTAAACAGGTGAGAATATTCTCCCGCCCACTCACAGCCTGGCCTGGGCAGCACAGTCACGCTGAAAATCTCTGACAAATAAATAAATAAACAAATAAATAAATAAATAACAGGTGCAAGTGAGCAGTTTAAAGTTCCACCTGTAGCGATTTCGTCCTGCCTGGATGTTCGGCGGTATCACCGCGTGTGCTGGCGAGCGTGAGAGCGTACAGAGCGCGGTACGAGCCGCCTACGCCGGGCCGAGCGCAGTGAAGCTAAAGAGAAGTGTGTATGAGGGTTACTGAGGGCCACAGCGGTCCTGAGCTCTACCTTAGCCAGGGAGAAGATACGGGTGCTGGAGGGAACGGCCAGCTCCTGGTGCAGGTCGAGCTGCTCGCTCCACGGCTTCTTCAAGGGCAGGTGTGGGGCAAAGCCGTCCACAGAGGGGTGGCACATCCGCAACGCCTTCTGGATGCTCTCTTCAAAGGTACGACCCACCGCCATGACCTGGGACAGGGGAGAAGGAAGGAGAGGAGGAGAGGAAAAAAAAGAGGAGAGGAGAAGTGAGGAGAGGAGAGAAGAAGAGAATGTGATGTGGAAAAAGAGGAGAGAGGAGTAGAGGAAAGGAAGAGCGGTGTAGGAGAAGAGAGAAGGAGAGGTACAGTACGAAAGAAGGAACGATCAGAGTAGAGGACAGAGGAGGCGGTCTCCCACCTCTCCTACGCTCTTCATGGCGCTGCCGATCTCGCGGGACATGCCCTGGAAGCGATCCAGGTCCCAGCGCGGGATCTTGGTCACTATGTAGTCCAGACTTGGCTCGAAGCAGGCCGTGGTCTTTCCCGACACCGCGTTCTTTATCTCGGGCAGAGGGACGCCCAGGGCCAGCTTGGCTGCCACGAATGCCAGCGGGTACCTGGGGCGAGACGTTTCACTCCGGTTATTCAGACAATCGAGGACTCGTTACTGACCGCTGTGAGACGACGACTGCAGGAGTTTACCATGAACATTCAGGAACAAAACACAGAGACACAGACCATAATAAACATCTCTATTACTGTATATCTCCGAGTGTTTCATTCCCCAACAACTTTATTTCATACATTTTATAAAAAATAACCATAACAATAAACATTAAAACAAATACATAATAAAATAAGAAAAATAAATAAATGAATAAAATAATAGAAAAAAATCTAATAATAGGAATAAAAATTAATTATTTGATAGACTTCGACAATTTTATTTTATAAATTGTACAAAATAACAATAACAGAAATGTAAATAACTAAAAAATAATAATAAAATACAAAAAAACAATAAATACAGTGGAACCTCGGGTTGTGAGTAACGTGGTTAACGAGTGTTCCGCAAACCGAGCAAAGATTTTTAATTAATTTTTATTCGGAAACCGAGCAAGTATTAGTTTTACTGTGTAAAACGGGAAGGGGCTAATTCCACACACACACACACTTATTTGTCAGGATTTACTTGTACTTTTTTATAAAGGTAAAGTGCAGATTAATTTGTTTTATTTTCATTTTATAGATTGTATTAATTATTTTTACGTATTTATTTGTTGGGGGCTGTGGAACGAATAATTTGAGGTTTCATTATTTCTTATGGGAAATGGTGATTTGGTTTACGAGTGTTTTGGAATATGAGCCCACTTCCTGAACAAATTATGCTCGTAATCCAAGGTTCTACTGTAATTATAAAAAATAACAAGGATAATAATAATAATAATAATAATAATTATTAAAAATAACAAGGATAAAAAAATTCTAATTAATAATAATAATAAATAATAATAAACATGCGGCAGCTCGGTGGTGTAGTGGTTAGCACTGTCGCCTTGCACCCGTGTTTAATCTGGAGTTTAGTCTTCAGCTCTTCAATAAGCGTCTCACTCTAACGAGCACTGTTGATTGTTGAACGTTTTGGATGTTTCAGTTCCAGACTCGTGATCCAGTAATGATCCTCTTTAAGAAATGTTCTCCTTCCTCAGAGTATCGCTCCTAATTATATTTGCAGATATCTGAACACTTCTATTTATGATGTTCTTTCGGCACCAGGTACACCCTCAGACCACCTCAGTTACAGATGAACTGATGTAACAGCTTCACACCTGCCCTGCAGTGACTGAGGAGACAGGGGACTCGAACAGAAAGTGCGGGTCATTTTTGACGCATGTATCAGAACTCTCAGCGTCCTCAAAAACTAGTATATTAAAGAAGAAATCTATAAAATGATATAAAACATGAGTTAAGCAGCTGACCGTCTCCATCACCTTATTAATGAACAGTGGACGCCAAAATATCTGCTTGTGAATAATCTGTACCTTCTCATAACATCATTTACAGTCAAACATCTCGTCATACAGTGTGTGTGTGTCTCTCTCTCTCTCCCTCTCACTGTATCAATAAGAAAAAAAACCCTATTGTTTCATTCTATGTGATTTTATTCTGTTTTTTTTTTTTGAAGTGGTCGACTTTGTCTAAATGTCTTTCTAAATATACGCCGTGGTTTCACACTGAACAGCCTGACTGGTGGGTGGGTGCTGTCAAAGTCTGGCATCCAATGTGTTTCACGTTTGGCAGGAGTCGTTTCTCGATAGTTCTGCGATAACGAACACAAAGCCGGCGTGTGAATCGCTCACTTTTCTAACTTTTGGGAAAGTTTCGCAGGTGAGACGCGAAACACTACGCCGCTGAAATCTTCCCTCCTGTTTCTCGATAATTACCTGCAACTGCTTTCAAAAGAAAAAGGCTATTAAAGGCTTTCAATATTAAATTGATACCATAAGCCATTATACATGTTGTACTGTACACTGATTACCAAAAGTATTCGCTCTTGAGTAACTCCCAATTCTTAATCCACAGGTTTTCATATGATGTTGGCTCCGCCCCCTTTGTATCTGTAACATCTTTGACTCTTCTGTGAAGGCTTTCCACAAGGTGTAGGAGTGTATTCATAGGAATGTTTGACCGTTCTTCAAGAAACGCATTTCTAAGGTCAGAAATAGATTTTGGACAAGAAGGCGTGGCTTGGCTCGCAGTCTCCGCCCTAATTCATCACAAAGGTGTTCTATTGGGTTGAGGTCCCGACTCTATGACGTGGTAAAGTGCTCGCCCTATCATCCGGAGCTCACTGGTTTGATTCCCAGGTGATGCTGTAACCTCTCGCAGCCGGAGGTCTAGAGAGAGCTGATTGGCCGAGCTCTCTCAGAGGGGAGGGAAGAGAGGTACTTAGTGCTCCCACATTAATCACGGCTCTACAGCCAATCAGGGGCGTCTGTGAGCTCATGCAAGCAGAAGGAGCGGATAGCGCTGTCCTCATAGTGTGTTACTCCGCCCCCAACGATGCGTGAGCGAGATGCGGTCGGCTGGCGTCACATGGGTCGGAGGAAACACATGATAGTCTTCGGCCCTCCCGACTGAGTGGTAGTAGTAGCCTTAATGTGGAGCCCCCTAGTGACGGGGAGGAATTGGATAAAATCGGGGGGAAAATCCAAAAAAAAAAAAAGTATGTTTTTCTTAGTAAAGTCAATTTTTTTTTCTTAGAGTATTTATTAGTGAAGTTACCATATTAGTGTTGAGATTTAATTATTTCTTTTTTTCTGTTTCATGATTTTATTTTCTCTCATTATAAATGATAGCAAAAGGAAAAACTTCATTCGCTTCTTCAGCCCACATTTTCTATCCTATCCATAATTCTAAAACACCCCTTACAGTACCATTTCTAAAGCTCAAACCCAAAGGGCATTCATTACCCAGTAGCTTTAGATGCCAGCGCGGAGCTTCTGGACAGCCGGGCGTTCACCTCGATGATGCAGTACTCCAGGGACGACGGGTTCAGGGCGTACTGGATGTTGCACTCCCCGACGATGCCGAGGTGGCGCACCACTTTAATGGCTGTCTCCCGCAGCATGTGGTACTCCTCGTTGGACAGCGTCTGACTCGGTGCCACCACGATGGAGTCACCTGGAACAGACAAAAAGAGACTAGGCGATTTAAACTGCTCTGGTCTGATCTCTATTTATATGAAACGTTATTGTTTATTCATTCATTTTCTATAGCAGTTATCCCATACAGGGTCAGGACACAAGGCAGGGTACACACTAAAGTGTGTGCATACCGCTCATACTGTACATTCACACACAATTTGGGAATGACGATTAGTCAACTGCATGTCTTAGGTAATAAATTCTTCATTCCTTGGTTAACGTTACTGATTGTGTAGTGCCACATTTTATCACGTAAATGTATTTTATTGGGATTTTATGTGACAGACCAACACAAAGTGGCACTTTATTGTATTGACTAATAATGTGACTTCTGAAGGCGATCGGTTCCACTGAATTTTAGTAAGGCCGATCAGAGTAAAGGGGGCTGAATACAAATGCACGCCAAAATTTTCACATATTTATTTGTAAAAAAAAATTTTAAACCATTTTTAATTTTCCTTGCAGTTTACAATGATGTGCCACTTTGTGTTGGTCTGTCACGCAGTGGCAAACAAAATTAAAATAAAACTTTTAATACTCGCCTGTAATTAGGCATTTATCAGGTGATTAAGCATCATTACTACTAGTATAAAATACAGTGGAACCTCGGATTGCAAGTAATGTGGTTTACGAGTGTTCCGCAAAATTTTTAATTGGAAACTGAGCAAGTATTAGTTTACGAGTGCCAAGTATCATGTATCACGCATGCGACTCTTATTTTGACACAGAGCGGCAAGTGATCACAACTGAGCCAATGATTTTTCTATTTCTATTCTATTTCTATTTTTCTAACTCAGCTCTGTCGCGATTCTTTTCAAAGGTAAGGTGCTGGCTCATTTGTTTTTTGTTTTTTTTTTACTTTACAGCAGTGATTCCGTATGCTCACGCAAGTATCATTAGAGAAATTTCTTTTTTCCCCCGTTAAGACAGTGTTTGCATTGTGTATGTTAGTTGTGAAACTTAAAAAGCGAGGTATTAAGTGCAGGTTAATTTGTTTTATTTTTACTTTATATATTGTATTAATTATTTTTATGTATTTACAGTGGAACCTTGGATTGCGAGTAACTCGGTTTACGAGTGTTCCACAAGACGAGCAAAATTTTTTAATACATTTTGACTTGAAAAACGAGCATGTCTTGGTTTATGAGTGGCAAGTTTTTTGACACCGACACACACACACACACACACATTCTCTTGCCTTTACACCCCCCCTCCCCGGCTTCACACAGACACACACATTCTGCTCTACACAGAAACTCTGCTCTTTCGCGATTCTTTTCAAAGGTAAGGTGTTGGTTCATTTATCTGTTGGGATTTTTTTTTTACTTTTTTAAAAGGTAAAGTGAAGGTTAATTTGTTTTATTTTTACTTTATATATTGTCAATTATTTTTCTGTATTTATTTTTTTTGGGCTGTGGAACGAATTATTTGAGTTTTCATTATTTCTTATGGGAAGGTTTGATTTGGTTTACGAGTGTTTTGGAATAGGAGCTTGCTTCCGGAACGAATTATGCTCGTAATCCAAAGTTCCACTGTATTCTTTTGGGCTGTAGAACGGAATAATTTAAGTTAGGGTTCATTATTTCTTATAGAAAAATTCTATTTGGTTTACGAGTGTTTTGGAAAATTAGCCCGCTTCCGGAACGAATTAAGCTTGTAATCCAAGGTTCCACTGTAAAAGCCTGACTCACATCGCATCCAGTCAGCAGCTCCGCTTGCCATAAGAAGTACTGGAAAAGACTCATTGAGAATGGTCAAATCACATGAGGCCAAATATTTAAACAATATTGATTCGCTAAGAACAAAAGTGGGAGGATGATTTGAAAAGATCCAATCAGAGCTCAGCCTCAGGTCACATGCTTTTCAAAAATGTACGTGGCTACATAGACACTCGTTTGTCCGGCGCCCCACATACACCAACACAAATGAACGTAATACAGTTTAGATTTTCTTTTATTGTAAATAAATTATATTAAGAAATACAGCGGAATATTGTGACTAAATGACTTTACTTCATTATTAAAATAAATAATTATTATGTTAAATAATTACATGTTAAAGAAGCATTCTTCTCCGCCTAACTTTAAGGGGGGGGGGGCGGCGCCCCTGCGCCCCGTATTGACCGGCCGCCACTGCTGTCAAATATAAAATCTTAATACAATACAATGACGTGACAAAATGTGGAAAAGTTCAAGGGGTGTGAATACTTTTGCAAGGCATTGTATTAGAATAGTACTAAATTTGGCTTTTAATCTTAATTTTAAATACACACTGATTATAGATTTTCGTGGTACAGAATCATGCAGAATAAATGCATTTGAGAAGCAATTACATTTCCCCATCAGTGTTTAAACCTGAGGATTATTGCATCATAAAATAGACGAGCCAATCACGCTGCAATATGCAAATTTAATCATTAAAGCTCAGTTTACAGAAAAGTGAACAAGTTGTTTAAAATCTTAATGAAGGTAAAACTTTATACTGTTAGTTTTCGGCTGCCTAAAGAAGAATATGTTTTATCCACTATAAGATGATCAGTAGGTGTGATGAGCATGGTGCTGCACCTGTGTGGATGCCTAACGGGTCGAAGTTCTCCATGTTGCAGACGGTCACGCAGTTATCAGCCACGTCCCTGACCACCTCGTACTCCACCTCCTTCCAGCCCAGCAGAGACTTCTCCACCAGGATCTGACTGCTCATGGCTAAAGCCTGGCACACAAAAAACACAAAAGAAATTCAACAATTCTGTTTATTTGCCTGTTTTCACTCACATCCGGCTCAGCTCAGGAGGGGCTCACTAATTAGGTCATATAGATGCAGACGAGCTAAATTAGAAAAAGGGAAAAAAGGAATGAAAAAAAAGTGCGGTCCTCAGGTTTGGGACTCCCAAAACGAGTGTTCCTCAGGGCCAGTGCAAAAAACACATCTTATTAAAGGTATATTTCAAGCTGAAAGCGAACAGGCTGGTGGTGTCAGCGTTATCACGAGTAATCGAGGCATTCAGCACTTTTATAAGGTGAAAAGAAGAAGGAAAAGGGAAAACTAAACCTCAATCAGGGGGATATCTCAAATGAATCTCATCTGTGCATGCATTTTTTGGAATGGTTTAAACACACACACACACACACTTCGGGACGTGGGTGTGACGTGGGTGGAAGGGGAATCTCAGCCGTACCTTGCGTGCGGTCTCTTCCAGTTTGCGCGGGTCACTGCACAGGCCGGAGCCGAGGCCGCCGAGAGCGTACGCCGAGCGAACCATCACCGGATACCCGATTTCACCTGCAGCGTTCAGAGCGTCTGCCACCTACAGGACAACGCCAAGTATTACAACATAACACTCTCGGGTTCTTTTCATTAGCAGCGGTTTTGCGTTATGTGGATCTTGCTCGAACTTTCTTCTTCATTTAGTCGTGTTTTGTATGATAATGAGAGGAAAACATGAGATGGTATGTGGTATAAATCAATCAGAGATGCTAATGCATTGCTGCAGACAATAAGGAAACTGATTTAAAATGTATTGATTTTCAACGTTCAAATTTTTTCCTCAACTTTTTTTTTAACCAACACTCACTGTAATACACAACACAGACAAAAAAAACAAGTAATGTCCAATTATAAATTATTTACATTTGTTTTAATAAGCAATAAAACCTGCGGCCGTGCTATTATCGGAAATGAATCAACAACAGAGAAGGTTAAGCTTAGTTTTTATATTTATCAAAGAGCGACACAGTGGGCCTCATGTAACACCCCTAAACACCATATAGGGTCAGGTGCATGTTGTGCCGTGCGCAAATCGGGCGCTAGAATTAAAGAAAACATTAGCGGATTGGGTGGCGCAGTAGCACTGTTCAAACTCCAGTTTGAAGGTTCGAATCCCGCCTCGCGTCTGCCTGTCTGTTTGGAGTTTGCATGTTCTCCCTGTACTTGGTGCGTTTCCTCCGGGTAACTTTGGTTTTCTCGCCGTTCCCAAATGACCTATAGTCCTAAGACCTATGTGTAAGTGTGTGTACCTTGCGCTGGAGTGCCCTAGGTCTCCACCCTCGTGCCCTAAGTCTCTTGGGATAGGCTCCAGGCCCCCCACACGTATAAAAGATGAATGAATAAACACTGGTGAATCACAGACATGAATGCGTACGAAGAAAATAAAAGGCCATAGAGACTATATAAATATATAAATTTTGTATACCGCTTCTTGCATGAGTCACATTGTTATTTTAATCCATTTATCATCACTGTTGGAATATCTATGGAACGAATCATCAGAATCATTCAAATACTAATTTCTTCCTTATAGAAAGTGTGTTAATGTACATGTAACTAACTAGATCAAACAATAACAGGATCTCAGCAATTAATCTACTGATAAACACTGATCTTTTTTTTTAACACTTTTAAGCAGCTTTTCTGGAAGTTTTCACTGACACTAGAAACTAATTCCATAAATGTTAAAGCATCTATAATATTAACTTGTAGTTATGTGTAGACATTCAGGTGGGTCTCCAGTGTGTTTGTGTGTGTGCAAAAAAAAAAAAAAAGAACTTAAATGAACTGTGACCTTCTATGTAAATGAGCTACTGCAGTAGCTCATTTACATAGAAGCTGAAATGGTGTGTTTGGAGCATTAACACACTTCGGGGTGTCAAACTATCAAATATGGGACCTTTAAATAAAAAAAAAAATTCTCATTCTCAAAACTTTACAACATATATTAAATAAAAATAATGGCCTTATCATTAGCCGTTGATTATATATGAATCATCCATGTGAGAGAGTAAGCGTATGTTAATATAACCTAAAAAGCTATAAAAATAAACTTAGCATTTAATACTGCTGTGACGTCCACATTTATTGAGTAACTACACTGTATTTGTTCTGATCGTTACTTAAAATAAGACCATGATGATTAATGTTAACTGAAAGTTTAATTAAGGTTTTCGGGGGTTAATTCAGTGTGACTCCATAATAAAGCCTACATGGCGTGTTCCAACATTTACATCCACTAATCTGGGTTCAGTTGATTAACCTGTACTGGAAATACATTAATAAGAAGAAGTATTAATGAGTTTCCTAACAATAAGGCTTAATTAATGCTTAAATGTCACCATGGATGTTAGACAAAGGAGCATTAATGAAAAAAAACACATTTTGTTCCGATTGAGAAGATCATGTAGGTGGAGAGCGAATAGATGAGCGCGTCTCTCACCGACTCCACGGCGACGCTGGGAGCGATCCTCTCGTCGATCTCCTTCAGCTTATCAGCAAACAGCTGTCTGTCCTCAGTGGCGATGATGGACTCTACGGGAGTGCCCAAAACCTTCACGCCGTACTGCTGCAGCACGCCGCTCTGAAACAGCTCCACTCCTGAACGCACACACACACACACACACACACACACACACACACACACATACAGGATGTTTTATTAAAGATGGCTCAAGCAAGTTATTGATTTGATATCGATGACATGCAGGTAAGGAGTGTGAAGTCAGTGGGCCAGTGCTGGCTCAAACGGTTATGGCTGTAGGTTACTGGGTTACTGATCGAAGGCTCGGGGGTTCAAGTCCTTGAGAAAGGTCCTCAACCCTATCTGATCCAGGGGGCGATGTATCCTGCCTGACCCTGCGCCCTGACCCCAGATTCCTAACTGGTCTATGAAAAAATCATTTCACTGTGTTGGAAGCTACAGGTGACAAATAATTGAATCTCACAGAATGTTTTAAGTATAAAACATGGTGCAGTGTCAAAACATAAGAGTCATATCTAATACAAGCAAAGGTTAGGACAGAACTCATGAAGGTTTCTTCATTTTGTTCTATCAGGGAATTTGTCCTGGTCAAAGATATTTTATGGACACCTTAACCAAATTACAATTTTATATATATATTTTTTTTTTTATTATTTTTTTTTTATTATAAACAATATCTTGTGGCCAACACTTTGGGAAACACTGGTCTAGCCCAAGAGGCAACCTCCAGTTCTGAAAAATTAAGCCAATGTGCAGGTGCCAGACCATGATGCAGTTCCTCGGATGTCCACTGGGGGCTGGCTCCAAAAGCGAGTCAATCCCCACAGACACCCATGTTAAAATTACCAACTTAATATTAGAAATAAAATATAAAATAAATATTTACAGAGTAGTACAAAAAGTTTTTTTTTTTGTCTCAATAGCCATCATGACAACTGTACAAGGGTGAATTTTAATGTAACTCGAGTGATAGCTGCATTGTAGGCATCAAACTGCTAGTTTATGCATTTTACACTTTAGCTAACTAGCTTACTGGAACCGTTGTTGTTTAACTTACCTCAAGAAAGAGTAGGGGTTGACATGGGACGACGTGTAGGGAAATGATGATGAAGTTCAAGAGAATGTATTAGCATATAAATTAACGTTAGCCACTATAGCATTTTAGCTAAGCTAAAACTAAGCTCACTCGTAGGCAAGCAGAATTCCAAACAATATCCAGGCTCTGTGTATTCCATCCATTTGCACCTTTATGGATTAACCATAGGAGATAAGGAACTTGTGCCTTTGTTTTTACTGAAACTTTGACAAACAGCATCAAACGGACTCAGCTTACGAACCTGAGGGCCTGCTTCTTCTTCTGTCCCGAGCTGACAGGAATCAGCTGTCAGGGAGTCCCAGAATGAAGGACTCCGCATATACATCAGTAAAGATTAGTGTACGAACTGTTCCCTGGTTGGTATCCACTGTTCCGATGCAGGAGAACACCCAAACAGTAAAATACAGACGACATTACTTGTTACAGGGGTTTACGGCTGTGTTTATTGTCACTGTTTACGTTCCCCAGAATGCTGATGCTAACGATGCACGGAGGGAGCTTTATGACAGCATTAGCTCAATCCAAAACAAGCACCTGGAGGCACTCTACGTGACTGCAGGAGACTTCAATCATGTAAACTGACGGCCATTTTACCAAGGTTTCAACAGCACATCAACTGTGTCACCTGAGGGGAGAGTATGCTTGACAGAGTGTGTACCATCAGGAAAGGGAAATATAAAGCCATCCCCCGCCACCACCTTGTCCTCCCGGAGCATATCTCCATCGTGCCGGTCCTAGCATATTGTGTGAGTTTAAGTACAGAAAGCCAACACAAAAGACCATCACTGGGTGAACTGCCTTGGGTTGCACTGATTGTATGATGTTCAGAGAGTCGGCAACAGGGGAATAGTTGTGGTCCTCAATGAGCATACGTCACAAGCTATATTTGTGTAGTTAGGATGTTACTGTCAACTGTCAACCAACTGCCACACATTTCAACCAGAAACCCTGGCTGAATGCAGAGGTCTACACATTACTAAGAGTTTGCATTCAAGTCAGAGGATGCCACAAAATTCAGGGCAGCAACAAGAATTCTGGTGGCAGGATACCAAATACAAAGTCATTTCTCCACTGATTAACCCAGGAGTGTTTGGAGAGGCATTAAGAAGGTCACAGGTTATAAAGACATGTTGCTGAGTGCCCTATAGACCTGTCTGTACCTGATGCCCTTTAACACCATTTAGGCCCATTCTGAGGAACACCTCCTCCATGTCCAGGTCCCTGATACACCAGAGGATAATTTCGTGGAGGTCTCCAAACCTGCCTTCCCCACTCATCGATGAAGCAGACGTTGAGGTTGGTCCCTGCGTCAAATACCTGAGGGGTGTATTTTGCAAACTATATCACCTGGAGCCACAACATGGTCTGGAAGCCCCATCAGTGCCTATACTTCCTGAGGAAGCTGAAGACGGCTGGTCTTGACCCCTCCAGCCTCACCTCTTTTTATGGCAGTGTGGTGGAGAGCTCCTGTAATGAAGCAGATTCTCGTTTGCTGGGAAGAAGTCCCTGGAGACGGTGGTGAAGTCTGCTCGGCAGATCACAAGGTCTCCACAAGTCCAAGTGTCTCTACAAGTGTCTCTACAAGTCCAAGGTCTCCTGCATCATGTGGTATGACTGCATCATGGTATGCTAACAGACAGTTAGCCCCATCCCTTCTGGCAGGAGGTTACCCAGCATACGGGCTAGTACCACCAGGATGAGGAGCAGCTTCTACCATGACGCCATGAGACTTATGAATAAAACACCACTGGACACTCTGCCTTAATGCACTCTGTATTAGTTTCATGATCAAGCCATTCTGCCTTTATCTCCTTATTATTGTTGCAACTCAGATTCATGGATTTGTTTGTATTTATTGGATTATTGGGTGTTTTTATAGATTACTGTCGGCTCCTTCTTTAATTTCACTTAATTTCGCTCCTGGAATGACACTAAAGACTTTTGAACCTAAAATTTGTGAGGATCTCACCACAGTTAAGTGCCGTTTGTCCGCCCATAGAGAGCAGGATGCCATCGGGTCTCTCGTTTTTGATCACCTCCGTCACAAACTGGGGTGTGATGGGCAGGAAGTAGACCGTGTCTGCCTGTTTGGTCCCCACCTCGTTCGTCTGCACCGAGGCGATGTTCGGGTTCATCAGCACCGTCTTCAGGTTCTCCTCCTGCATACACAGCAACGTGACCGATGTTTCTTCTGCCCCAGTGTAACATTTGCTGCATTTCCTGATCCGTTGTGATATTAATAAAAAGTCGTATTAGCAACGCCCACAGCGCCCGGTCGCACACGAACACTGGGTTTTATTCCAGGACTCATAAATCATACTAAAAGACCAAAAAAAAGATTATTTCCGGAAAAAAGCGACTACTCCGACATACTGACACTGATTTCCTTCACCATGCAGGAATATCCACCCAGTACTAATTCACTAATTATATACGTATTCGCAATTTGCCGAGAGCTCCGTCTGGCAGTTTGATTGCGTGGGTGGTTAACACTGATGTGGTTATAAATCACACATTAAGGAAATGTGGCTGTACTGTAAACAGAGATAAAAACAGAGCAATATCATTACTTAGAGGAGACCTACGAGTGTATAATTGGCATTTATTTACACATCTCATGAGCTGGAACAGTCATTTATACTAATTATGGATACCGCAATACACCATTGGTTCAGTCACTAATCAGCTGCTGTGTTGGCCTCCAGGGGGAAATCTGATAAAAATTTAAATAAAAAATGACCCATTTGGTGAAGAGCTGAGGAATGCATACCATATACCCCGGGTGTATTACAGACGTGGGCTAGAACATTGCTTGTTCCACTTATGAGTGAACACCAGTGGGATTTGATCGCATTGAGAAAGTGATTCAAATCGATTCAATCAAATGATGCGTGTTTTGACTCTCAATGCTCTGGCATGTAAGGATTGATTGGAGGAAAGTAAGACTGCCACTCGTTATTCACATTCTACTCTGTTGTTTGTCCATTACTCTTACCTGATCCTCGTTCTATTCAAAGCGTGCAGCTTGACCACGCCCATCTCCACCTGACCACGCCCCTCACACCACAGGCTTCTTATTCTCTTAAATTCAAGTCAGCATATTGTCATTTTTCTACTCTCAATTTTTTATTTTAGTTTTTTTTTTTACTAGCATGAAAGATACTAAAGTAACAATGAATCTTTACTGTCTTTACTCTTGCTTAGTGAATGTCTAAAACTACCTGAGGCTACATTTAAAAGCTGAGACTAAAATAAGGTCCATGATTTGTAATCAGAATATTCGATTATCAAAACAGTCATTAGTTAGACTTGGTTATTTAAAGGATCCACTGCTGGTCTTTATGCTCTGGGGAGATTTTTGTCGTACGTACTGTACAAGCCAAGTTAAAGTTTTTTTTCCCTTTTTTTTTTTTTTTTTGCATTTTGTGCAAAATTTAGTTAGAATGTTATCAAGGATGGTAGCAGGAAGAAAAAAGAGGCGCTTTCAGTTTGGTTTTTAAAGCAGCTGGTGCCAAGAGGAATCATGAATGAAGATTAAGCGAGATTTAATGTCTGTTTATTTCATATTTTACTTCATTTACACGTCTTTTCTAAATGTTTTAATTGTTTTTATATGCAATAATATGATTATAGTGTTGGAAATTGGTAAAATTTTTCGGTGGCTTGAACGGATTATCTGCATTTACATTATTTCCTATGGGAAAATGCCTTAAGAACTCGCCTCCGGGTCAGATTCAATTCGTATCATGTGTCTGACCAAAAGTTCAATTCCCAGCCGGGTTCGATTCCCGTTTCTGTGTGCATGGAGTTTGCATGTTCTCCCCGTGCTTGGTGGGTTTTCTCCAGGTACTCGGGTTTCCTCCCACAGTCCAAAGACATGTAGGTTTTGTTAACTGGCAGTAGGGTGTGAATGCGTGTGTCCCTGCGATGGATTGACACACTGTCCAGGGTGTTCCCAGTCTTGTGATCCAAGTCTCCTGGGATAGGCTCCAGGCCCCCCGCAACACTGAATACAGGATTAAGCGGTATAGACGATGAGTGAGTGAGTGAGTGTCTGACCAATAAATTCGGGCTTTAAAATGACAATTCAGTGATTTTCAACGTAAAACTATTCCAGACAAATGTACACATTTTGCGTAGGTGAAAACAGGTGTGAAAGCATCCTGATGAACATTCCGATGTGTCCTGTTAGTCTTACCTTCATGGCTTTCACGGCCTGCGAGCCCGAGTAGTCAAACTCACCCGCCTGGCCGATGGACAGACCACCCGAGCCGAGCACCAACACTTTAGACACCTGCAAAAAAAAAAAAAAAAAAATTCTAATTTGCCTTAGAAATCCAGAAACACATCAAAAAACTCTGAACCTGTTTTGTATTCAACCTGTACTGTACGAGTGTGATCCACATCCACCGCTCTCTCACTCCTTCATACGTGTGGCTGCAGCGCTCTCACCTGGGCTCTCGGTGGAACTGCAGGCTTCTTCGGCATCACAGACATTATGCTGCAGTTTTTCCCCTTCTTTATGAGCGACAGGAATGCATCAAAGAGGAACTGTGCAGAAACAAAAGAAATCAAGGCGAATGATTAAAAAAACACAAACGTCGACACGAACAATAAAACATCCCGAGTACGAAGTGTTCCTGTTATCTCTGAACAAGCACAGCGTAATTTAATTGTGTTCGACGCAGAGCATGAAATGAAAGGTTCGGGATGTAATTACAACAGATATTCATGCATGACGCTGGAAACAAAACAAATCAATCAATCAGCAGCTGCAGTACCTCTGTATCAGTGGGGCCGCCTTTGGCTTCCGGATGAAACTGTGCCGTGAAGATTGGCTTGGTGCTATGCATGATGCCCTAATTGAAGTAAAAATGAAATCAAAGGAAAAGAAGAAGAAGAATCCAAGCTGAATCAAAAAAACATAACTACACTAAATATTTTTAGCATTATTAACAAAATAGTTCCACTCATAATATTAGACCATTATTAGTTCACCATGGTTTACAAATTATAGTTAATCGCTGGCAGCATCGAATATACATCTGTGTCTTTTTGTTTTTGTAGAGCATTATTTAAAGAAATAATGCTGAACACTACCTCCTCCCACCAGCAGAGGTCACCATCTCCTGAATGCTACAGCAGATGACTTATTCACTCTTGGTTTACGTATTAGGCAGTACACTGACTTGGTGGTTAGCGCTGTCACCTCGCGCCTTCGTTATCTATGCATCCACAGATAACGGATGAATGAATGAATGGATGGATGGATGGATGGATGGATGGTTAATACATGCATAAAATAAAAGATATAATGATAAAAAGTGTGTTATGGATAGTATTCTGTATGGTTGATTAAACTTTCTCCGTTTTGCTTCCTTCAAGAAACTACTGATTACTGATAAAGAGGTTCGTGCCTCCTAGGTTTGTAGACGACTTTCTAAGCTCGCCAGGTGATGAGTGATGTGGATTTATCTTGGTAGAACACTAACCTATAGATCCAGTGTTACAGACATAACCAGCAAACCAGTTTACTTTTGCTTCTTTCTGGTCGGAGTTTGGAAATTACACGTTACAACCTCTCCGTAAATATCACAGGATTACACTCTATCCGAATGAATTTAATCGAACTGTCCAATTTACATGGAAAATAAATAAATGAAACAAATCAATAAAACAGTAGAGTAACAAAAGTCGAATCACAAGTAATGCTGTTTCTTAATAAATAGTTAATAAACTTTTACAAATGGTGATGACTTATTTTGAAGTGACACACGGGCGAGGTACAGATTCAGCGAGGTAAAGACTCAGAACATGGATAAGCTTAGAATCAGTAAATTCATTTTAATCATTTTTATGTAACCCCTTTATCCAAATACAAATCTCTAAAATACAAAGAATTATTTACACCCTGAAAAATGTAGTATTTTACAGTGTTATGGATCTGACATTAAACAAACAAACCTGAGAGCGCAGGTATGACATGATATGATTTGAGATATGAGATACAATATATGATATGAGATGAGATATGATATGGCATGAGATGTGATCTATGAGATGTGATATGAGATATAATATGATATATCATATCATATATA
>QMIH01000264.1:89946-129730 GCA_003987875.1 Clarias batrachus | reverse complement strand
TATGATATGATATGATATGATATGATATGATATGGTATGATATATGATATGGTATGATATATAAGATATGATATGAGATATGAGATGATATGATATGATATGAGATATGATGTATGAGATATGATATGATATGATATATGATATGGTATGATATATGAGATATGATATGAGATATGAGATGATATGATATGAGATATGATGTATGAGATATGATATGATATGATATGATATGATATGATATGATATGATATGATATGATATGATATGATATGATATGATATGATATGATATGATATGATATGATATATGAGTACATACACTGAACTACACTGACCACCAATCACACACCAGTAGACTGGTGACAGGATCATGGGCACCCCAGGCCCACCCTCAGGCCCCTCAGGAACCAAAGGCCAGTGCATCCGGTGCCATCCACAGAAAAGTCAATACAGCTCAAATCACAAAAAAAACTCAGTGCTGGATACAATATTAAGGCACCAGAACACCCAGTGCACTATGGCCCACAGCCCTCAGCAAGCAAAGGGCACAAGGCCTCCGACCCGGCTTTTAAATTCCCCAGATCCCAATCTAATTGAATGCACATGGGATGAGTCAAACAAAGGAATCTGATCCAGAGAAGCAGCACCCGGCAACCCACAGCACCCAAAAGATCCACCGGTAGCATCCTGGTGCCGGACACTACACACACACACGCCCAAAGGCCCTGCAGAGCCATGCCCCAGGGGGGCCAGAGCCACCCTGGTGGGACAAGGGAAACCCAAAATTCAGTCAGGTTCAATGTTATGACTAAGCGCTGTATGTATGAAGTGTTAACATCTCAAATCTAATTCCAAGGTAAACCACCAAAATATGTCTGAATGTGTGGAGACCAGACCTCATTGGTTCCATCGTTGGCATTGATGAAGAGTGGACTCCAGTCTATCGGCAGAGACTCGCTGTCTATCCCGTAGCCGTGATTCTGGGCCGTGATGAAGGCTTGTCCCGTCATCATATTCAACACCGGCTGGTTCTGGCCTCTACACGTACAGACGAGGACAAGAGTGTTCAGGAGATCAAAACTCATCACTGTGGCATTTCTAAAGATGCAAAAACCAACACGGGTATTATCTCACCCTCACTTACCTGTTCCCCATGGGCAGTTTGTACGACCGCGCGCCAGCAGCCAAAGCCACCACCTGGTTCCCCATACAGATACCAAACACCGGCTCAGGACGATCGCTCTCCAGAACCTGACACGGAAACACCATCGGACGAGAACACAAACATGACACGAGGCATTTAATGCAGAAAAGATTCAGGTCACATGAGTTGTTTTCTTGGTTAAGCTGTATCCAGGTCTAATCTTACACCACAGTCAGGAAAGTACTTCAACTACATAGCTACACTTCACAGCTCTGTCTGCTCATGACCAACACCTGAGAATTGTCTGAGTCAGGTAGATATTATGTTATGACTCATTTTGATAAAGATGTCAAAAATTATTATGTCCATATATTCATATGTTTATTCCGGTTTATTCAAAACTATCTTATGTGCCTGTCGTTGATGGTTAAAGAGTTAAACAGAAACAGTTTAAAAGATAAATCTAATAATAATCTGCTGCTCTTTAATATAATCAGTGATATTATTATTATTATTTCAGGTTGAAGACAACGTGCATGTCTGTCTGTCTTTCTGTACGGCAGAACTCTCTGTCTAATTTTCTGTGTTAATACATTCCGTAAGGTTGAGTATTTTACACCTTGTTTACACTAAGTTGTACTTCTTTCATCTTCAGTAATCGGAGAGAGAATCACAGATGAGAAATGGAAAAAGTCGATCAGATAAAGATGAAGTTTTGTCTTAAAACGATTCCAGCGTGTTAAAATTCACTTMTACCACTTCAGCGCTGTTATTTCAGACAAAGTGAAAACACGAACTAATCCCAGTCAAAATATTCACTTTATCTTTTCTAATTAATATCTATTGGTGCAGGTGTTTGTTTACATTGAGACAGTAGCGCATTAGTAGCTTATTTTAAAGTAAATTATTAAATCCCACACGTAACTGTTCATAACATCACTTTCACTCAACATTTAGATTTCACTTATGGCGCAAGCTTCAGTTTGCATACTGTACATCCCATAATTTTGGAGTAAGCCGTGCTGAGTCACTGTCGTGTGTTCCGTCAGGATCGTATACGTGCATTAAGATCGTTCCGCATACACCGTGTATACATACTGTACATATTTAATTAGACAAAGTCACATTTATATACAGTAAATAAATGCTTTTTTGTAATTTGTTTGTTGTAATTTTGTATGTTATTTGTTTTTTAATTACCCCAAGTACATTATTTGCCTTGTGTTAATGTGAATGCTGATGCTACATAACGTGACCTTAACCATGACTGAAAACCAGATTCTGCACATCTTTTCCATAAATCATGCAGGAGTTTGGAGCTGTTATATGATAATTATGGAGAGGAGTGTATTAGTGTTAGAGGAGTGTAAGAGGAGAGTAGCATGCTGGATGAGGTACCCTGCGGATGTTCTGGATGAGAGTTTCAGCCAAAGCGGGGTTTCCAGGGCCATTAGAGATGAACAGGCCGTCGTACTCGAGGCTCATGAGGTCCTGATCCCACGGCACCAAGTGCACCTCCGCACCTTGCTAAACACACGCACAGTAAATATGCACATAAACATAAATATATACAGTATATACATCAGATGTGCATGTGTTCATGCAGAAGTGTATAAATGGTTGTACGTCTGGTTTGTGTCCCCCACATAGTGCACTAGCTTTCCATTTAACATAATTTGGGATTCAGGTTAACGGATCTAATATTCTAAAGTGTAATAAAAGGAAATACGGTGGAACCTTGGATTACGAGTATAATTCGTTCCGGGAGCGGGCTCGAATTCCAAAACACTCGTAAACCAAATCAAATCTTCCCATAAGAAATAATGAAAACTCAAATAATTCATTCCACAGCCCAAAAACATAAATACAGAAAAATAATAAATACAATATATAAAGTAAAAATAAAACAAATTAACCTGCACTTTACCTTTAAAAAAAGTTAAAATAAATCCCAAAAGATAAGTGTTTCCGTTTGTGTGCGCAGAAGCTGTGTATTTTTGTGTGTGTGTGTGTGTGTGTGTGTGTGTGTGTGTGTGTGTGTGTGTGTGTGTGTGTGTGTGTGTGTGTGTGTGTGTGGAATTAGCCCCTTCCCTCGCTTCGTCTTACACAGTAAAACTCCTCCTCCCTCCCCCACCTCGCTTTTTAAGTTTCACAACAAACACACACAACGGAAACACTGTTTTAACGGGAAAAAAGAAATCTCTCTAATGACACTCGCATGAGCAATGGAATCACTGCTGTAAAGTAAAAGTAAAAAAAAATAAAATAATGAACCAGCACCTTACCTTTAAAAAGAATCGCGACAGAGCAGAGTTTCTGTGTAGAGCAGAGTGTGTGTGTCTGTGTGAAGCCGGGGAGGGGGGTGTAATGGCGAGAGAGTGTGTGTGTGGTTGTGTGTTTGTCGGTGTCAAAAAAACTCGGTACTCGTAAACCAAGACATGCTCATTTTTCAAGTCAAAATTTATTCAAAATCTTTGCTCGTCTTGCGGAACACTTTTCCTTTTTTATGCATGACTCTACACAGTGATGGTGATGGTTATTTTTCGCACATGCACAAAGTAATCTGTACAGAGAGCCGAGTCAGAATGCTACAATATTTTCAGTTGCGTTGCCTAACATTTCCATTCTGATTAAACTTAATGTGAACAGTTTTGTGTGAATGTATTTTTTAGTTTGTTTTGTTAATACTGAAGAAAACAAATGTTTCAAACTGATAGAGATTATTTTGCGCTAGGCTTCTTCAAGTCACAATGATGCTAATTGCCACGGTTACATCAACGTGATGATGTCTGTGTAATTTTGCAAAATGCTATAAACTGTGTCGATGTGGAAGTAAACAAAAAGTTGCACATATAAAATATATTAACCACACGATCACTAGTGCTTACAGCATCCCACACAGCTTTGTTAAGTATATAACATGGTCCTCTTTCACAGAACGTATCACAGACCGCTCGGGTGCCGGCAGTTATGGAGAGTATACGTCCTCTTACTTGGCTTTAACATTAAACAACAACAAAATAAAAATCCATTCCATGCACTTGTTGCACTTGCAGCAGTCGTTGTTTTACGAAGCTGGTAGTTTCACGTCACTGAATACATGACAGACAGAAGTGACACGATTGGCTTTTATGTTGTTCAAGGCAGTTAAGAGAAGATTTTGAAGCAGTTTGTGGATTAATCGTTTTGTCACTGGTAACATTGTGTGCCAAAGGATAAAAAAATCCAAAAATGGTCTTTATTGCGTTTTTGCTATCAAACTGTTCTGTTTACATTATATTAGGAGACATGAATTACAAAAAAAACTAACCGCTTATAAACGTCTGTATTGGTCTACTGGAAGTATATTTTTCCATTATGAAAATGCAATTGTTTTTTTTTCTTTCTTTACTTTATATATGCTCTTTTTCTTAAAATAACGATGGCCAGGGAAAGTTCTGGCTCGATACACTCTAAACGGCGGTCATAGCTAGTATTAGCAAACTAACTACCCTTACTTTCTATCTTTATTAGATGTTGTGCTATTTATTATCACTTAATAAAGATACAATAAAGTTTGGGGAGAGAGGCGGAAAAGCTCTGGAAGCAGAAAATCTAATCTAATCAAAATATGCTCCAGTGAATACCTGTTACCATAGCAACCTATGTGTCACCTTGACGAGCAGCCTGATGATGTTGTGCTTGATCCCACAGTCAACAGCCACCACTTTAATAGGATTGCCTTTCCCATACACCTGGACCTCCTGGTTTAAAAAAAAAAAAAAAAGAGAGATATAAAGCACAGTTACTGTAGCGCATCCACTCATCAGCTGGTGTGAATCGGATCAGGGGGCAGGTCACCTTCGTCGACACTTCCGCCACAAGATTCCGTGCGTTTGGGTCTGTAATGTCTACGGGCTGGCCTTCGAACTCAATCTTCCCCAAAACTGTGCCCTGATTGAAGAAACGAAAAGTTTTGTCCTGGATAGTGTGAAGACCTAAACAAGGTTTATTTCAAAAACTTGCTCCAGAGAATCGAGTTCTCTCCACACACACACACACACACACACACACACACACACACACTTCTACAGAAATGAGTAAGCGTTCTACCTTGTCTCGGATGATTTTGGTCAGCATCCTGGTGTCCACGCCGTACAAAGCTGGAACCTGAGTGACAGATCCATATCAGAATAACACAATGACTCAAATCTGGAGAAACAGAAATATTAGCGCAGGCTTAGTGGAGTAAACTATTAGGATCAGCGTGAAGAACCTTCTCCTCCTGCAGCCACTGAGCCAGAGACTTCACCGAGTTCCAGTGACTGTAGTCGTGACTGTAATCCTGCACCAGCAGCCCTGATACCTGCACACACACACACACACACACACACACACACACACACACACACACAGGCCATCACATGCTCTTAATAAGGATATCATTGTGTTCCTGTGGATAGAAATCAAAAGGAAACTCATCGCAGGAGCAATCTTAAAAGCAACCCATTATGCAAAACGTACTTTTTAGTCATATGTAGATATTCGGATGGGTCTCCATTTTATTTATTTTATTGTCTTTTTTTAATTTAAACAAGCAAATCAGATTTTCTGCCTATTGTGGTCTCGTCCTTCCACCAGGTTCTACTGAACCCATCTCTACTGTACTCTACTGGAAATATGGAGCCTATCCCAGGAGACTTTGGGCAGGAGTCTGGGTACAACCTGGCCAAATCATCACAGGGCACACGCACATACACACTATGTGCAATTTGGGAATGCCATTTAGTCTAACCTACATGTCTTTGGACTGCGGAAGGAAACCGGAGAGATTATTATGAGGAAACACAACAAGCACGGAGAGAACATGCAAACTCCATGCATACAGAGCTGGGAATCGAACCTGGCCGGGAATTGAACCCAGACCCTGGAGGTGCAAGGCGACGGTGCTAACCAGTAAGGCACCAAGTTTCTTCCTCGTTACACTATGTCCGCAAGCATACTTATAAGCTTTTGTATTCTTTATTGAATACTAACACTTACAGTGTTCCTGCTACATTTAGCATACATAATTAACAATATCAAGTCGAAATAAATGAGTTAGCATCATGTGACCCTACAGTAGGTAAAGCCGTTCCATAGAGGGTCGGTCACCTGAATGCGATCCGACTCTGTGTTCCTCCTCAGCCTTATTTCATCGAGCTCCTGGGTATTTGGGACGCCGTAGTTGCCCACAATGGGGTAGGTAAGGGTAAGAATCTGCCCTCTGTAGCTGGGGTCGGTAAGGGCCTCGGGATAACTAAATGCCAAAGGAAGATGGAAATATCATTAGTGTATAGTGACAAATCAAAGAGATCATAATAATGTAGTATACTGCACTTAAATCAGAGAATATATCAGTATTGTACAACACATATCAATATTATAGTAGATATTGATATGTGTTGTACGATACTGATATATTCTAGGAGTAACGAGGAGGCGGAGCTAACCAGCTAATCAGTTTACATTGGTAGAGCTGGAGTAGTATGCCAGTATTCTTACAACTTTGTCTATTTCATTCAGATTATATTTTCCCTTGCTCAGTCTTTCACTTGTACATGCTCGATCTGTATTTTCACTCTCTATCCTATCACAATGCTCGCTCACTCAATTTCAGCCAATCAGAGGCTAGACTAGGGCCAGTGCCAGCCAATCAGAATCTGGAGGAGAGGTACAGTAGTGGCCAAAAGTATTAAGACAAAAGTGAATTTTAAATGCTGTTTTAATGACACAATTTTTATATATAATTATAATATTTATTTATTAATAATAATAATAATAATATTTTTTTATTTTATGCAGTGAAATTTTTCTACAACATTCCATATGAATTCAAGAGTCACATTAGCCTGTGCACTTTATGTTGTCATTCTGTTGTCTTTTGTATAGCACTTTGTTAATAGTTTGTGTTAATTTATGGCGTCAATTTGGTTTGTCTTAGATAGGCAGCTAACTGCTTAGCTAGTTAGTTTCTGTTAATTTATGTTATATGTAGCATCCTGGTCCAGGAGGAAGGCTGTTTCATTTCACTGTATGGTTGAAATGACAATAAAAGACTACTTGACTTGACTTTGGATGAGAATTCCCTAGTTTTAGCTCTTTTGTTCAGACATACAGTAGACACCCACACGTTAACTTCAGACAAACAGGCCTGAACTGATTCATGTGGCCCACGGCAGATCAGTGGTTAATGCATTGAACTACTAATTGGAACGACCTGGGTTTAAACCTCCCCACCACCAAGTTGGTACCTTAACCCTCAACTGCTCCAAGTCAGTCTGGATAATGATGTCTGTTGAAATGCTGTAATTGTAAGTTAAGTAGTGACCTTGCATTTTTTTTTTCTGCACAGGTACAACTGTAATATACTACATGCCATGAGTTGTCTTAATACTTTTGGCCACCACTGTGCTGTGCTTTCTGACGATCTGTTTCTGATTGGTTCCTTTTGATGCTCTCTGTGTTTCTCAATGCGAATGTGACAAACCGTTACTTTTTCTTCTGATGTTGTGTTTAGCAGTGAGTACAGTGGAACCTTGTATCACAGGCATAATTCGTTCTGTAAGTGGGCTGGTATTCCAAAACACTCGTAAACCAAATCATCATTTCCCATAAGAAATAATGAAAACTCAAATTATTCGTTCCACAGCCCCAAAAAATAAATACATAAAAATAATTAATACAATCTATAAAATGAAAATAAAACAAATTAATCTGCACTTTACCTTTCAAAAAAAGTACAAGTAAATCCCGACAGATAAGTGGTTCCGATGGTGCACGTAGGTGCCGTGTGTGTGTGTGTGTGTGTGTGTGTGCGTGTGGGGAAGTAGCCCCTTCCCTCGCCTCGTTTTACACAGCACTCCTCCTCCCTCTCCCCACCTGAAAAGTTGAAAGAGTGACGCTCGGAGTCAAGAGTCACATGCGTGATACATGATACTCGGCGCTCGTAAACTAATACTTGCTCGGTTTTCCGATTAAAAATGTATTAAAAATCTTTGCTCGGTTTGCGGAACACTCATGAACCACGTTACTCGCAATCCGAGGTTCCACTGTATATACTTTATTATTGCATTTGTTAGTTTATATAATTATTTTTATCAGAATAAGATAACTATGTATTCAGAGTTAGAGAGAGACTCTGAGAATAGAGCGAAAGCTATAGAGAATTATGCTAGAAGTGTGTTAAGATTGAACGATAAAACCTACGACTACAATCAATTCTACTGTATACTGTAAACTATGTACTGTATTCAATTACACACTACCTAATTTACATTATTCTGATAAAAATAATAATGATATAAACTAAAGCACTGTAGCTGGTTGAGTGTCAAAAAAAGCACATTTATTATTGTTAATATTCTATTTATAGTAAACAGCTTTTAATTTGTTCACATTGAGCCTTCTTAAAAAAAAGGTAACTTTTTTCTTCACAAGAGTTGAAGGCCTGTGCAGCCTTCACATGTTGTTGTACTTGTTTTTTTTTTTTGTTTTGTTTTGTTTAAAAATGAAAATCATGTGAGAGAATTGTGATTTCAATTCCCATGGAGAATAATCCTGATTTTGGCATTCAGCAAACACCCTTATCCAGAGCGACATACATTTTATCTAATTTTACATCTGAGATGTTGAGGGTTAAGGGTCTCGCCCAAGGGCCCAAAAAGGGCAACTTGGTGATGCTGGGATTTGAACTTGGGACCTTCTGATCAGAAGTCCAAAGGCAAGCAAGAATCGCGCATCCCTACTGTAGTTCCTCTATAACTGTACAGGTGGTGTGCGCTAAACTGTTCATACATTATTAGGCAGCACACCCTCTGTGTGTAGGAATTATTTCCTAAATTTGTTTAGAATTGTAACAAAGCAAAAAATAGTCATAATCAGGAATCGCAATGCAAATCGAATTGACACTTGGGTATTGTTTAATATCATATTGGGTGCTCCCTGATGACTCCTATACTCATAACTACATTCAGATATTTATGCACTAGTGATGAGTCGTTCATGAACAATTGGAACAATGAACAATGAGTCGCTACCTTTGAGTCTTTTGGTCTGAATCGTTCGTTCTGTCACGTGACTCTCATAGAAGAAGTGCAATAAATTCAAAAGAACAAACAATTCGAACCAGAAGATATGACTGTGAGCCTCTCATTCTGTTTATAATAATATGTCCTTAGCTGCATTGTAATATTTTCACTACTGGAACCCAAGCCAAAATTTGTTTATGTAGACGTGTTGCTGGTTTGTTCATTGATAATGTAACATTTTAGTTTATTCCTGGTCAAAAGAACGAAATGAACTAAATGACTCGTTCATTTTGATGAACGAGATTCAAAGAACCGAGTCACTAAAATGATTCAAACTTCCCATCACTAATATGCACTGCACTGTATATGCATACGAGTTCACATTTCACATATACTCAAAATACAGGAGCTCATAAGTAACTTGTCGCTTTAATGCACTGTACGAGTGGTTAGGACGACACCGAGTGATGGTAGACGTTTGAGCGGCAGATGTTTCCTCACCCCACCAGCCCTGTGTTGAAAACCAGCTCTCCGGATGCTGACTCGCCATGGCCGAAGGAGTAGCCCTTCATCGTTGTGCCATCTTCAAGAACCAGGTGAGCGCTCTGAGCCTGCGGGCACGCAATACACAGCATTAACACACAATCCAGCTGCAGGGCTAAGGACCTATCGACGTATCTGTTTCTTAGATATTTGGGTTAATTTCCCATTTAGAAAAAAAAAAAAAAAAAGCTTCCCAACAATGATTAGTAATCCACAGTAGTAACGAGCGTACGCAAGTTTCCAATGACTGAAACGTTAAAGGACTTTTGGAGCAGAGCGTCTGCCATGTAAATGCAGGGACATTCAGGAACTTGGAATACGAACAGATGTGCTGTGGATTTCATGCCAGTGCATGCAGAAGTGATGCAATATTACATCACCCTGAGTAGTTTAATTTCAGATATCATAATCATATCAGAACGGTTTCAAAATAAGTTTAAAAGAAAGAAAGAAAGAAAGAAAGAAAGAAAGAATGATTAATGCAAATAAACAACAAAATAAACTACATGTCTTGATGAAAACATTCTGTGGTAGGTAACTTAATAATAATAATAATAATAATAATAATAATAATAATAATAATAAACAGCTAGTTAGACAGGTGACTTGCAAAGTCGTAAATTTGTTTGTTTGTTTGCAAATCTTAAAATAAAAAATAATATAATAATACATGTAAAAAGCACTGCTCAGTGAGATCCATCTGCAATGCAAAATGCAAACACTGCACAAAAACGAGGAAAGACAAGAAAGTGCATTAAAATTAAAAGTGCACTGATTAGTTTCCATCATGTTCAGGGAATCATCTGTTACCTTGACGCTGAGGGAACGACACGCTGGTCTCCAGGCACAAGTCCTCACACACTTCACAACTGTCAGCATTCTGCTCATGTTTCTGTGATTTCACTTTAATTGAACCAGTCCGTAATAACGCGCTTAATTACTAATCAGCGGCGTTTTTTTTTCTCACACACTCCACTGACTCTCTGCAGGAATGAACGAGGCAACGAGGCAACACTGTGCCGAGGGCTCCTGCGTGCGTTCCATCCAGTAGCCAATCAGCGAGCGAGAGCCGAAACGGCAGCCAATCAGCGCTCAGCAGGGGGCGGTGGCCGCTTGGCACGTGCTGACTGACTGGCGCAACCTGAAATTTGAGAGCTGAAATTGACACGTGTGTGCGCGTGTGTGTGTGTGTGTGTGTGTTCATATAAAAACTATTCCGTTAAAAAAAAAAACACTTTAAAGTTTAAATAATTATATTATATTTAAATATGGAAATGTATCATTGTATTATTCAAATCACCACCTGATTTAATCCTGAGCCTGCACGTGAGACTGTCTGTGTAACATGCCAGGAGTTAGGAGGGGTAATTCTAAACTGCTTCAGGACCTTAAAGTGTGTGTGTGTGCTGTCATACATCAAATGTGTAATCCCATACTGCATCCACATAAGAGTCACATCATACAGGACTAATAATAAATACATTCAAAACATGGCATTATTATACAAAGGAACATGCGCTCTGCACGGAAGGCGATACTTAACCGCTTTTAATGGAAGGAGTCTCCAGTGTCAGTGGTTCAGAACACTCTGTAAAACTTAAGTTATTCGCTGTAACATGATAAGAAGCATTTTGTGTGTGTGTGTGTGTGTGTGTGTGTGTGCGCGTGTGCGTGTGCGTGTGTGAGTGAGTGAGTGAGTGAGTGATAGTGGTGGTGGGGAAGAACAACTGTTTGCATCCATTCATCCCTCCACTGTACCTAAGGAGACTCCTGTGTCAGTGGGTCAGAACAATTTGTAAAAGTCATCTTTAAAGGGATTTATTAAATTTTCTGTAACATGATAAAAAGCATTTATCGTGGGGTGGATGGGGGGGGGATGACAGTTTGCATCCATCCGTCCACCAATCCATTGCATTTAATAGAAGGAGTCTCCAGTGTGTCAGTGGATCAGAACAATCTATAAAAGTCATCATTAAAAGAATTATGTATTCTCAGTAACATTTTTTTCAGTTTTGTTTATTCTTAGAAGGGGGGGGGGGGGCGGTAGGAAAATGACTGCTTGCATCCATCTACTGTACCATTCCATCTATTGCATTTAATGGAAGGATTCTCCAGTGGCAGTGGTTCAAAATAATCTATAAAAGTCGTAACTAAAGGGAGCTCCTCTTTGTGAGAGAGGTTTCTGGAAGAACGACTGTTTGTGTCCATCCATCCATCCATTTAAGCCATCATAACTACAAGTGATTTTCAACAGCATTGAATTTAATGGAAATAGTCTCCAGTATCAGTGGCTCAAAACAATCTGTAGAGTCATAATTAAAGGGTTTATGCATTCTCTGTATCATGATAAAAAGCATTTTGAGACTGTATGCAACCTCAAGGAACACACACACACACACACACACACACACACACACACACACACAGTGTGGACAATTTACAAATATCAACAGGAAAAATATGCAAACTCCACACGCCTAGACTAATAATACATGGATTAAAAACATGTCAGTAATTTAACATAGAAAAATGTGCCGGTGTTTGTGAAAGACGAAAAGAGATCGTCTGTGTGTTTGTGTTCATCCATCCATCCATACATACATACATACCTACATACATACAAGCCACCATACCTAAGTGATTTTCAGCTGCAACGCCCTATGACTTCACATCTGGGTTTGTTGTTTTCTAGGAGGCAGATACTCAAACACTGATATAAAATATACTGTATGTAGTAGAAATACAGAAAAGGAATAAATGACACAAATAGCAAAAACAAAACAGTTTAGAAACAAAAGACAATAATAACCCAATTTTCTTTACTAAAAAAAGTAAAGAAAAGAGAGAAGGAAAAAATGCTTTAGAGGAAGTTACGTTGCTGAGGACTGTGGCAACCTCTAAGCGCGCACACACACACACACACACACACACACACATGCACTGTGGGCAATTTGGAAACATAAACTCACTGTGCATATATTTTGACTGTGCAGGAACCCGGGGAACACCAAGCGCTCGAGAACATGCAAACTCCACACACACCCAGACCCAAGGCGGGAATCGAACCCTCAACCCTGAATGCTCACCTCTGTGCCAGCATGATGGCTGAATGTCTGGTTATAAAGTAAATGACAAAAGGAAAGAACTTGTTCTACAGACATCCCACAGCTTTAAAACTCAATTAATTCTGATGTGTTAAAAAGGAGAAAATTCAAACTCTTGTGGTATTAGAGGAATAAAACACCATACATGGCCGTGCTGTTGATAGAGATCTGGTGCCAGGCTACGTTATTCACACCAAACGTCCACCACCACCTCCAGACAGATTGCTGATCCCAGCACAGTTTTCCCACCACATTTCTGCACTCACTAATCCCAGTCCCTCACTAAACACTGAGCTCACAGCCTGGGAACAGTCCCGCAATAACCATCACAGAGAATACCAGAATAAAAATCAATTCCTTTAAAATGATTTATTATGAAATTACAGTGTAATATATTAAGCTTAGAGTATTTCTAGACTTCATATTGCTTTCTATTTAGAAATCTTTTAACATTATTGCTCTTTGCTTTTTTATTTTTACAGTAAATATAAATAAACATTTATATTTATATAAATATAAATAATAATCTGCGGTAGAACAGTGAAAGACAAAAAAAAATTATGTGCAGTAGACCCTGCATTTTTTTTATACATTATTAGGTAAAATGCGAAAATATACGAGAGCTGTTCAAGTCAAACCAGGACTTATTATATAGAATAACAGAACAGCTCTGAAAGTAAAAACTCCCTTTATTTCTCTATACTGTATAATCTGCATGTTTCATTCCAGGTGAGCCTGGAGCCTATCCCAGGATAGCTGGGTACACCCTGGACAGGGTGCCAACCAATCACATGCAGGTCTTTGGACTGTGGGAGGAAACCGGAGTACCCTGAGGAAACCCACCAAAGCACAGAGAGAACATGCAAACTCCATGTACACAGAGACGGGAATCGAACCCTGACCCTGGAGGTGCGAGGCGACAGTGCTAACCACTACACCACCGTGCCGCCTCACTCACAACACATTACAGGCCAATTGGAAACACTAATTAACCTAATCTGCATGTCTTTGGACTGTGGGAGGAAACTGAAGTACACAGAATGTTCAGGGAAACGACTGCAGTGGACTCCGAGACTCCTCGTCATTCACAGGTTGGCAAAGTACAAAAAGTCTGTACTTGAGTAAAAGTCCAAGCTGAAGTCCTCCGGTTACAATTCTACTTGAGCTAAAGATCAAACGTACTTACTTTTAAATTTAATTCCATAACAAATTACTGAGCTTAGCTTACAATAGCCTTAAAGTCTTTAGTAAAAGTCTCTGTCTCGGTTTCGTTGCTGTTGCTGAAACCAAATTAGCTTTCCGATTTCAAACATCTGTAACGTCATTGCTTCACAGTCAAAAGCAAATGACTCTAAATAATCACCAGGTGGCGATCTTCCCACTTGAAATACTGTACAGCACTCTGGTTATGTAACACAGCGGCATGCAGAAACATACTGAACTAGAAAGTGCAAATTTTGCTGTAGTACTGTATGTTAGAGATATTGTCTTGTTTAACAAGTAAAGTACAGATACATGAAATATGTACTCAAATACAGTAAAGAAGTCAATTTCAAATTCTTATTTTATTCATCAGGTACACATCCATGCACATGTGTACTTTTTGTGACCCAAAAGGAGAAATGAAATTTTATTGCAATGGGAAACAAAAATGCGCAAAAACCATGTAAATCATGATGCATCAGGATGCTCTCTGTGGCGCAGGTGTAAACGTTCATTAGCACCGTGGACGGCAGTATGAAGTACCCATGAAGGAATGAAGGTGGTACAGACACTGCCGGGCCGTCTTCACCATGGTGTTGATGTAAACACTGACCACTCTCTCCACTGGGGTCCAGTTGGTCTGGAAGTTGCCGTCCTGCTTTGTCCTAAAGTCCACGATCAACTCCTTTGTGTCTTGCTGATGTTTAGGAGAAGGTTGTCCCTCTGCCACCAGTTCTCCAGGTTTCTAATCTCCTCCCGGGTGGCCGTCTCAGGGATCAGGCCCCACCACAGGCGCAAACGTACTTAGTCACCTTTCACCTCCGATGCTCGTACAAGTCTCATCAAACGTCAATAACTTTTACGACTCCATTCAGCTGAAATTTCATCTCATCACAAGTCCCGGTTTGACTTGAACGCCCCTTGTAGTAATGTCATTCACATAAATATACTTGTCAAGCAAGATGGTAGCACTTGAGCTGGTGGAGGTAGAATGCTGCTCTGTGAGATGTTCTGCTGTGAAAGCTTGGGTCTTGATGTTATTTTGACACGTACCACCCTACCTAAACCGTGATGTTAGCAGAGTGACTCAGCAGAAGTGTGTGACGGGCCTAGAACCCAGAGGTTGACGGACCAAAACATCTGGACACGTTGTTCAGGAACGGTTTGAGGAAAATGAAAAAGAGTTTAAGATGTTGCCTGCTGATTTCCTCCACATTCTGTTGGATGTGCTGGACAAACATGTCCATGGAGACATGACAGTGTAACTTACAGAAAATAAAGAAAGGTCTTGGTGCCAGATCCCACAGCCCATCTTTAGAGTGTTTCTGACGTCTTCGGCGGGGCGGAGCACAGTTTTGGAGGCACAGGAGGGGCCTTCACCATATTACACAGGCGGTTTTAATGTTAACACTAATAGCACATGTTACATACTTTTAGAGCACTCTTAGTCCTAGTGAACCTGTAGCACGATGTGCAACATGGGGACAAGAAGTATTTGGCCAAACCTACAATGAAATTGCATCCAAACACACACACACACTTCAATATGGAGTCGGTCCAGCGTTCCTTTTGTAGCTTTCCTTATCCGCTCTTCTTGGAAGGCCGTCCACAAGACGTTGGAGTGTTTCTGTGGGAATTCATGTCCATTCGTTCTGTAGAGCGTTTATGAGGTCAGACACTGATGTTGGACGAGAAGGTCCGGCTCAGAATCTCCGTTCCAGTTCATCCCAAAGGTGCACGATGGAGTCGAGGTCTCAGGGCTCAGTGTTCGGTCCGCTCGAGTTTTTCTACACCGAACTCGTCAAACCATGTCTTTATAGTTCTCGCTTTGTGCACTGGGGCGGAGTCATGTTGGAATAGAAAAGGACCTTCACCATACTGTTCCCACAAAAGTTAATAAAAAGCGTAGCATTGTCCAAGATGTCTTGGTATAACGCTGCAGCATTAAGATTGTGCCTGACTGGGACCTGAATTCAATAATGTACATGTTTGGACAGATAGTTTTGTCCATGTAGTGTATTTATTGATATAGACTTTAATGATTATTTGTTCTGTATAACACTGAGGATTATTCTATTGAGTCTCTGGTGTCCACAGTAATAAACCTCACCGAGGGGACAAGCCACAGTCGTCACAGAGCTCCCGATCTATTCTCAGACGTATGACTGTTAGAGAAAGGATGGAAGAAGAATTGGCACCAGAGCACATAAGATGTTTTCTGTCTCCTGAAAATGTTCACCTTGGAGTGTGTTCCAGACGTACATGTACATGAGCGCTGTAAATAGCCAAGGATATCGCGGTCACGCTGCTCAGGGCCTAGTCTGAAAGTCTGACCCAATGCTGGTTCTTTTAGTGCACCAGTGACAAAAACTGGTTCTAGTTTAAAAAAAAAAATTATTGGATAGTAAACATAGAAATATATTTAATTGTATATTTTATTATTATTATTATTATTGCTAGGGGTGGTAATGTAGATTGTCTAGTCAAATTTGTAACTTCTGTGTTCAGCAAAATAAGGCTAAGTATATTGATTTTTTTTCCTTTTTTATAACTGCACTGTTTGCACAGGCTTGCACTTTATGTATTTAGGGTTCTTAGTGTATTTTTTTTAGTCATACATGGTCTTCATGTAGCATTACGGTCCTGGAGTTTATTGTACTAATATGTATGTTGTTGGAATGACAATAAAAGCCATTTTACTTCGACTCGCATGGTACAGTAGCAATAATGCCATGGTTTAGTTCTAATAATGAACACAGAGGGGCAGCACTGAGCTAAATAATTATCTGTAATAGGTAATAGCATTTTTTTTTTTTTTTTACATCCAGTGATGTCTTGGTTTTTCTACTATGTTAATACACATTATTGTTTTCAAAAAAAAAAGAAAGAAAGAAAGAAAAAGAAAGAAAGAAATGATATGTAATTCAACATTTATTGTCTTTAAATGTTCACGCTTTTTAAATAAATTAAAGCCCCCTTTAGATTTTTTTATACCATTAAAAAAATCTGAGTAAATATTTTCATTTAATTCAAATAATTAGCTTCAACACAAGTCAATTAAAAAAATCTTCTAAAACATATTGTTGTTTGAATGCAATGGACACATAAGAACACTTTATAATATTATTAGGATAGTAATAATCACCCAAAGAGTCATCATACAGTATAAATATATAAAACGCTACATCAGTCACACTAAAACGATGAATTACTTCACTTCCTGCAATGTGATAAAGATGGAAGGAGTTCCTTGAAGCATGACAGGGTCAGTTCTTAAATATTAAATTTACATCCCCCCCCCTTTAATCTGTGTGACAAAATGCTGAAATGTATAATATATATATATTTAATAAGAAGAACTAAAAATTAATGTAATAACTGGAATAAGTAAATTAAGATGAAATAAAAACAAGATTATTTATTTACAGTTATTATGTCCAAAAATATATACTGTTGTATGATCTCAATTATGTGTTTTTGTAATGAAAACTACCTGATTAGAATAAAACACGATAAAAATAATCTGATCGTAACCGGATTCAGTATTAAGCAAACATAACCAACAAGATATTCCTCTCTTTTTTTTTTTTCATCTTGCCATTATTTATTTAACAAACATGAAGGCAAAATGCAGGTGCTGCTAATTGATTCATTAATCATCCACAGGTGTGCAGACCTCTATGATGTTTGCTGGTCTTGAGTGTTCAGGTGTGAGTTAACACAATGCCAAGAGGGAAAGACATAAGCAATGAACTTAGAAAAGCAATTGGAAAACCTTTTCTAAACAAGCTGGAGGTCAACATTCTACAATGAGAAAAATTACATAAAAACATATATAAAAACACATGAACATTAAATATTTAAGATATTTTTCTTTGTTTAAAAAATTCTAGCCTCCATGAATTGCTTTTGTCAAATCTGTCATTTTAAAAACAATCTTTACTATATAAGAACATAAATATACAGACGTATAACTACAATACTTGGTGCTTTATATAACTGCGAGTGTTCCCACTGACAAGACAGCATGCCGGAGAGGGTGGGACGTGATTAAGGAGCCTTTATTCGGAAAGACTGGCGACGCTGGAAGTGTTTCAGTGACTTCTTTAATACCGAGAGATAATAATAGGGCTTTTTCTCCAAGGAGATGCGGATCAGATTGCTTTCAAGGAGAAACAAACAGCATCCGAAGCCAAGTGCAGCTTTGTTTAGCCCGTACCTTTTATACTCTCAGCGGAGAAACGAGCTTTAAAGGGGAAGGCCCCGTGGCACCGGACTGGCCCCTTAAGGAGCTGAAACCTCTCCGAGAGATCCCAAGAAACTTCACACATCTCCGGAAACCTATAAATAGAAGCCATCTGTCTCTAGACTCAGTTACAACCCCATTCCTTATGTAGCTGCCGGGGAGCAGCGTGCAAGTGACTGAAAGAGTGAATGGGTGAGTGACAGGATCCACATTAGGAACAAGAAAACCCAACCTCATCCACGAGCCCTCAAAGTTGTCCTCGGATATGAATGACTTGCTATTTATTTGTTGCTTGATTTAAGATCAATTGATTCAGCATCAGTCTTCTTGGGAATAAGACAATGTGAAACAAAACCATATACTTTGAAAAAGTAAAAAGAAATTAAAAGGCGTAGGTCCTATGCACCTCCAACCAACCATTCAACACACACTCTACACTATGGGACAACTAAGATTCTGGAGGCGGAGCTTCATGAGCATGTGAATGCAGAAGTGGGATTAAGGCGAAATAAACATATTATGACACATTATAACATTTAAATGTCAAAACCACCTAATCTTTAAACCTAGGTGCAAAGTTTAAAGCCTGGCCAGAGGTGTGTACTAATTCTCTATTAGATTGTATGACAGGTGGGTTGCAATTCTTCTTATCACCTGATGGGGGCAGCAGATGGTGTTAACATGGTTAGCTAACATTTTTTTACTTTCACGTGCAATTTACTGAACATTTTTTAGTACGCATACACAGAAAGTATACAGCTAAACAAAGGAGCAAGTGTAACAGAAACAAGAATATATACATTACTTATAAAGAAAAAGAGCAAAGAGCAAATGTGTGTGATAAATAATGAAATTGAGACATTATGAAACCAATCTTGGGAAAGTGTTCAGAGGATGAAAAGACACAGAATCTGGAGCAAGTGGTAGCTGTTTGAGCAAAAGCTTTTTTTTTTTTTTTTAAACAGTATTATTGTCAAAGCTAATAAGAGGTGATGTTCTTAGCCACTGAGCATCGACAGGCCTCTTTAATATATAAACAGCATGAGGAGGTGAGGATAATATACACTGGAGGTGGTGAACAATCCTGAGAAACTTATGAGATTTCCACTTAAACCAGTTTAGAATATCAGCTCCTTTAATGCCCGGGTTATGGGGTTGAATCCCAAATAGAGTTAAATGGAAAGCTAGTGCACTATGTAGGGTGTACAATCCCTTGTTCCACACACCAAGTAGTGCCCTTGGTCAGAGTTCACGGAGGGATTTGGGATTCAGTCTTGTGGTAGAAGCTAGTTAGCGTTGCAGCTCAAGTTAGCTGTGAACAAAACAACACGGACAGTTTAGAGGCGATTTGGAACGACTTAGAAGCGATTACTAAGGAGACAGTGTGTTGTTTAAGATGATCGGATGTGTGAAAGTTCTTGCTGAAAGTGCTTCTGTAAATGTGCGTTTTGGCAGGCAGCTGCTCTCTCCTCAGTATTGGACTGATAGTACTGATTCATCTTCATTCAATAATTCCTGCAAAGAAGCCGCTTCTCTCCAGGAAAAACATCAGAGACAGACTGATATTCTGCAAAAGGTACAGGGATGGGACTGCCATTTCTCTCTGATGAATCATTTTTCTGATGGTTTGGGGCATCCAGACAAAAAGATGTTCTGGAGAAGAAAAGGCGAGCGCTACCATCAGTCCCATGTCATGCCAACAGTAAAGCATCCTGAGACCATTCGTGTGTGGGGTCGCTTCTCAGCCGACGGAGTGCGCTCACTCATAATTTTGCCTTAGAACACAATGATAGATAAAAAACGATACAAAAACCACCTCTAAAAGCAACTTCTCCCAACCATACAAGAACAGTTTGGTGATGAACAATGCCTTTTCCAGCTTAATGGAGCTCCTCGGCATAAGGCAAAAGTCATAACTAAGTGGCTCGGGGAACAAAACACGGAGATTTTGGCTCGATGGCCAGGAAACTCCCCAGTCCTTAATCCCATTGAGAACTTGTGGTCAATCCTCAAGAGGCGGGTGGACAAACAAAAACCCACTAATTCTGACAAGCATTGATTATGTAAGAATGGGCTGCCGGCAGAAGTTGATTGAGAGCAGCCCAGTCGAATTGCAGAGGTCCTGAAAAAGAAGCGCCAACACTGCAAATATTGACTCTTTTCATAAACGTATTGTAATTATCAATAAAAGCCTTTAACACTAATGAAATTCTTTTAATTATACTCCAGCAAATCATACTTTTTAAGCAGCAAACTTAAAAAGATTATGATAATGATGATATTATTATTATATTAATATAATAAACATCAGACTCCTGCAGTATATACAGTGTGACCGTCCCTTAGCTGTTGTGGTATGGTCCAATCAGAGTCGCACTGAACAAAAAAAAAAAAAAAAAAAACATTAGAAACAATCCAGTCATCAAGGACAAGATGTTTCACACTCATCGATATGTCAGTTCCATCTCACACCACTCACCTTCACTCTGAAAGTCCCTCCAAGTCCAAATATCTAAAATAGGAATGAGCTGAATAGGGAGGAGATGATCCCTGTTGTCATTTGAGTCCAGAAAGGACTGGAAAACTGCAGTACCCTTCCTGAATCTGAATCCTAGGAAAGATCAACAAGTTCTAGAAGATTATTCTAGAGCTTATAAACAGACAGTCCTGTCCATTAGTGATGTCGATAATAAAACCAAGTCAAGTTGAGTTGTGGCTTCATCATTTATTTTAATCCTCTATACAGTAAACAGTAGCTTGCATACGTTGCGTGCAAAGCTACACAGCATGTAAAGCCAGTATAGGGTAATAACATACAGGACGGAAAAATACATACAGAGCATTTAAGCAATAAAATGTACATTATTTGGCACAATGTAAAGTATACTCGTTTAATAAGGCTTTTATACCAGATTGAATTAAAATCCAATTATTTATCATAATTTATCATTTATCACCTTACAGCACAGTGAAATGTTTTTTTTTTTTTTACATATCCCATTTAGGAAGCTGGGATCAAAGTGCAGGGTCAGCTAGGATACAGCACCCCCTGGGGCAGATAGGGTTAAGGGCTTTGCTCAAGGTCTTAACAGTGGCAAGTGGTGCTGGGGCTCGAACCGATCAGTAACCCAGAGCCTTAACCCTTTGCATCACAGCTCTCACAGTACAAAAATACAATTTATATTCAATACCCTTTTAAAAGTCTCCAGTACTAATGCAAGGTGATATTTGGATTTATATGATGTTTTTTAGAGGCAAATTCTGACTTACATCATTTAGTTATTTATCTATCCATCTATCCAGCTCTCTATCCGTTCACGAGTCCCAAGAGGTAGTCACATCTGTATCATACAGTATCTTATTAGCTCAGTTAATTCTGAGTGAATTCTGGCATGATGTGCACACACACATGATGAAGCGATGAAAGGACTAATGATTCACAAACGTCATCTGTAAATTATATCGCAAGTGAAATAACTGACTTTCAGTAGAGACCTGACCATGAGCAGCTGTGTTGCAGTCAGTAAACAGGAAATGAACTCCTCAGAGGGGTTACATGCTTTACGATATTAGACTATGCCGTCAGAGGTTCATGCTCACACAATTTTAGAATGTTTACAGTGAATATCTTTGTACTGTGCAAGGAAACAGAAGCACCCTGTGGAAACCCACCAAACACAGGGAAGAAGATGTAAACCCCACGCACAGGCAGGACCAAGCCGAGATTTGAACACCCCGGGCCCTGGAGGTGCAAGGTGACGGAAAATAGAAACTGAAATCATTCTTTCTAAAATAAAACCGAGGACAGAAGTCGCGTTATGATGGCGGGTCAAGTTGTAGAAAGGAGCTCTGTTATACTCGAAAGGCATTCCTTGGGTGGCTAAAGTTAACCTCAAGTGCTCAGCTGGCCTGCAAGGATATTGTATAAAGGTTATTCTGTCATCCCGTCATGGGGTTTGTGTAGAGAGATGTGGTGCTAAGGAAAGGGAACTATATACGCCGAGATAAAAATAGAGCTCTCATGTACAACCAATTCCTTCGAGCTCTTGTGCTGCATCTTGATGATCGAATCCAAGATCTGATTGTGTTCTATGGACTAGAGGTTACTAACACATCAAAAGTAACACACAATAGTCAGAACATTTCTAAAGGAAACCGATCTGGTCATCATTTTACACAGCAGATAGACTCGCATACATTCAATCATTTTCAGTAAGAGTTCTATCCTGGTTTGGGTCCCACTTGGCACGTGTGGGAATACACCCTGAATGGAACCCTGTCCTGTGTCAGAGCGCCCGCACACGCTCGTTCACACCGAAGCAATTTAGACTCACCAATTCTGACAGTAACACAAGCTCAGGATTGAACCCGGGTCTGTGAGGTGACAGCGCGACACGACTGAGTCACTGCAAACTAACAGGATAATGTTAAATTTGTCTAAATAGAATGTTCAAAGAAGTACATATTACATACAGACACACAGTAATGTCAACACAGCCAAAGCACTGTGAGGCTCTGAGTTAGTGATCGGAAGGTCGACAGTTTGAGCCTCAGGATGCTGCTGTTGGGTCCATGAGCAAGGTCTTCAACCCTGTCTGTTTCAGGGGCACCCAATGATAAAGCAGTCCAACGATATTATGAGATAGCTTTATTGTCTAGCACGGTTGTCTTGCACATCTGTGGTTGTGGCAGTCAGACGTTTTCAAGGATCAGGCGCTGAATGTGAATTTGTGAGCCTTCGATGGTGCCATAACATCAACACCACCACCAAATGAACTGAACAACATTGATCACTAATTATATACCAGTAAAGCGCTGATAGGATCATGGGCAGCCAAGCCCTCCCATGTTCACTGGGACCAAAGGCCATCCTGTCCGGTCTGATGCCATAGAAAAACCAATGAAGCACAGAAGAAAGTCAGTGCTCCACAGCCACCCTCCAGGCTCGGGACTCTGCGGGAAAAGTGTCCAAGGTCGCCGACCCGGCCTTCAAATTCCCCAGATCCGAATGCAAACAAGGACCAAGGACCCATGGGATGTGCTAGACAAACAAGTCCAATCTGTGGAGGACCCACCCCGCAACCCACAGCACCCAAAGGATCCACTGCAAACCAACTGGTGCCAGACACCTCGAAACACCCCAGAGGTCTTGCGGTGTGAAACCCACAAAGGAAACCCAAAACCTAGGTAGTTTTAATGCTTGATATTATAATATTTAGAAAAGTAAAGAACTCATGTAACCTCAAGCAGCTGGATGCATAGATGAGAGTGAAAGACTATAATTACAAGAATAATTGTACAGATCGAGGGTGCGCTTATGTTCTTTGCATCCTAATGACTACAATTACACATAGAGTCAGGAACCGATCCTCACTCTGAGCTGAATAAAAGTCGAGCGTTGCTTTTGGACCTGGTGATGTTATTTAATCAATCATACATGTAATGGGTATGTGCTGAACAGTGATCATCTGACTTCTGTTTTTACTTAAAATAAATATCATCCGAGAAACAGCTGGAATGAAGCTTAACAGAGCAAGCACGAAATGCAGCCTCATCTCTCATGCATCCATCATTTCCCAGGGAATCCTTTAATTTAAGTCGTGTGGAGATGCTAATTTTATTGAAGAGATTTTCCTCTAGCGGTTTCCCATGAGCCTTATTAAATCTGCCATGAACAAGAAGTTCTCCGCCTATTAGCGTTATTAATATTATTTTCAGAGAATGTGTAGATGTTTGCTGGTACTCTGTGAGATTAAGAACAATAAGGAAATACATCGTCAACTAAGCATTAAGCGGTTATGATTGGAATGAAAGTAATAAATTAATTTGCAATCATTTCAAGGCATTGCGAATCTCCGGCGACATGCCATGGAAAGTCTCTTTTATCTTTCGCAGAACTTCCTGCGCTACTGTACACACTTCCTTTGCCAGGATCTTAATTCAGACTCGTGTCAACAACATATGAAACCTCACTCCATCTTTAAGTCACGAGTTCTTGCCTCACTGGGTCAACACTGTATTGAGAAGCAAGTTGCTCGTTGTTTTCTTTTCTATCAGCCATAACATTGTGACCCCCCCCCCCCATCTGATATTGAGGAGGTCCCCTCTTTGGCCACCAAAACATGAATGCACTGTGGGTTCTGTCACCTTTCTACTGAATCCAGCATTTCAGCAGTTTGAGCTCTTCCATTGTTTTGGACTACATGGGCCAAACTCTACTCCTTCCTTGGAGATTTCCTTCCTTGGATGACTTTTGGTAGGTTCTGACAGAGAACATACCACAAGAGCTGCAGTTTTTCAGTTGCTCTGACCCAGTTGTCTCGCCATCACAGTTTGACCCTTCACTTCAAATCCTTGTGCTTACACATTTTTTCTGCTTCCAACACGTCAACTTCAGGGACAAAAGGTTGACATGCTGCCTAATATACTGTATTCCACCCACTTCCAGGTGCTGTTGTAAAGAGATATTGTGACTACTGACTGTTGACACACAGCTGCTGTGAGTTCTCACCACATTGTGTGTGTTATGGAAATGCTCTCACTTTCACTATTGAACATAGCTTTGATTTTACCTCCACATTGTTTTCTTTTTACAATGCGACTTCATCAAGTATTTCAGTGGTGTCCAATCATGCTCATTCATTATTTTTTTCCTGACCATTTTTCTTCTATAAAATTTCTATAAATCTCAGGTTTCAATAATGTGTTGGGAATGTCTTGACTCAAGTCCGGTTATTTTAATGTTTTGTTTGTGTGACGTAGGCCAATAGCTTGAAGTACAAATAACATCTTGTTACAACCGACATACTGTACAGTATGCCATCTCTGAATGGGCGACATGTACAACCTTGAAACAGATGGGCTACAGCAGGCTATGAATTGCTGTCAGCTAAGAAAAGGCAATTTGCATGTGCTAGCCTAAATAGGATTGGGAAAACGTAAATGGTCTCCGCAATCACCAGATCTCGAGCCAATAGAGCACATTTGGGATGTGGTGGAACGGGACATTCGCTTCATGGACGTGCAGCCAATAAATCTGCAGCAACTGCGTGATGCTATCACATGTCAATATGGAGCAAAATCACTAAGGAAACTCCTTGTTTAATCTATACCAACAAGAAGTTAAAGCATTCTTATAAGATAAAGGAGTACATTGAGATAGATAGATAGATAGATAGATAGATAGATAGATAGATAGATAGATAGATAGATAGATAGATAGATAGATAGATAGAATTACAGACAAAATACACTTAACAAATACGCAGAAAATGCTAAGCATGTCCTTTTATGCTAAAAACATAAAAGGTGTTTCCTATCGGTCAGTAAATGACTGTATATTTTGTGTACTCACGTAATAGCTTTAAATCTACAGTTAGTCTCTGTGTTATGAAGCTCAAAGGCAAAAGGTTCACAGGATTAATAAGAAGTTACTAAAGAACCGTTTGAGATGAGGACCGGTTGTTGCTCATTGCTTGTTGGAAAGAAGAAATCAATGATTAATTTAACTAGCTAGCATTAGCTTAGTTTTGTGGAATGGACTGGCTGGAATACATTTATTTTGAATACATTTATTTTGCACAGATGTGTTAGAAAATTTCTAAGGAAAGAAAAAAAAAGTATTTTGCTGTACTTTTCTTAGCAGCAACAAAGTGCCAGTTTAGCATCAGGTGCTAATCAATCTGCCATGAGATTTGTAAACTTGCTAAATGCTATGTACTGTATAGCTTTAAGGGGGGGGGGGGTATTAATGCGCTACTGTCTCAATGTAAACAAACACCTGCACCAATAGATATTAATTAGAAAAGATAAAGTGAATATTTTGACTGGGATTAGTTCGTATTTTCACTGAAAATCGCTGAAATAACAGCGCTGAAGTGGTACAAGTGAATTTTAACACGCTGGAGTCGTTTTAAGACAAAACTTCATCTTTATCTGATCAACTTTTTCCATTTCTCATCTGTGATTCTCTCTCCGATTACCGAACAGCAAGTGTATTTGTATTTGTCTGAGCACCAAAGAAGTACAACTTAGTGTAAACAAGGCGTCAGATACTCAACCTTACAGAATGTGATTTCTGTCTATTAATAAGTGAGACAGAGAGTTCTGCTGTACAGAGAGACACACAGACATGGACGTGGACTTCAACCTCTAATATTAATATTAATAATAATAATAATAATAATATCACTGATTACTTTAAAGATCAGCAGATTATTTTTAGCTTTAACCTTTTAACTATTTCTACAAAATCTTTAACCGTCAACAACACATACTAACACTGGTGTGTAATAAATCAAAGGCTTAACTAACTGTTTCATGTTTCACCCTGATGCTTTAACATGTCCAATTAGATCATCAGCTTTTGATGCGTTTTTCCAAAGTCAGTTTCAGAGTGACTCCTTTATTCCTCCTGGCCTTCTTATCATCTTCTTATCATCTTCTGTAATCTTCTTATAATCTTATAATCTGTGAGATGTTTCTTATATAAGACAGGAATGCATATCCGAAGACTTTTAATGTATCAAGGTGTGCTAGGTGTGTTTATTTTCTGGATGAAAACAAACCTGTTAAGAATATGCCCAAAACATTTTCTGAAGATGATGTGAGCAGGGTGATGCTCTGGTTTTTGTTTTCGGTTCTGTTTTGTTATATCTCCATATTTATATTTATTGAGGTATTTCTGTCTGGTCTCTTGAACTAAATTTTTATAAATGTAATTTTAATAACCCGTAAAGCTCAAGCGGCACAGATCCGTGCTGAGAACACAACATAAGTCAATGGCGATTAAAAAAAAAAAAAGGGCTTATATGGAAGCCTTGTCTTCTGTCATTACTTTTATAACGTGTAAATTTGACCAATACCGGAATATGGGAATGATGTCGCAAAAAAATGTAGAACTCTCAAAATGAGCATATTATTCTTTTAATTTTTTTTTTGGTCATAGAAACAACCAAAAACAATTTTGTGTAACTGTGCTATTTCTTTGTATATGTGACCTTTTTTTTTGCTCAGTCATGTTTGTATAGTTGCTTAAAATAAAATAAAATTCAGGTCATCATATGGCCTATTTTGTGTTGAAAAAAAAAATATGTCACTCGATACTGCACAATCCTGAGTACTGTATAATAAAACATATAATGGATAAAATGCCATACTGGCACAATTAAATAATGGCTAAAGCAGTTTAAGATCTATGAGCATGCTCAGTTAGTAAAAATGTCAGGAATAAAAAAATGTTAAATAATTTAAAATTATTTTTAAAATTAAAAAAAATCTAAAATTCTTAGAGTTCTTAGAATAAATGTTGTGTTTGTTCAGGGGTTGGTGTTTTTCAGCGGTGGACGGGTTGAATAGGTTGGGGGGGAGGGGGAGGGGTCAGGTAGGTCTTTAAGAACACTAGTCTGGAGCAACAGTTAATATACAGTATTCAAGCATGATTTCTTGCAGCAAGGAAATGTTAATGAAGGACTGTCCAACAATATCTGATGCAATACTGAGAAGTGTTAAAATCATTGTGAAATTTCTACCTAAAAAATTATAAGATAAGATTCCCATAAGATGTTCTACATACAGTGACCATGCATTATTTATAAGCATTAATTAATTCTCTAGTACCTCATATGGAAAACATAATGCGTAGGTTCACCTCCGAAATCACCTATTTACCTCTCTACCTGTCAAGTCCACTTCCTCATCCGATAAAATCATATTGATTGAAAATGATATTGAAATTGATTTCATCTCCTGAAATCTACCTCGTTCTATGGTGAATGTTTCCTGATGTGCTTAATGGCCTCATACATGCCGCTATAAAGTGGCAACAAGATCTCAGTGGGTTCTTTCCAGGTTTCTGTGCACTGTTAAACTCATCAACCACTGAGTGGAGCTTGAGCTCGGACAGGTGCAGGGTCTCCTGTAGAAAACATGGCGGGTGGTGAACGCTGAGGACAGCTGAGCTGATGTGGCTTTCACTGGCGATCTCTTTGCTAGAAGAGGTCAGAGAGAGAGAGAGTGAGAGAGAGAGAGAGAAAAGAGGGGGGGGGGCAGAGGAGGGGGAGGAGAAGGAGGAGGAATGTCTCGAGCCTGCGCCTTCTCAGATTTAGACGGATTTAGATATTTGGGAGGATCCAGATCATGCTTGGTGGCAAGAGGCAACAGCAGCTGAGAGCAAAACGCACTCCAAACCTTCAGCTCCAGAGTCAGAGTGGTTGACTGTAAACCACAATGCTCAAGCTCTGTAAAATGTACACTTTACACAACATTAATGTTCATGCAATATGACAAGGAGTGACAGGCACAAGGAAGAATGGATCGATGCAACCTTTTCGTCACTGATTTGATTTAAATGGTAGTAATGTACAGTAAAAGCCATGTCTTGTCAAAGGCATCTCAAAGAAAATCCCTGTGTTCCCAAGAGTCCACTGGAGGTAGTATGAAATTGCACACTGTCTTAGTGTCTTATTATAAAAGAATATAATAGTACTATAATAATCAATTACCATACATCACATTTGACCATTTGCTCAAATCTACTGTATCTGGTCGGATCTTTGCATTTTTTTATTCTTCTAGAACCGTCACAACAAAAATAATCTGCGTGCCCCATTTATCTGCGGATACCTTTTATGGCTTTCATGCTAAATTACATTCCCTGCATACCCAAGTCCAAATCTAAACCCACACGTACTTCAGGACGTCATTTCCTCTTGCAGATGACGCTGGGGTTACACCCCTCTCAAACACTCTCCCCTTTCTCCCCCTCCCACTAGCTTTGAAAATGAAAAACATTATACTGACTTTGAACCACTTCCAAAAGAATATCAGGTGTAATTGGGGGGTATCTCAGGGTATATTCCAAGGTACACAGCAACAAGGTGGACTAATTGGTGGTTGCATTATTGGACATTTGGGGCAGGGTGGACAGGTTGGGAATTTACCCTGTTTATTTGAGGTGAAGGCTTGGTATTTTAGGAGACATTTGCTAGTAGGGCATTTGGGAGCAGGAAGAGATCTGGTGGGTGGGTGTTTTTTAAATTTTTTATCAGGGTGGGCATATTCTCGGGTATAATGTGGCCAGGATTGATTCTTTGCTGAGTATTTTGGGGGAAGGTAAACATACTTGGGGATTCAGGGGAAGGATGGGTTCCTTGCTATGTATCCTTAGAGGAGTCTAGGTATATTTGGGTATTTGGTGAAAAAGATGAGGAGGGTGGGCATATTTAGGTACAGTATTTGGTGTGTTTGCCGGGTGTTTTGGGGCAGAGTGGATTTGGTGAGACTTTTGGAGGCAGGGTAGGAATACTGTTGGGTACTTAGGGGATGCAAGATGGGTTCTGGGCAAGATGCAAGACAGGCGTGATGTTCTGAGGGCAGGGTGGGTTTGCTGATCGAGTTTTGGGAGCAGGGTGGCCAAATTATTGGGTATTTGGGAGGCAGGGTGGGTTTTTGGTCAGGGTGGGCATATTATTGGGGAGAATGGATATTTTCGGGGGATTGGGGGGGTGAGTTCTTTTGCTGGGTGTTTGGGAGCAGGGTGTGTTTGTTGATGGGAGTTTTGGTGCAGGGTGGCCATATTATTTGGTCTTTGGGAGGCAGGGTGGGTTCTTTGTAGATTGTTTTTGGTCAGGGTAGGCATATTATGGGGTTACCCTGGGTTACCCAAGGTGGGTAAGTTGATTGAGGTTTTGGGCTAGAATGGTCATATATGGTGGGTTCTTTGCTGGGCATTTTGGCACAGGATGCATTTGTTGATAGGAGTTTTAAAGACAGAATGGGCGCATATTGGAGATTTGTGGTCAGGATGGAACCCATTCTCTGTTGTGAGTGCAGGGTGGGCATATATATTACTGGGGCTTTTGAAGTAAAGGGGTGCTTTGTTTGGTATCATTATAGTTTGGCAAAGTCTGGGAGTATTACTGGGTATTTGGTGACACACTGAGCTTATTGTTAGGTTTTTACAGGCAAGGGATTGTATTAGTTAATTTAGATGATAAGGTGTGCTAATGGTTATTTAGTGGAAGTCTGGGTATATTCTGAGTATATTGCTGGGCGTCTTCTTGGGTGGCTATGTGTCCACCTGAGCAATTAATTGCAATTAATTATCTGTTAATGAGTCATTGTGCTCCGTTGGGGATTTAATGGCAGGGTATTTGAATTATTGGGCATTTAAAGTTGGGTATACAATTGGAGCATTAGGGGTATGGTAGGGGTTTAACCCATGTTGGGCATTCAGTGAGAGTTTGAAGTGCTAAGACGCAGGGGAGGGTACTACTAAGCATTTTGTGGCTGAGTGGTTTTATTGATGGGAATTTAGTGCCAGGATGGGTGCTATTACTTAGTGTTTAGTAGCAGGATGACGGCATTCTTGAAAACAGGGTTGTTTTATAGGTCAGGATCTAGTGACAGGGTATTAGATGGCAAAGCAGAGTCAATGTGTCACTGGGTTTATGAGCAAGGCTTCGTATGTTTGTTTGGTGGGAATGGAGGTCTGTTGCTGGGCATGTTAAAATAGGTATTTAGTGCGTTATCAAGTCTTTATGTTTATATAGTGAAGTATTTGGGTGCGTTAGCTGATACAACGTTTCGGGTCTGAAATAAAACATTGCATACAAGATTTCCAGTTTCTATAAATGCTTACGAATCACAATTCATTTAGAAAATGTGTCTCAATACAACAGAATACCCCAGTGCTAAGTCAATGCTCAGAGAAAATGTAAAACATTTAACCTTGCAGATTTTGTAGTCAAGTCAGCTTCTGGTCCTCCTCCACTGAGAGACAGGTGGTGATGAAATTCTTATATTTTTGTAAAAGCACGGCTGCACTTTCTAACCTCGTGACCCTGGACGCCGACTTTCACTCTTCACCTGTTACCCCAAATAAGTGTTAAGCATGTCCTCTTCATTCTGTGGCTCTGTCCCCCTCCCATGTCCATTTAGAGAACACAGGGACCAGCCTTCAGCGCCCTCCAGCCAATCAGCTCACAAGCTCCGAAATCAAGCATGGAGTAAAACAGGGGCGCATATATACGTCCATGCTTTCTGTACGAGCGCTGAGCATCCTCCAGGTCGTGGTCCACTCCCTCCCCGGTGGTGTACAACACTCATTCTGCAGCTAAAAAATGGCACCCAAGAAGGACGTTAAGAAGCCCGAGCCTGCAAAGAAGGCCGAGCCCGCACCTGCACCCGCTCCTGCTGCAGAACCCGAGGCCAAACCCAAAGTGGCAGCAGTCGACCTGGCTTCAGTCAAGGTATATATACATATAAATATAGTTTAATATATTACCATGATATAGAGGATGCTAACATTTCAAGTTTAACTTGAATTCATTTAATTAATGTATATTTTATACTATAAATTACTGATCTAATAGGATAAATGGAATTATCTGCTGATATTTATCCATAGTTATTGTTCTTTCAATGGCATTTTTTTCATGGGATTTGTTAAAGGGATTTCAAGCTTAACATTTTAAGAATTTGTCTTACTGTTTGTATCTAAGAAGAAATCTACAAAGAATAAAGACTTGAAGATACATATATCCTAAATTCACAAATTTAAGAGGAAATATTGAAGGAAAGAAATCATCAATATGAACAATCTGATCATTAATCCCTTTCAACGTCGCCATCTAATCGATTACGCGTCATGACAAAATTACGCTTCTTGATCTTGACTTTACAGTCTTTACAGTGAGGACTCTTTGGGGTGCATCATCTCGCAACCAAATGTAGACAAGTTAAAGACACCCAAAGATAGACATCCTGTGGTCATGTTACTGTCACAGAAGAAGCTAAATAAAGCATACGGAGAGGAGTAGCTTTCCCTCCATCACTAAGACTCTCAATTTTTTTTTCTAGTACTTTCTAAGTTTGGCATTTACAGAATTCATGACTCACTTCCCAGAATTCTTTATTATTGACAGCTCGGTCGTACTATATTGTAAATATTCTGAAAGTAAAACCTACTGAGTGTTGGTTAAGAATTATAGAACAAATAGAACTAGAAATACTTAATTTTAATGATGTCACAAAATTCTCTCCTAAACATTTTTTCTTACACTGTCTAAAGCTGGAATATCAAAACTAAAACAAAAAATCAAAAACAAAAACAAAAAGTAAAATAATAATAATAAAAAAAGTTAATAAAGTGCTAAAATATTTCCCTGGCAAGTATAATATTAAAATGATATTCAACCAAGTAGAGCTTATTCAAACAGTGGTGTCATATTTATTACTATTAATTATAAAAAAGAATGTAACATTATTATGTAATTTTCAAATTATGTGGTCTATCTGATAGATAGATGGATAGATAGAGAGTCAGTGAAAAAAAGGAAAAACACTTAAAAAATATATAGTACAAATTATATAATAATAATAATAATAATAATAATATTATTATTATTATTAATAATAATAATAATGTTAATAATAATTTAATTGGTATATAAAATATAATAATTTAAGTATTAAAATATTTATACAAGTTTTTCTTATCCTGAAGTGTGTATACATTTTTGGCTGACTCTGTATGTGTGTGTATAGTCAATCATTTTTTTTTTATTTACAAAATGTCCATAATTTTTCCTCAACAAAAAAACTAACAAAAAGTAAAACACCTAGACGATATTTATGCAATTATTACCACTGTAATGTAAAAAAAAAAAAAAGCAAACTGTTTGTTAAAGTTCCCAAAATCATTTGCTTCATTATCATTAAAAAAAAATCATATAAACACTTCCCTGTCTTTGCCTTGTTACATGACATACTGTATGAGTGAGCAGTCTGAAATGATTTTTCTTCTCTCTGCAGGTTCAGTTCACCCCAGACCAGCTGGAAGGTGAGTCTTACTTTCTATTAAATTAAAAACATTTCACTCTCTATTACCATTAGATAAGGTTCAGCTCTTTATAATTCCTACTATATATGAATGGATTTAGATTCTGAATTATATAAAGTCACCAAATGAATGGTTTAATTTGTATAAACTTGATCAGGTTTTCTGTAAATTTGCCCAAACAAGACAATCGAAGTGATGTTTTTCACTAGTCAGAGTGTGTAGCGCCATTAAAAAGCCTTATTGCCCTGTGGGAGGTCAGACATTCTTCAGGCGTGGTGTTAGTTACACACCGGTCAGCATTCTTGGTTTTACGCAGCTCACTCAAACGTACCAGTGCCTTTATAAGGACGGAGTTATATTCTTAGGAGACCGTATCGATTCCAAGTCGAAGTGCTGAACGCCTTCCTCAGGCTTAACTCAGTTTGTGTGTGTGTGTGGGGGGGGGGGAAAGAGTCATTAATCTTTCCAGTTAGCTCAGAGCAAATCCTATTTAAATGGGTCAAACTTGATATTGCCTGGTTAAAGCCAATAATGTGTGTTTGTGTGTGTGTGTGTGTGTGTGTGTGTGCGCATCTGTTGGACTTAATGCCTGATGATCAGTTGGTGAAACATCTAGCATGGCATGCATTCTCCACCAATCTGACTGGCAGGTCGTGTATAACGGCAGGATTTTACATTAGTAGTGGGAAACATGCCAAAACCAGTCCGTTTCCAGATCACCATTACATCCTTACTGTCAAATCGGTCAAAAACACATCCCATGTTAGACCGAAATTCGATCTGAACACAATTGACTCAATATCCATTATTTATTAATCAAAAAACAAGTATATATTTCTTTTATAATCGAATAATTTACTATGCATCCTAAGCAAACCCTTTGTCTCTTTTCATTCACACAGACTACAAAGAAGCCTTTGGCCTTTTCGACAGAGTTGGCGACAGCAAGATCGCCTACAACCAGGTCGCTGACATCATGCGTGCTCTCGGCCAAAACCCCACCAACAAGGAAGTGAACCATCTCCTGGGAAACCCCTCTGCTGAGCGTATGACCGAAACTCCTCCTAATTCTCAAATACATTGTAGTGTTTTTCAATCATTTACTCTAAAAATCTATTACATAAACTTAACACTCATGCGTTTCAGTCATCACACTTTGATGGATAGTACACCAAAATCCTACATTTAATAAAAGATGTCCATGTTAGGGACTTTTAGGGTGTTTTCACACTTGACGTTTGGTTTGATTAAAACGAGCTCTGGTGCGGTTCTTCTGTTAAAGTACAGTAGTTCGGTTCACTTGAACAAATGTGAACATCTGAACCTCGTTGCGCACAAAGCAAGCAAGCTGTCAACTTCCTCTGTCTGCTTCCAAGTGAACTCTGATGCAGTTCGATTGAAATGTAAACGAACCAAGTCTACTATATTAGCCTTATCTGCTAATGATGCCTGAACAGAGGACTTTCACTGCTCCACTCTGTATCTGTGACATCCGATGTAGAGGCAGTGTTGAATGCACTTGTCAGCATAAAGCAGGGCCATCACGTGCAGTACAGGTGGACAGATGCAGGAAAGGGAAGAGTCTATCAAAGGATTAAAGATGACATCACTGCCTTCCTTTTATTATTAATTATTTTTATTACATTTCTTTTTTGGAAGGTCGCCATTGGCGAGTGTCTGGATATAAACTAGTTGGAAAAACAAAAGCATTAGAGCTTTTTGTTTGCCACCTGGAGCCGAGCTCGTGTTGTTTTCAATATATATAACGTTACATTTTATAAACTCTTCATGAGGTTTCAGCTGGTAAAGACACCACCATATATAATCCTCATGCCTTCTGCTGTCTTTTGCGTTAATGTTGAAAATGCCAGTATGAACGCTAAGTGAACCTGTCAACAAAAAGTCGTGTAAACCTAAAAACGAAATAAAATAAAATAAGAATAAAACAACATGCTGTAAAATAAAACAAATAATCTTAAAATGGCTAAATTTGAATATACAATTTAATATTAACTATGCATTACTATATATACTATATAGATGCATAATAAAATTAAATGAAAAAAACTAATTATTAATAATAAAAAAACAAATACACATCAATCACAGATTTAAAAAAAATAAATTACAGATATAAAACCTCTATAAACCTCACTATTTTTTGCTACAGGAGTATTTATTCAACATTGGGATTTCTTTAAGTGTCTGTTATCTTGTTTCCTCTTGATCATAAACTCACGTGACCTCTGACCCTTCCTTCTCCACACAGAGATGGCCAATACGAGAGTGGAGTTCGAGGCTTTCCTGCCCATGCTGCAGTACATTGTGAACAGCCCCAACAAGGGTACCTTTGAGGACTACGTTGAGGGTCTGCGTGTCTTTGACAAGGAGGGTAACGGCACAGTGATGGGCGCTGAGCTGCGTATTGTCCTCTCAACACTGGGTAAGAGCCTGCACGCTACATGCTATGTAATATCAAAAACAAATGCTTTTCATTCATAAGTTTTGGATCAAATGCACATTTTTAAAAATTATTCTGTTGCGCTAAATGTAGTTTGGTTGTTTTTAATTTTAGACTGGAAAAATGTATATCAAAAACCTCACATAGTATTTGCTTGAAATTGCACAGTTAAACTACGTTCTTTAAATCTTGACCACATTATTTTGTAAAAAAGCAGAGAAGTTCAGTTTTTATTTTACAAATTCAATCGACATTTAAAAAACTAAACTTTAATAGAAGCACTATACTTTACCATAAACTTGCTATATATAATATAATATTTTCCACATAAATTCCTGTTTCAGTAGGAGGTGGAGTTTAAAGGCTGGTTTTAGAAAGTCTCCTTTCTAAAGCATTTTTTTATCGCAACAAAAACAAAATACAGTGACTATTTATAAAATTTTAAAAGCATGCAAGATTTAAACATTTTAAAATGGCTTAAGATGAGGTAAATCTGGATATAGGATGAGCAATTTAGTGCAAAATAGTTACATTCATTAGAAGACACACCTTCTCATTATTAAATCTATAGTTTGTGAAGCTAAATATCATATTTTTAAATATACATAAGAGTAAAATTACATTAATCTTTTTTAAGTACAGTGGGACCTTGGATTACGAGCATAATTCGTTCCGGAAGCAAGCTCGTATTCCAAAACACTCATAAACCAAATCAAACCTTCCCATAAGAAATAATGAAATCTCAAATAATTCGTTCCACAGCCCCAAAAAAATTAATACAGAAAAATAATTAAGACAATATATAAAGTAAAAACCTGCACTTTACCTTTTTAAAAAGATTTTAAAAAAACAACAACAGATAAATGAACAAGCACCTTACCTTTGAAAAGAATCGCGACAGAGCAGAGTTTCTGGAGTTTATGTGTAGAGCAGAGTGTGTGTGTCTGTGTGAAGCCGGGGAGGAGGGGTGTAAAGACAAGAGAGTGTGTGTGTGTGTGTGTGTGTCGGTGTCAAAAAACTTGGCACTCGTAAACCAAGACATGCTCGTTTTTCAAGTGAAAATTTATTAAAAACCGAGGTACTCGCAATCCGAGGTTCCACTGTAAATGAATAACTTCAAAATTACAAAATGATTAACAGTTTCTAAATAATTTGTATAAAACAATGAGAATGCATCAGTAAACCTTATGTTTGTTTATTTATTTCTTTATTTTGTGAGATATTGCTCAGTGGGATAACAGTTTTTTAACATTCTTCACAACTAAAAAATTCGAAGGTCATGGTAGAAGTTTGGCTTTTAAACTTGTTTTGACTGACAAAATGAGATTTTAGCAGTCCACTGGTCACTGAATGATTCATTAGTTTTAAACCAAATGTGAGGTTTTAGTTTAAGTTTACAGTATGTTTCCGTTCCCTTTTGCATCACTGTATATTTATATTTAATGTATAAAATTGTAAATTGTGTATGTGTGTTTTTTTTTTTTTTTGCTGTTGTTTTTGCTTTTTTTGCTTACTGTCCATTTGAATAACTAACAGGTGAGAAAATGACAGAGGCTGAGGTCGACGCTCTCATGGCCGGCCAGGAGGACGAGAACGGCTGCGTCAACTACGAGGGTTAGTGCTGTTTAACAATAAAGAAAGTTAGACAACGTGGCAATTAAGCAAGACCTCTGTATACAGTACTGTGCAAAACTTTTAAGCCATTAACTTAATTTCTTCATATTAAATGAAATTAGGTGATAAGAGGGATTTAAAGAAATGGGAGCAAATGACAGGCTGTAAAATGCCTACAGATACATTTAAAAAATTGATTGTTTATCTAAGAACCGCAGCAGCAACCTCATTTCCCCTGTCATCTGTTCCAACCACTCATCGGTCATCATCTGCACCTTTTTCTCACTGGTTCATGCCTCAAGTTAGATGCTTTTTATGCTTCCATGCTTCATACAGTAGGTCACCATGTGGCTTGACAAACATAAATATACAGTATGTTTACATTCCTATGAAGCTGCTCAGGAACAGGGACTAGAGAGGCTGGAGAACTATTCCTCAAGACCACATTTAAATACAAGTCTGAGCAAAATATGAAGAAATGATGGGGGTCAATACTTTTGCACAATATTGTATATGGGAAAATAATCAGTTGATGAGGTGTTTTATTCCTTACATATTCAAAAGTACAGTATGACCGTATTTATTAGTGAATCATGGCAAAGTGCTGCAGGATAGCATACATTAAACAGTTCAAGGTTGTGCTTCAATGTCACCCATGCTGAACTGTTTAATCTATCCTGTACTGCAGCACTTTCTCATGTTTCATTTACTATCAAATGTCCTACTTTTGAATTCTTTACAGTCAAAGTTATTTTAATGGAACTTCCATGAAACCAGTCAGTTCCTGTCCTCACTTACTGTACCTTACAGCACCTCAGATAATCATTGATTTTCTCAAAGATAATTAACACAGCTTGTCATTTTACGACACCCCTGTCCTAAAGACATGCGCATATCAGAAAACACTACAGTACCTCTGCTTGTTATAAAGCCCTGAAACTGGAGACTCCTTCCAAACATCTATGTATGAAAAAAACTTTCTTGCTTTCTGAATCGAGACCTCATTAACACTGTGATAATAATAACCATTAAAAAAATATAATATAGATGCAGTACAGTATGTGCAGATTAAGCACATCATTGCTGATGAGGTTTTCTGACTTTTTCCTCTTTTCCTCCCTCCAGCCTTCGTGAAACACATCTTGTCCGTGTAAGAGGAATCGGTTGTGAGGAAGCTCGTCTATTTCTCCCGACCCCATGGTGTCAGGACGTCCATGCACTGTGTCCACAACCAACCGGGAAATGAATTTAGATGAAAGGACTATGGGATGTCATTTTTAAGTCTTTCTTTTTGTCTACGTTTTTTTCCCTTCTTTTTTTGTGTCCTCATTTGGAAGCCTTTTTTTTCATAGTTGCTCGTGTCGGGCGAGTCTCTCCACAGTGGGGCAGTAACAAGGCATAAAACGGGGTGCTCTCTTCGACAGGGTACCTCAGACACATGTACACTCACACACACACACACACACATACACACATCCTCCTTGTCGTCCGAAGGTGCTACTATACACCGCCTCCACTGTGGACTGGTCGCCGGACTGCCCTGTTCTCCCCTTTGCCTGGAGTCTTTATTTATTTTTCGCCTCTGTCATTTCTCATAATAAACTTTTCACAAATTCCACCATGAGTCCAGACTCCTGTTCTTTCTCTTACTACACGGGAAAGTCTTAACCTTATTTAATGTTTATGTAAATTTGGTTTCCCTCCAAATGACAAGCAACTATTTGTATAAAAATGTTAGAAATTAATGAGCATCGTTTACAATATGCGACACAAATGACATTGTCTGGCCTAGTGCTGCCGTTTATAAATAAATGCATATGATGGCCTGAGAATACATGTTTCTGCCAAACTTACTGTAAAACAATCCGAATAAGCAAAATGTAGTTTTGTGTGGAAATTCTCTTACTTTCACTTTTAAACATACCTCTGATTTATAGTAAAGTTGGCTCTTCGGGCACTATCCTTCCAGATTTCAATAATGTTTTGGACAGTTCTTATCCCAAAATGTTTTCTTTGCATGATTCAGGCCCGTTTAGAGAAGGCCACACACTGTACTCGGACCTTAAGCAACCAAAACTGTATATTTCACCAAAACAAGTTGAAAAAGGTTTTCAAAAAAGTAGAAACGTTTCACTGATCATCCTCGAAGTTGCTTCTTCAGTCTAAGGTAAGTTGAAAAATTCCTCATATTTAAGTCCTCCAAGGACAAAGGGTCGTCCTCTATCTGAACGAGTCTCCCTAATCCCTCTCCGTTGTCTTTCTCCGCTCTACTCTCTAACGACTCTCCCTCCTATTCTCACCTTCTCCATTGTTCACATAACGAGGCACTTCATACGAGGAACTTACCTTAGACTGAAGAAGCTACATGGATGAGTAGTGAAACGTTTCTACTGAACTAAGAAGTCCAGCTGACATGACTTCCAGTCAACTTCCAGGTCAACTTTAAGCACTTTTTCACACAAAGCCAGGTACAGTAGGTTTGGACAGCTTTTTCCCCAAAATAAATGCAATCATCATTTAAAAACTGCATTTTGTAAAGTTTTTATTTGTTTCATAATCTCAGTCATTTATGTGTGACAA
>QMIH01000264.1:53004-82196 GCA_003987875.1 Clarias batrachus | reverse complement strand
TATTTAGAGATCTAGTCATACAATTCCCCCTTTTCTAAAATGATGTGGTGTGTACCCTTTAAAAGCATGTGTCCAGCGTGGCGCACGGTCTTTCTGGTGCTCCCGGGTGCCGATGGCGCCGGGTGCTTGGGCCCGCTCATCATTGCTTGCCATTATATTTTAATACATTTTTTTTCAACAAATTTTTTTTTCTTTATGTTGTGAAGTAAACGTTACGACATTGTAAGTCACATTTATGACCACTATAAGTTAACACTAATATAAATGATGAAAAAATACTTCTGGTCCTGTTACAGGAAGCAAATGACCAGCAGGTGGTGCTGTTGTTCTGTGAATCATTAATACATAATCAAAGCAATAGAATGGGTTATGTTTAATTATTATTAGCATAATGTGACCTTCTTTATCATTATGGATCTGAATGGGCTCAAACGTTCAGATTTCATTGAATGTGTGTGTGTGTAACCTGGTTTGTGATGGATGTTGTCCAGCGAGCCGCATTTGGAGGTCACATGACTAAGATCGAGCTTCTTCGACTGAATTTGTATCTGTGAAAGAGAGAAGACGTGTCAGGTCAATGCAGAACAGGGGCCAGGCATCGTGTCGGAAAAACATTTTTTTAGCCATTTGTTCTTGTGTATAATGATGTCTGTGTATTGACACACACTCTTCACCATATGTATATATATATATATATGCATCTAATAATTACATTTATCATTTTAAAAATTATTTATGAACCATATTAAATTAGTCAAGACTCCTTTCTATTGTATTTATTTTGTTAGGTCTTTATTATTTGTGATCCTTTTATCAGAAATGTTAATTTTTAAAGTCTCTTTGAAGTCTTCTTTCCACAATATTAGTCCATTTGTTGTTGTTGTTTGTTTGTTTATTCACTTCACTGTACATAAATACGTTATTCAAATATGAGTTAATTTATTAGATGTATAATATTTATGTAATAATCGTATAGCTTTATTTGTTAGTTTGTGTTTCCTTATACACAATGTTGGTTGTTTATTTGTTTAAACTGTTAAGGCAATACCGTAATGTAGAGTCATCTACCACCATCTTTATTTATTTATATATGTCTTGGTTATGCAACTGTGACTCATGACTGTGAGTAAATAAATAAACAGGTGTGTATACGCAAGAACAGCAAGCTTGATGACAAGAAGAAGGTTTGTCCAGAGGTCTGTGTCTAGAAGTGTATAAGACAGAGAGAGAGAGAGAGAGAGAGAGAGAGAGAGACAGGTCAGATTTCATCCCTTAGAAGAAGAAAAAGAAGAAGGAAAGAATGAAGGAAAACTCCAGTGAATAGAGCAGAATAAACACTCGTCAAACTGTCAGAAAAAGAGGCAATAACATTGTGAATGGAAGGAACAGCATGTGTAGACTGCAGCAGGTGATAAATGTGCCAGAAGCAGACTGTCTCTGGAAAAGGACAGAGAGAGACGGAGACAGGGAGGACGAGACTGACGGGGTGGTGCTACGTCTGAGGTACATACGTTGCCTCCGTGGGGCGAATACATCACGTTATCCTTGGATCCACACTTTGACTTTATCTGACTGAAGTCCAGCTTCTTGTTTGAAATTTGAATCTAAAATAATACAATGCGACATTTAATGAAGACACACGCACGCACACACACACACACACACACACACACACAAGCTGTATATGTTTGAGCAGTACACGGGGCGTTACGGAGCGAGATGAGAAACAGCTTCGACTCCGGCTGCACATGACAGTGATGTTAAATGTTATAAAAAGATAAACAGATGAAAAGTTTCCTTCAGGCAAAACCAGTTATTCATTTAAAGTTACACTGACGTCTTAATCTAATGCCGTTTAGCTCGTCTCAAGTGAGGCACCATGAGGTTTTCTTCTCCTCCTTTTTTATTCCAGGCAGCAGATGAATGATAACAGTGGTGTAACAGTAACAGTAAGCACAGACATACACTGCGTATCACAGTATCACGCTAATATTTATATTTTATTATATTATTATATAGATTATGTTGTTGCATCACATATTCATACAATCAGTTTCTAACGGGTGTGTGTGTGTGTGCGGTTACATTTATGTTTTATTAATTTTCCAAAACTGCTTATAATTAACTGATGGGAAGTTGAATAGATCAGTAAATTAATAGATGGACAGATTCATGAATGATAGGATGGATGGATGAATAGGTGTAGATGGATAAGTAGAAGGGTGAAATCAAACAGAAGATTAAATGAATGGACAGATGATGGATGGGTAGATTTATGGATTTAGGGCTAAGGAAATTATTAGGTAATGTGGATTCCTTAACAATTGGATAATTGGATCATAAATAGGTGAATGGAGATATAAACGGATGAAATGAGGCATGTATGAATAAGACATAAAGGATGGATGAATAGTTACTTGTGTAGATTTTTGGATGAATTTATAGATAAATGGATGTATGGATGGATAGATAGATGGGTATATTTTTGCACTGATGGATGGATGAACAGTTATGTGAGTAGATTTTTAGATTAATTTATAGATGGATGGATAGCAGATGTAGGTAGTAACGAGTTACATTTACACTGTTACATTTACTTGAGTAACTTAAAAAAGAAGAAGTTTTTTTTTTTAGTTTTACTGCACCATACGTTTTACTCCACTACACTCAGCTCCACTCGACTCGTGACTTTTCTAACCATTTATTCGACACATGAGATATTCTTTATTTTCGCGTGACTGTGTTTCACCAATCAGATGTAGCAATAATAGTCACATGACTCCGTTCGACCAATCAGACGCAGAATCAATAACCGCATGTAGTCACATGACCACACAGAAACGCTGCATATAGCGGAAAAAAACAAACATCTTCAGTCGGTAGACATGGGAAAAGGGAAACATGTCGCGGTTAGTTTAGCTGTTTTATTTAATATTTCAATCTTAACATTTATAATTAGCTAATAAACTAGAGGCTAAAAAATATATAATTTTCATACATTTGCGCTACTGGACACAGTTTATGGTTCAGTGAGACTCTTGTACCTACTACTGTATGTTCTAATGTTATCTTATTTTCTGCTGAGTCATTGCAGGGTGACTGAATATACAGTAAATCTCACACAAGAAGTAGTTACACAGTAAATCTCACACAGGAAGTAGTTACACTGTTCACACATACACATGTTACATACAGTAGGGATTTATTTCGAAAGATTTATATTTTGAAAAAAATTAGATTAGGACATTTGTGTTACTTATTCTTTAATTTGCTATTTTGAAAATATTTTTATTTAGTTTTATTCATTTATTTTATTTATTTCATTAATTTTATTATTTGGAAATGTCAGAATTTGTACATTATTTCATCATTTTGTCTGACTGCTTACATAATAAATAAATAAATCTGACTTTATGATGAAAGAGGTATTCAGTACTTGAGTATCTTTTCACCGAATATATTTTAAATCTTGAGTTATATTATTTTGAAGTACAGCTGCACTTACTTGATTAAAACCTTTGGCTACTCTACCCACCTCTTATGGATAGTTAGGATATTTTTGGATGGATGAATGGGTAGTATTTTGTATGAATGGATGTGTAGTTGAATGTATATTTAGACGGGTATATTTTTTGATGAATGGATAAAAGCCAGAAATGACAGACAAGTGGAAAGATGGATGGAAGAATAAATAAATAAAAGAATGAAGAATAGAAGAATAATGAATGGATGGATGGGTGGATGGGTATGTGTACTGGAAGAGGAGAAAAGTAAAGTTCAGCCACATTAAAGTAATGTCTGTACAGTCTGATGTATTAATAAACATTATCGCTGTTTATCGCTGATGGATGAACAGATAAAATAATGAATAAATGAATCCAAGTCCATCCTCATTTATTTCAGAGAGTGAAGTACATTACCCTGTAATCTAGTGTGTGTGTGTGTGTGTGTGTGTGTGTGTAAGCATGCAATAATAAATCACAAACAAGCAGATAGAAGCAGAAGTGCCGACGCTGTCAATAACACAAACGCTTTACTCATCTCACTGGCCTTTTACTGCGCGAGTTCTGTCATTAACACCCTGACACATCTGACAGCAATTGCAATAAGCAGCCTAACCCACACACACACACATGCACACACACATGCACACACACACGCAAATGCATGAACAGTCAGCCTGGTTTCAGTCACAAAGTGCCCAGACATTCAGCCCAGGGTGTGTTACAGCATGGTGTCACACTCGATTAGCCCCTGTGTATGAGTTCTGCTCCAGAGAGACATTTCCACATGAAAGTGAGTCTGGGGTCAGACAGATTGAGACTGCTGCAGGAGTTACATAACCTCACCCTCCAGTGAATCCAGGGCATCCAGTTCAGCAGGCTGACCTCCACATGCACCCCAAGAGCACTTTGAGTTTATTTAAGTTTTAAGTTTATTCTGACTTTTATCGCTAGGATTAAAGTGCCGCATTCATATACGTTCTCACATCAACAAGAACACCAGCAACGTCTTTATGTGTGTGTTACTGCTGTATGGACATACTGGCCGTGAGCAGCACTCCAAACCTTACTTCTTGTTCAGTGCTAGTTATGACCCGACTGCGCACTTCGTCTGTCGCATCCCGACGGATACAGTATCACTCACACCAATGTTCTCTTGCTCGTGTCAGACGTAAACATGTCAGTTCACACAGAGCCGAGCCGCCCAGGGCGAGACAGTTACAGCGGGGCTCGTACGAGCTGATCTCCACCGACAGAGTGTGTTTTTTGTGTCAGGATATCATGCTGTGCTTCCTGTGAAGACACCGGAGAACATGATAGACTATGAGCGATGTGTGTGTGTGTGTGTGTGTGTGTGTGTGTGTGTGTGTGTGTGTGTGTGTGTGTACGCGCGGTTTGTTTTTTTAACTTGTTTTACTTCCCACCTTATCATATTCTAATAATTATTAGATCATTATTATTATTAGGGCCGAAGCCCAATGACATAAGCACTATGACGTCATAGCTCTGCTAGTGCTGATGTTCTCATAGTGCTGATGTCATGTGAAGGCCCCTTGTCATGTGTCATGTGAAGGATTTTTTTTCCCAGCATCCGGGGCTTTTTTGGGGATTTTTAAAAATGCACAGAAAGTCATAAAAATCAGCACACAGGTTGGAATTTGCTGCCATTAGGACGCCTGAGTGGTTGGGCCTTGGGCGTGGCCCTATCCGAGGAGACTTAGGGCACGATGATTTGACGGGATGCCAATCCATCACCAGGGCACACACACATACACACATTCACATGTTCATTCACACTCTACAGGCAATCAGCATGTCTTTGGACTGTGGGAGGAAACCGGAGTCCCCGGAGGAAACCCACCAATCACGGCGAGAACATGCAGACTCCATGCACACACACACACACACGTGCGCGCGCCGGACCCAGGAGGTTCAAGGCTAACCACTACATCACGGTGCGGCCGAAGTGAGGACACAGAGAAGTGAATAAATACTCGCCTGTCCTCCTTTAGGCTGATACTTGATGTTTTCTGTGGAGCCGATCTTGGACTTGATGTTCTTTAAGTCGGGCATGGGCTGGTTAATGACACGCAGCTGCTTGGCCGCCGTGGCAGGAGATTTCGGAGGAGTGCGGATGATGGCCACCTTCTGATCCTGTGAGAGCAGGCTGAGAGATTTGGGGGTGCCTGGGGTGCGCGGGGTGCCTGGGGTGCGACAGGATGAGCTGGGAGGAGTGCCGGGAGTGATGGCCGCAGAGCCGGGAGTGCGCGGAGTGGAGGTGCCGGAGCGAGCAGAGCGGGAACGCACCGACTCTGTGCCTAGAACATTTCAGAATGGTGTTCAGATTTAAGTACAGAAATCGATTCAGTTCCAATAAATAAATAAATAAAAATCCTAGTAGTGACTCCTAGTGGTGGAGGATGGTATGACACAGAAGGTGTCTACCTGTCATGCTGGCGGATCGACCTGTCCTGTGTTCGGCTCTGACTTCAGTACGGAAAGCTACAGGGGGAAAACAGACAAGAGGAGAGATGGAGAGAGAGAGAGAGGTGGGGGGGGGTTTGGAGGAGAAGAGGATGTGGAAAGAAAAGAGAAGAGAAATTTTAAAAAGAAGAAAAAAGAAGACAGGAATAGGACAGCCAAAAGATGCGTTAAGCCTCATGTTTCTACTGTTGAGAATTTTAGTCAATATAGTGATACGGTTCATGGTTTGCTTTTACACTTTTAATATAATTTAAGGCACCAAAAACTAAACCAAACACAGCAACCTGAAAAAATCTTTAAAGGCAAACCAGCAAAATCACGCGAACACACAGAACATGGCGCTGATTCCTAATAACTAGCAAGAATTAAGCCCCACCTTCTCTGCGTTCACATGCATGAGTGTTAAAGTGTGTGTAAAGGTTTACATGTAGGCCTGCGCGGCGCCGTCGACCCAGAGCTAGTGATGGACGTCGAGCTCTCCTCGTGTTCGCTGGTGTGTGCGCGCCGTGTCAGGATGGAGGCCGGCCGAGGCAGAGACGACCTCTTCTCAGGACTCCGGGATCCTCCGTCCTGAACAACACACTCGGGTTAGACGTTTAAAAACGCCTATATATACTCCTGTACAACTGTGTGTGTGTGTGTGTGTGTGTGTGTGTGTGTGTACAGTATGTGTGTGTGCACAAAATGTAAGCTGTTATTATTACCATGAATCAAAGAGCATCTTAATTACTGCTTCAATTCAATTCAGCTGTACATTATTATGCCCATTTATAAACCGGCTTTTCTTTACTTTAAGTTGACACTATGACAGTTATGTAAATGTACAGTAAGTATTTAATGTTATTTTTTTAATCTACACTTTAAACTACATTAAGGACTTTATTAACAATAACAACACTGACACAGTAAAGACTAAACTAATTACACTATCATGTATTTTTTTTCATGAAATGTAGGAAATGCATGATATGAAATGATATGAAGTTATGAATACACATGGCACTGATATGATGCTGTAATCTTTTATTCAATAAAAATTCATGATACTTACAGTGAGCTATGTAACGTAAGAGTATTTTATTTCATCAGAGTAAAATATTTGCTTGGTATGAACATTTCTGCCACTGATATGACGGAGTAATAAAAGAGATAAACAAACTTATCATAAACACTTAATATAGTTAATAGGAATGTACTGTACAATAGTTCAATCTGCTGACAGTTTATTAAAATAAGATTAAAACAAACTAAATACAGTGAAACTAAATACCAAACCGAGCTGAACCAAACACCGGCTAACTTGTGAAGTGAACTCATGTTTTTTTTTTTTGCATTGAGTAAGATTGAGTAAAGACGTAGCCCCATGTGACCCAAGAATGTTATCAAGGACGGAAGCAAGAAGAAAAGAGAGCCGCTTTAAGTTTGGTTTTTAAAGCAGCCGGTGCCGAGAGGAATCATAAATTAAGGTTAAGTGAGGTTTAATGTCTATTTATTTCATATATTACTTCATTTATGTGTCTTTTCTTAATGTTATGATTGTTTTAGGTGCAAAAATATGATTATAGTTTTGGAAATGGGTGATCTTGGTAATATTGTTGGGTGGCTGGAACTGATTATCTGCATTTAAATGATTTCCTACGGGAAAATGCGTTTCGCAATACGAAATTTACAGATTTAATCCGTACGCCGAGGTACAGCTGTATATCTAATATATATCTTTAGCAAGTTTTAGAAATGTATTTCTTTAAAGAGGAAATAATCTCTGCCAATAGAACAAGGGATTACCATTTTAATAATATAAAAATAAGCTTAATACTTAATTTGATGTGAACTTATTTTAAGAAAGTATAGATAGATTTGTCTATATTCAAGAATATTTCACTTGCCATGGTGCAAAAATTTTTGAAGTGTAATGACTTATAAACACATAATAGCGCGGGTTTCATACAGTAATAACACTTATACAGTGGAACCTCGGATTGCGAGTAACTCGGTTTACGAGTGTTCCGTAAGACGGGCAAAGATTTTTACTAAATTTTGACTTGACAAACGAGCAAGCGAGTTTTTTGACACCGACACACACACACTCTCTTGCATTTACACCCCCCTCCCCGGCTTCACACAGACACACACACTCTGCTCTCCACAGAAACTCTGCTCTGTCGCGATTCTTTTCAAAGGTAAGGTGCTGGTTCATTTGCTTGTTTTTTTTTACTTTACAGCAGTGATTCCGTTGGTCTGTGCTCACGCGAGTGTCATTAGAGAGATTTATTTTTTCCCGTAAAACGGTGTTTCCGTTGTGTGTGTGTTTGTTGTGAAACTTAAAAAGCGAGGTGGGGGGAGGGAGGAGGAGTTTTACTGTGTAAGACGAGGCGAGGGAAGGGGCTAATTCCACATACACAGACACAGACACACACAAATACATGGCGCCTGGCCGCACAAACAGAAACACTTATCTGTTGGGTTTTATTTTAACTTTTTTAAAGATAAAGTGCAGGTTAATTTGTTTTATTTTTACTTTATATGTTGTATTAATTATTTTTCTGTATTTATTTTTTTGGGCTGTGGAATAGCCCAAAAATTGCCCATAAACAGCCCAAAGATTGAGTTTTCATTATTTCTTATGGAAAGATTTGATTTGGTTTACGAATGCGTGTTTTGGAATACGAGCCTACTTCCTGAATGAATTATGCTCGTAATCCAAGGTTCCACTGTATGTTAATAAACAAAAGTGTGTTAGGAATAATTAGTGAACTGGTATGACCATGTACAGATAGTTAGGTAGAATTATAGCAGTGTCACGGCGTGCGCCTGTGATGGGCGTGCGCCCAAATCTATTATCGCCCCTCGCTCACTTCGTAGGCTCCCTAGGTAGGCGGCACCCCTTCTGCATGTGTGTAAAGGGACGGGGCCGCCTATGCGGGCCGGCTGGCAGTGATTAAACGTTAATAGGATCTCGGGCTTGCTCCGCATTATAAAAGCAAGGCGCGGAGTTTAGTCCGGGGTCCGAGAAGAGCGTAACGCGGTGGAGATTGAGAGTGGCAGAGGAGTGGGAAATGGAACGTGCCCCAGAGACTTAAAACGGACTATGGATTTCCGCCTCTTTGATCTCCGCGCTGAGGACAGCGCGGGAAAGAGCTGCACGAGCTCCCACGTTCATCCTCCGTTCCCGCGTCGAGCCCGCCTTCGCGTCCCCGCCGCCGAAGAGGAAAAGGCCGCGAGGAGGACAGCGTTAAGGCCGCCGATCCCAGCCGGGAAAGCCGCCCAGCCGACGGACGTCCGAGCGAGACTCCCGACTGAGGCCGCGCCCACAGAGAGCTGGGAGGGGCCAGGCCGGCCATCGACAGCGGGGAGGAATCGAGAGGGAGCGTGCAGGAGCGCTGCCTCGCGCGCTCCGTTCGGCCACTCCGCCCACCGCCGCCAGCCGCGTGCCCGCATGCCAGCTGGGCACTGCCTCGGACCACGCACGTGCACACTTCATCCCTACCCTTTCTTTCCGTCCTCCCTCCTTTTACCATTTCCTTCCCTTATTTATCCCTAATAAATTACCCTTTTCCCTTAAGATCTCGCCTCGTGTCTGTGTTTCATGGTGCCGCCCGTGCAACAAAGGGTCGAACCCGTTACAAGCAGTTTATGTATATTTATGGCAAAACGTTTTTTTTAAGCTTCACTTTGATACATAAAAGATCTCACTCATGAACTTTATCAAAACTGAAGTTATCTGTAATTAACCTGACCCCAGTTAAAAATAATCAGACACATAATGTAACTACCTCAATATCACTCGTCATAAACAGACTTTGTGAATCTCTATGAACGCCATTTTTAAATCAAGTGTTTGCAAAGGAGTTTTCCTCATTAGGCCCTTCCTTACCTTTTCTAAATTCCTGTTAATTGAGAGGAAATCCTGAGGGCTCGATGTGAATGGGCGGGGCCCATCGGCCTCCACCAATGAAGCTGTTTTATTGTAGGAGCAGGTGGAGGTAGGGCGGAGCTGGGGAAGAGCTGACGCCCGTGTTTTACAGGTGGGGATCTTTGTGAGTGATGTTGGGCTGGGGGTCTGTGATGAGCGCCGGTACGGAGATGCACATGTTCAGTTCATGCAACAACAACAACAAAGGATTGAACCAAAATCAAAAGATCAGAATGATATCAATGGGATGGATATGAACATGACACAAATCACACACAAACGGTCTTGTAATCTATTCACCACATCCTGCCTACGAGAAATGGTCAATAAGAAATCATATCAAATTCTGTTACAGATTATGTGTAGTGGTTATTTTTTTAGTCACATTTTAGTCCATGTTGTTATTCAAAGGTTTCTGCCACGGTATTTAGAAGAAAAAAAAGCCATAGTAAATTTGCATTTGTGGTAAATAACAGCAATTATGGGAAGAATCAGAAGGCTGAGGGTCTTTAAGGTTAGGAAGGTCAGAGCAGAATAAATGTCATGTCCGTGGTAACACTAATGGAAGGCCAGCCAGAGAAAAGAGTGCATGCATGCAGAAGCACAAGACTGTGGGAGTGGAAAAGAGGTGCGAGTGCATGAGAATGAGAAGCGTTAGTGAGATGCCTGGGTGATGCTGAAAGGTTGGATGAAACATTGTTTTTTTATGTTTTCCCTTATATACAGATTTTGAGAGTAGCCCTTTTCATGCATTAATTATTTATAGAAATATCAACATTGTTTAATTTTATTTCATCGGCTTAAAACTGAAGGATCGATGCAAGAAAAAAGAAGCAGGTGTGACAAAGTGCTCAGAAGGACTGTGTGTGATTCTGCAGGATGTTCAGGAAAACTAAGCAGCTCATTGCCTTATTCAACTGCACACAATGTAGCTGAAACAATTTGTTAGGCAAAGTGTTGTCACACCAATTATTGTCTCTGTTTCTTAAGTTACAGCAATACTGCAACATGTGACTATTAAATGAACTAGTGTGCATTCAAATCATATTCATGGGCTAACTTCAAATAATTGGACATTAACAGGATGTTTGCCGATATTTATGCATCACCTCATAATGATTAATAACAAACACTCATATTCTGTATATACACTGTGTATTAGTGTTTAAATAATCAGACTATGAAGTTTAGCCCAGCAAGCGGTCAGAAAACAAAGGTTACGGACAAACCCGACGATGGTGTGTTGAGTAAGCAAGTTATTGAATTTTTAATCATTTACTTAAATGTGGATTGATTTGTAGTCATGGATTCAAGACAACACATCACTGTAGGTGTATTTCATTAACAGTTAGAATTAAATAAAGTCAATTAAGACAATATGTCAATAACCATAATGTCAGTAATAAAAATGTCCATAATATTAAGAAAATAATCGTAGCTGAATTTCAAATCATTTCAAAATACCTAACGTACTGTATTTAATCCTAAAACTGCTAAAAAAGAAAAAAAAAGATTCAGGTGTACATGCATACATGCAATATTTAACTTAAAAGCAGAATTTCCTCTTAAGTAAGCTATGCGAGTTGAACAAAAATAATAATAATCATAATAATAATAATAAAAAAATAATAAATAAACCTAATGTAATAGTCTACTCACAGATGCCCGGTCTCTGGAATGCCGCACCGAGCTGAACGGCAGCCGTCCATCTGCTGATACTGGAAAGAGAGAAATATATTCATATTGTTGATTTTAATTCTCATGACTGTCCAATGAACATAGATACAAAGACATGGACAATCTCTCTCTCTCTCTCTCTCTCTCTGTCGTTCTTTCTTTCTCTTAAATATCCACCTCTACGTCTAAGTGTACAGCATCTACTCACAGTGGCTTTACAACACACATCACGAGTATTATAGAACTTCAAACAGATTTAAATATTAAACTGCTACTTTGAAGCGATTTGAGGAAAGATGGAAACTCTTTGATGAAACTGATTTGAAATATCTAATTTACAATAAACAGCGGACATAATGTTACGTTTAGTGTTAGAGAACACCCAGGGAACATACGTATGAGTCCCTGTTACTGATTATGTTATAGGAGCCTTAAACAATTCCTTCACAAGCTTGATTTAGTTTTTCTCGAAGATCATAAAAAAAAATACAGTATTAGATGAGATTAAATGAGATTATTTATATATATATATAAAACAGAAATGAAAATTAATTTGGTTGGCAATGAACAAGAGACTTAAAGTAATTAAAGTTAACCTTAAATAAGAGGCGTCTTTGGCGACTTTTTATCAAGCCACTGAATCATTTTAGACGATTATTATACACAAATGTAATTGCAAAAAGAGCAGAAGGAGATGGATGATGACAGAGGGAGCTCAAATTCTCTCTCAGTCAGGAAGCCAAGTTGTCTCCTACTCAAACGGTTGCATAGCAACCACCGTAGACGTCGTGTATCCTAGAGACAATTCTGCCAGATTTGTTACATAAACTGGAGGCAATAGATTGCAATGTTCCTTCAGAGAATCTTAACACAACTAAAATTCACACAATACACACACACACACGGACATGTTAATTCAGGAAATGGTGTTAGAGCTAGTTCACACAATAACAACAACAAAGCGGAGATTAGCGCAAAGAATAAGACGGAGAAACGAAAATAAAAAGCAGCAATAAGCAATAATAAGTCAGAAAAAAAAAACATTATAAAAAGACAAAAACATAATTTCACAAAAACAATACCACCAAACACAAAACCAACATAACCCAACATAATAATAATAATAATAATAATAATTTTGCCAATACAAAACCGTAAACCATAAAAGACGAACACCATGGTTAACGTGTCATGTATTTGCCAGCTACATCGCGAGCACTCTCCCTGTGATTGTGTGATCACCTGTGGGTTTCCGCTTAGCACAGATGTGATGTTGGGTAGCTCTAGGGTGCCTTACGGTGGCCTTTAAAGCACTCTTCCTGGAGGGAGAGCGGCTCTGATTTTCAGATTTTTTTGTGACCTCAACCTTCTTAATCACAGCTACAAAAGGGAAACACAGAGTCAGGGGAACTGTAGTATCCTGTTCATGGGGTTTGGAAATGATACGGAAATAAATACAAATATTAGGCTTATCACAGACGTTTACAAAGGAGCTACAATGAATTCAGTTCATGCCTTGAATTAGCATTACCAATTTACAGTATAAGCAGTTACAAGAAGAAAGAATCTTATATATTATAACAGGCAGTCAGACATTTTTGGCAATTTGTGCAGGAACTTCTAGATCAGGAACCTTTTTTCTTCTTCAGATCCTCTTTCTGGACCGGTCCTGGATCTTTCCAGATGGGTTTGCGCTCCGGAGTGGAAACTCGACCTTTGCCTCTGCCTCCTTTAGCCTTCTGTTTGATCAGCTTCTCCGTAGAGGGTTTCTTAGCAGGGCTTCTTGGAAGAGGTTCGATTCGCTCTGTGGCCATGCTCTTGTCATCATCTGCAGTATGTACAGAATGTGAAACTTATATGACAGATGATGCGAATATGATGACAGCATTTAGGACATTTTTACCTCTAAATATACTGTATATATTACAATTTTACATACACTACCAGTCAAAAGTTTCAACACACATTCTAACTCACATTCTAATTCTAGGTTCATGACGGCTCTAATCTGAGGTGCTGCTTGAGGTTAATTGGTGATTTCTGAGGCTGGTGACTCTAAATGAACGTCTCCTCTGCAGCAGAGCTCAGTTTTGGTCTTGCTTTCCTGGGAAGGTCTTCATGAGAGACAGTTTCATCATGGAGCTCGATGGGTTTTACAAATGCACTCGACAATCCTGTTCTTGCCAGAACTGTTATATTAAATAACAACGTACTGTGACTTTTGACTGGTACAATAAAAATAAATGGAATAATACGTAAATTTGTCTATGCCTCTTATGCCACAGTAGTTGGAATGTTGACTTATCAAAAAGTCTCTGTTAAAGTTATGATAAAATGATAAGGCGTTAGAGAATGGGCCTTATCTATCCTATTAGACCTAACCTCTTCCTGACCCCATTACCGCACGCCGTCAGAGCAGTTGCTGTAAGAAATTACTCAACATTTTCTGACTAATAAGAATCTAGATTCTAATAAGAATCTGTGGCATAAATATACTAAATGAACATTTTCACTGCACTAAAAAAAACACAATTTAAACACACATGAATAAAGTAATTTGTCTTCCATTTATTTAAATACCAAAATAAAAAGATCATAACTCATAGTCACCTTGAGCGTCCATCCAGGAGCTGTCTAAGATAGAGTCATCAATAGTGGTCTCATCCTTGTAGTCATCATAGCTCTCAGTGGGAACCTCGCTCACTGGTACCTCTTGTGTAGGAGGACACACTGGGGCCTGTACAACCTCTGGACCATCCTGGACCTCGTCCAGGCTAGCAGCCTCCATCTCTGCTTCTTGAGCCATTTCGATAGAATCTTCTTCCTCTTCATCTTGAAGCATTTGAGGTGGTTCTTCTTCAGGAGGAGTCGAGAATCGTACGCTGTGCCCAGGTTCCTCTCGTTCATCAATGGTCTGCACCACAGTGATAAAGTCATCTTCGACTGTTACAACTGACTCAATGGCAGCTCTTGGCTCTATGGTTTCTTGTACTGCTGCCTCAGCCCCTGCCCCTTCCAACTGGTTAGGCATTTCCTCTTCATCTTTCTCAGCAATTCTTGGTTCCTCCACTTTTTCAACAAGTTTGAGTTGTTCATCTTTCTCAACAAGTTTGGGCTCTTCCTCTGTCTCAACAAGTTTGGGCTCTTCCTCTGTCTCAACAAGTTTGGGCTCTTTCTCTGTCTCAGCAAGTTTGGGCTCTTCCACTTTCTCAGCAAGTTTGGGCTCTTCCTCTTTCTCAGCAAGTTTGGGCTCTTCCTCTTTCTCAGCAAGTTTGGGCTCTTCCTCTTTCTCAGCAAGTTTGGGCTCTTTCTCTTTCTCAGCAAGTTTGGGCTCTTCATCCTTCTCAACAAGTTTGGACTCTTCATGTTTCTCAACAAGTTTGGACTCTTCATCCTTCTCAACAAGTTTGGGCTCTTTATCCTTCTCAACAAGTTTGGGCTCTTTATCCTTCTCAACAAGTTTGGGCTCTTCATCCTTCTCAACAAGTTTGGGCTCTTCATCCTTCTCAAAAAGTTTGGGCTCTTCATCCTTCTCAACAAGTTTGGGCTCTTCATCCTTCTCAACAAGTTTGGGCTCTTCATCTTTTCCAATAGGTTTTGACTCTACAGCTTTCTCAACTTTAAATTCTTCATGTTTCTCAACAACATTGAACTCTTCATGTTTCTCAACAACTGTGAGCTCTTCATGTTTCTCAATAATACTGAGCTCTTCGAGTTTCTCAACAACTGTAGGCTCCTCATGTTTCTCAACAACTTTGGGCTCCTCATGTTTCTCAACAGCTTGGAGCTCTTCATCATTCTCAACACCTTTGGACTCTTCATGTTTCTCAGTAACCTTGAGCTCTTCATCTTTCTTAATATCTTTGGGCTCTTCTTGTTTCTCAACAACTTCAGGCTCTTCCACTTTCTCTACTAACATTGTTTCATTCTGTTTAATTTCTGACTTAACTATTTCACTCTTCTGTAGATCAACCTTCTCTGGGATCTCAGGCACATTTGGCAAATCTAAAGCCTTGTCTTCCTGCATGTACTCCCTGGGTTCCTCAGCTTGCTCTATTTCTTCGTCTGCAATTTGGGCAACTGAAGATGAAACAGAAGCCTCTACTGCTGTTGCAATTTCTAGCTGTGTAGTTTCTGCCACGGTCTCCTTCTCCTTGCCAGGTTGCTCCACAAGATTATCATCTTTACTGGGTTTCTCAACAGATTTAAGAGGGGATAATTTTGCAGGCTCTATTTTCTGACCATCTTGCGCTGGTTTAGGCTTCTCTGTGTCACCATGCACTTTTTCTTCCTCTGTAGCACTTTCCACTGATGATGTTGGTGATGGTTTTATTGGTCTAGCAATCCTGTCTTTGGCAACTCCAGTGAGCTGGTACACATCCTCAGCATCTACCTCCTCATAGGCTTCCTGGTGAACCAAATCTGGCTTATTCTTTACTTTCTCTCTGAGCTCCTGGAGCTCTCTCTCCTCCTCAACACTTAAAGGTCTGTCTTCCATTTCCAGTTTCCGAATTTGCCTTTCATAATCAGCTATTTCAGCTTCCTGTTCAGCCGCAAGTTTAGCCTCTGCATCAAGATCAGTCTTTACTCCATCCAGAGTAACAGTAACAGTTGGTGTAGCAAAAGTTTCAACACGTTGGATTGGCTGCTCTGTCTCTGCGCCATTATTCTTACATGGCTTTCCTGTTGTATCCTTTCCTTCCTCTGTGCCTGGGGGAATGTTGTCTTTCAGAACTTGTGGGCTTTCCTGTCCAGTTGTGACTGGAGTTGTGTCTTTCTCCTCTGATATCATCCTGTTGAAGATTTGTGTTGGTGGAGATTCCAATGGACTGTGAACATCTGCTGGAGATGGCATAGGCCCAGAGTACTCACTAAAAACACAGTATCCATGTTCCTCCAGTTGAGTCTCACTTTTTGCAACTCGCTGACCCTGAAACAAGTGTGCTAAGGAGTCACTCACAAGGGCTGGCATATCAGCAGGAACTGACTTCCTTCTTATAATCTCAGGATCATTGTTATCAGACGATAGTCTGGTACGGGTACCTGCCAGGTCTAGCATTTCAGGCAAATCTTGTGCCATTACAGCACCATTTTTATAGCTGAACTTATTAGGTAAGGGAGATCCTGGGGATTCCGGCTGTGGACTTGGGGTTTTCCTATCAGCTGCTGCATCATGGGGTGGAGACGCTGATGGTGTGGTGACAGAGGCTGATGTCTCCAGGATTTGTGGTGGGAAAGAAGGGAGTTTCTCTACTGATGGAGTTGTTACAGGAAGGTAGTCAGCAGATTCGTCAAGGCTACCACTAGTGTAAGACATGATGTCAGTTGCTAATGGGGTGAAGTTTCTGGGTCTTCCTTGTCCTCCACTCTGATCCATAGCTCCAATAGTGATATTCAGGGAGTAACTTCTTTGCTCCAAGGCCAACTTTCCAGGGGACAGCTTACAATCATCACTTTTTTCAGCTGATGTAAGGACCTGTTGATGCTCTTCGGTACCCTTTTGACTTTCAGGTTTGTCATCTATAGACTGAGACTGTGCCAGGGTACTGTAGCTAATCTCTGGAACTGTGGAGGTGGCAGGGGGAGACTCAGGTAATGCAGTACTGAGCTCATAATAACCTTCACCTTGTCCCCTCATTTCTTCAGACTTCAGTGTTGTTGTTTCAAAATAAGCAGACATTCCAGACTTGTCCATAATGTCTTCTGCTTGTTTATCTAAACTACCAGACTCTTTTCCAGGCACTTCTGGACTTTTGGCACTTAATGTAACATCTATCTGCTTGTCTTCTGTAGATTCTGTAGATTCAACTTCTAGTAATTGCTTCCCATAAGTTGGAGACATACTTGAGTCTAAAGAAACTGCATCTGTAGATGCTTGCTTTTCAATATTGAGAGGTGAGTCAGGATTCACTGTAGGCTCTTTGGCATGGCTTTGACCATTTGGGGAAACAGCAAAAACGTCTGTGTCAGTTAGGCTGGGTAATGGTGTATCTGGAATTCCTTTGCCAGGAACAACACTCTGGTAAGTGGTCAGATCCTCCGGGTGCATCTCTGCCTGAATGAAGTCCATGCTTTCCAGTGCAGTCCTCTCTTCACATGGCTTTTCTGCATCCATCTTCACAGCTGAAAGCAAATCTTAAGTGATCTGGTTGTGCTGCATAACTTATTGATTTGGACTCAAGGAATTGCCAGGCCAACCACAACACAGACAGGCAAAGCCCAGCAATCGTCACGGCATACAGAGTCTCAGATGAAACAAAAGGACACATACCAATTCAGTGATGAAGAAAGTGAAGACATGGATGTGAGCAGACCAACATGCAAAATGTTGGATGGATGAGATCCACACAATGAAGATGAAATGTCCAAGAACACCTCATCTGTATATCACAGATAAGATGGATTCAATAATCTTTACCAATTACAATTGATAGAGAGTTCTTTAAATACTTTATGGAGTTTTTAATATTTGTAGCTGGTTGTTGTTTATTATGAATATTATATTGCTTGTACAAAATACTGAAACAACAGAGCAAATTTTTATATTTTTCAATGGTTTACAGTTAAGACTTGAGGTGAACAAATGATACATGACAATAATAATTCATGTATACTGTACATTCACATTTGGTAGTAAAAAAAATGAAAATGACATGACTATGGTTGATATTGCAAAAATAAATAAATAAATAAATAAAAGCAGACAACCATGTAAAAAATGAACTTGGTCAAGCAAATCATATGAGTTCAAATTAGAACAGAATCATTTACTTAATGGAACAAGTGATTCATCAGGGCATGCAATAAAAAGCAACAAATGTACTGGCAATGTAGCTGGCAAAAAAGACACCAAGCAATGGATTACATTTGATGGATCAATGGGGAAAAAGGTCAGCCTGGCAGCAATAACAACAGCATAACATAAAGCAATACATTTCCAAGAAAGCGTCACCAAAAGCAAAAAATGTAGCATCTGTACCCATAACGATACTTCGATAATGAGTAGAAAACAGAAGCACGAAAATGATAAACAAACACAAACACAGCTCTGGCCACAGAAGCGGATCACCATCAAGCCTGTGTTGCCTTGCAGCATTAGCAGAGAAGAGGACAATTTCGAGCCATTCTTCTGTATTGCCTTAGCTCATAGCTGTCATAAGGCTTTAGCTTTTCTTTTCTGGAAAGCAAAAAAAAAACAAAAAAACATGCAGGCCACAGAGAAGGGAGGACACACCTTTCTCAGGGCACTGGCCCTTCCCTGCCTCCTCAGTGCTCCCGTTAGGAGCTCCAGACCCAGCAGTAAGTGCTTGGTCCTCGGCCTGCAGATAGGGCAAAGTCTGGGCCCCAACTAGCTCCTCTGCCTGCTCTAAGAGCTTGGATATGGGTTCTTGCTCAGGCTCCTCCCCACTCCACTGCTCCTCCTCTTCCTCCTGCTCCTCTAAAGCTGCTGCTGCTGCAATGTTCTCATCTTCCTCCGCTGCGGAGAGAGCCTCTATGGTCTCTTCTTCTTAGTAAAGAGGGGGACAAGTGGAAACATCAAGACTACGGACAACACAGACTTGGGTTACAGGGGTTGGAGGATACGGGACACTTTCAGCTCTGGGTTAGGAATGAAGTCACATCGGAATGTTGTGTACCGTTTCAGTGAGGATATGGGGTTTTTTTTTAGAAAAAAGAAAAAATATTGTTCTTACACATCTAGTAAAGTTTTTGCTTAGTTAGAGCATTTTATATGCTTTCACCAAAAATTTGAAATAACCTCAAATCAGTGTCAATGAATAAAAAGACTCCACTAGGAAACCACATAATGTGCATAGCGGGGACCTGTCAAGACAGTAGATTGATAATGGGATTTACTTCCTTGCATCCGACTATAAATATGGTTATTATGCTATTATATCCAGACTCTCAAACATATTTCATTTGAAGCATTTAGTAATAAAGAGGATCTGCAGAAAGGAAACAACCACGTTTGGCAAACAACAAGATGTGTATTATCAAAATCTGTTTATCGCTGTCGATATTCAGAACCAGTTTTACGACAATCAGGACATCTGAGTTCCCCTGAGCTGGGCTTTATGGATATGGCCATAATCAATTGTAGTAGCATCAGGGATGTATGAAATATTGATTGGGGTGGTTGGGGGGGGGCCGTGGATTTAGTGATGTATGGTATTCCTTTGTTTTGCAGTTCATAACCTCCACATTGACTGCATAATTGACTGCAAAAAAACATTTTTCATGTATGTACTGTCTTTTTTAATGTATGTTTATATTTGCGGTGGAAAAATGTTGCAGTTCCACCATCCTGCAGGTATCCTGTGTGATAGGAGCAAATTATTTGCTAAGTAAGTTTAGAATTTAAACGAAATCTCAAAAGAAAAAATTACCATCGAATCGGGAAATTTATAAAATCGCGATACTTACAGAATCACAATACAAATTGAATCGTCACAGAGGCAGCGTGATAATATCGTATCGGGTGATCGCTGGTGATTTCCGTCCCTAAAATGTAACTTCAAAAAACTGTACACAATGAAATACGTAGAATCTAGACCTTCTTTTATGTGGTAGTATGCTGGAATGAATCAGAGAATCAGATGCTGACCTGTAAGAGTTGTAGCAGAACCTTTGGGTCACACACTAATCATTTCCCATGTAGCACGTTGTGATCAGTGGGACTCATTATAAATTTGTGACTTTCTCTGTCCTTTTAATTAAGCACCAATAAGGCAAACTGTGAAAATAAAACTCAAATGAAAACACTCATTATGTAGGTAAGTAAAGAGAAAGCAAATACCCTCCAGACCTAGTTTATATCTGCGACGGCTTGGCATGTTTTTTAGCATTAGGACGCAGCCAGAAGGCAGGATGTAACAATGTCTTGACTGTCAGAGTGAATAAGGGTCTAAGATTCAATATTGCTGCTAAGAAGCAAAAGTCTGCAGCCTACAGTGCGCTTTATGAGGGCTGCTGGGAGTCTGGGAGCACATGGCATACTAGGTCAGCTTTCAGCAGATTGCCACAGTGAGATAGAGACAGACAGAGAAATATAGAAACACATAGGCTTTCATCTCTAATGTGCAGTCCTTCATTCGCCAAATAAACCAACAAGACCTGACAAAGCATGCCCTGACTTTGAAGCATTGCAGTAATTGGTCGAACAAAGTTGTCTGCGTGTATGCATGTTTGTGCTAAAAGTAGAAGAGCTGAAAGTCTTCCTGTGATCTACAGCATATGTACATCAGCAGGGGGAAAGGAAATTGGCTTGGTGATGGGGCAGGGCAATGGACAGATGAGCATGGACCAGGTAATGGAAAAACAGACAATCAGACAGACACAAAAGCAGACCCACAAAACAGGCAAAGAACAAAAATAATGCACACCATGCTGGACTGACCTGCTGATGTGGCAAGCCGTTTGGCTCACATTTGAAACGAGTTTTATTAAAACGAGTGGCATCACTAATGTATAAGGCAGTGAGTGCGTGTTGGGGTCTTTTTTTAAATTTAAAAGAAAGTAAGGAAAGCCTGGGCTGGGAGCCAAACGACTTCAAATGAAATGTCCCCAAAAATGCAAAGAGACAAAAGAAAGGGCACAACGGGGATAAGGAACGCTCCACAGACAGAGCGTGCACAACACAACAGAGACAAAAGACGGAAGGTAGGGTGGCAGACAAGAGAAAGGCCAGATAAAGAGAGAGAGAAAGAGAGAGAGAGAGAGAGAGAGAGAGAGAGAGGGAAGACTAAGATTTGGAATAACATGACCAAAAAGAATTGAAGATAGAAAAGTCAGAGAAAGAAAGGTAAAGAATGGGGGAGGATGGTGGAGAGGAACCATGCTCGGTTCACCTTCAATCTGGCTAAAAGCAGCGGCCTGCCCTGAAGGGCGCGAGCCCGAGAGTGTCCACTCAGGGCTGAATAAGGGGTGGTCATAGTACTCCTCGTCAGAGTAGGAGGGTTCATCCTCAGGCACTGAAACTGAGATGGAGGGGGCGAGGAACTTGCACCTCTCCCGAGAATTTTGGAAGCGGCAGAGAGGCCCAGCCTCCTCCTCATCCCCTACATCTACAAACAGACACAAGGAGAAGGAAATGCAGGGAAATCTGGACACAGAGAGAGGGGAATATAGAAGGGACAGGAAAGAATGAACAGAAGGGTGGACAATTCAAGAGCAATAGGAAGATAGAAGGAGTTGAAAGGCATGGAGAAAAAAAAAGGAAGAAAGAATAGACAAAGGGTGATCAGAAGATGATAGAGGTATGCCAAAGTATGCCAATGTAAAGGGAGAGTAAAAGGTGACTAAAGAGAAGAAACATGGAGATGCTAAAGGTGAGAGGAGGAGAAAGAGCAGGAACAAGGGGACAGGCAGCAGTAAAAAAACTGAAAGAGAAAATAGGTATGCAGAATAGGTACTACGTAAATGGGTTGTGAAGAAGTGGCACACATACGCACAACCTTGAAAGACACATAGAGATACCAGACATAATGGCCACAAACAGAAATAGCTGCTGTGGAGGCACCGTGTCGTTGTCTGAGACAGGGTCTAATTTACTTCTCGATAAACCGGGGGAATGGTTAGCTAAAGAATCCATGCCATAGAGCAATGGGTTAGTGAACAAGTGTGGATAATGCACATTGTATAAACTGCTATAAGTGAGACAGCATTACCAACATGGTAGAGGGAAGTTTGGAGGCCATAAGGGAGCATAAGTTCCTGGAAGTCCATTAGGGAGCGAATAAAGATTTTGTGATTTTGTGATTGGATATAAGAGGGAAAATAGTCCTAGCCAGCAGCAGGAATAGGCACAGGTACGTACATGTACGATACTGTGTCATCTGTATACGCTGATCATAGGTTCATTTGATCTTGGTAGCTATGGACCGATTGACAAAGGGCACTTTCACACAAGGCACAATTGATTTGTACCCCCTCCAGGGTTGACATTATTATTATCCTATATTTTCCCTTATAGTATCACGTACTCTGGGGCAGTATGCACATAGTTGGTTTGTGAACCGCCATTTAACACAAAGAGAAGAAGAGAACAAGGAAGCCAATCTTCGCTGTAATCAACGCATAATATTACTGATATTTCAGAAAAATCTTCTAGACTAGTGCTCTCGCATGCCTTCCTACTTCATCAGCTATGGCTGTGTTGGTAAGAGGAAGAGATTGCCTAAAAGGCTGAGTTGCTCAAGACAACATAAATAGTCTAGGCTGTCATGTATCAGCAGGGTGATACCCGTTACACCCTGTTACCCGAGACCTGTTAAATAAGTAAAAACACTGCCTTTAGTATCTGCAATAATTGTCTCTCAAAAGCTGCTGACTGGGGGGCAACCACTGTCAAAGAATTATGGTTAGATAAAAAGCAATGTCATGAAAAAGTGAGGGCATAAACTGGCTAAAATATTTCATTACACTGCCCTAAATGCTGTAAGCAAGGCAGCATGAGATACACTAGCATGTCTTGATGAAATTTTCCAAGCTTTTATTGCAAAGAAAAACATTTATATATGGTTTGCCAAGCAATTAGAGAGGAGAGAAGGAATATGACAATGGCAACCATGCCAAAGTGTGGGCTTCTATTGAGTCCTAGCACTATAACTGATCATGGGATCAGTCTATCTTAGTAGCATTAGCCTAATCCATTAAATAATCAAGACATCAAGCGCCAGTCCGACCAGAAATTGTTGAGATACGTGTTTGGCAAGAACAATGGAACCATCAAGCCTGGAATAAAGCTTGAACTGGACTCTGAGGCCACCTTTGCACCTAGTCAAATGGTAGTCCAGATGCCAAACACAGACTGTTGCCTTGGAGTACTGTTTGACAAGCCAAAAGGATTCCATGAGGGCATTAGGATGAGGGTATGGAATACACTCCACAAGTGAGGTATGGCTTGTGCCAACAGAATCGTCATTAAAAACTTTGCTTGTAGACAAGGTTTCTTGGCTTACTGGAGGGTCCACAAGAAAGAACTACCACTTATAACCCCTGGGAGGGGCCATCCAAGGTGGTAAAACAAGTGGTAAAATGGTGTGCTGTAAATGTCTGACTGAAAGGACAAGCTATGGTGCTGGCCCAGGAGACAACAGTACTTGGGGTCCTGTTCTTACTCACTTTTTGCTTTAGCTTTGCTCTTATCACTTTGATCGATCACTTTGATTCTCAGTTTGTGCTTCTGGTTCCAGGCTTTTCTTATCTAATCCAAATTCAGTCACTGCCTTCATCTAAATGAGTACTCACATTAGGCACGGTTGCCTTGTACCATGCAGAAGCAAGAACTATCTAATCTTGGCATTTCCCTCTTAGCCTGTGCTCAAATCAGACTTATAATGTTCCGGGCCGGAGTACTCTGAGGCCATCATGATGTGAGTTATTGAGTTGAGGAAAGGCGCTCTTACATAGCATAGTATAACAGAGCCTAGCATAGCAGAGGTCATGATTGTATTTACCTTGTGACTTATTTGGAGACATCTTGGGTGGAGTCATTCATACATAACCCTCTCGTATGCCTTATGGATTTATCAATCAGGCAATTATTTAGGGATTTTCATAGTGTTGACCTCGTTCAAGTATTGTTCTCTGGCACTTTTAGCAATCACACAGATGTGTACCTTGTTCAAGTTCAACTGAACCATGCCAAGCCTACCTTGTCAAATGGAGTGAATGGCCTAGTCAAACAAACCGGACTTTGGGGGCATGGTAGAGCTGTCATAATGTAAACCATTACACCTTGTTCAGACTGCAGGCAAATCAGATTTTTAGGTCTGACTGTCCACACTGTTATTTGAAAGTGATTCGATATGGCTCTGTTCAGACTGGCAGGCCAAATCTGACACATTGTCCACCTAACTCCATTGGTGCTGCATTGCACCGACGGTTGCTGTGGTAACCACTAGGCTCACACGTAGCACGATATTTCCTCATGTATCGCCCTGTACATTCTGTACATTTTCTCCTATCTGATGCATCCCCCCCTCCCAAAGTGCGGAAAGACATTTCACTTCGCCCTCTGTCCTCGGACTACTGTACTCCATTTCCATACGTCCATTAAGCTAGCTGCTCATCCTGAAAACTCGAGGGAAAATTCAAGGGAGCAGCTTTTACGTACTTAACGGTGATAGCTCCTAAAGCGGAGCAAATGATATATCCCCATCTCAGTTTCTTCCATCGTCTTCCTGCCCATTTCCCATCCATGGATCAATGTCCATACCACCTGATCATGTGGACTTGAACAGTTTTAAATGCGATTCAAGCAGGCAGAGCATCCAGACTGAGACTTGTCTTTAGGAATCTGATCTGAATTTTCAGCAGCCCCTGGATACATTTCAGATTGGATTCCCAAAGATTCTGTGGTTTGTAAAACCAAAGCAAAAGTTTGTGCTGGCAGTCTAAACAAGGCCTTAGTCTCTCTACTCTTGGTGCGGTCACTGGTCCTACTTATGACCCTGCCTCTCTTTAAGTTTGAAAGTTGCCTAAATGTTTCCAAGGGTTCAACTCCAACTATCTGTTCTGCCTCATGGAACCTACTCATTAATCTATCTCTCTTTTCCTGCTTTGGAGCTGCCAGAACCATTCCTCTTGAGCCTGTTTCTTCTAATTAGATTTGTACTTATGTGCTCCTCTTTTGCCCTGTTATGCTTACATAGTCTTGCAAGGGTTCAAATTTTTGTTCATTTTATTGTCATCACAGATTATAGTTCATTGAGTATCGTTTTGGATGTCTGTTCTGACCTCGAATATGGATTAGACAAGTCTTTTCAGAATTGCCTGAAATCAGAGACTTTCAGTACATTCATTACGCTTATGTTACAGCTGGCAATGCTGTCTTAAGATGTTATCAGCGCATCACAAGCATTAGTGTCCTTTCTATTCTAATAGATCCAACAGTAAAGCTTGTGAAGTGCTCGAGTTCTAGAGCTCGTGTTCCTGAGTAGTGAACACGCCTTCACTGGGTCGTACACGGCACCGTTAGAACCACAGGGCGGACACAGCAGATGCACAACAATAAACAACAAACACACAAAGAAACTGATGATTGCAGGCCCACAACATTAACAACACAACATGCAAAAGAAGAGGACAAGAAGAGCATGAGATATAGGTTCCCTAGTCTTAAAGGTACCGGTAAGATGAGCCTGAATGCCAACAGGATAGCATTTAGGAGGAGGACAAAGAAGGGCCGGGTGGAGGATGGCATCATGCAAGGTGAGAGGGATTCAGGAAGAGTGTATGTAGAAAATTAAGTGATAGTGAGAGAAGTAAGGGATCATGGTGTTGCTTTAGTCTGGGCTGTCCGATTTCCTCTAGGAGTCGGGGGATGAAGATAAAGCCAAGCATTTAACACACGCGCTGAGGAGAAGTAAGGAAGGGGAGGTGGTGGCAAAGACAATCGCGCGCCCGTTTCTCTTCTAGCATGGGTCTCTGGAGCACAATCCGAAGTGTGTGTCTCACCGTCTGTCCAGCAACGGGTGGTGTTGGCCACATTTCCAGTTTGAAAAAAAATAAATAAAACCCCGCATGTGGGTCCAGTGGTGAACGGGGATGAGGACACATCCAAACCACAGATGTTTTTCACACTCGGCTTTTTACAAACACGACTACACTTTCCACACAAACACACACACAACATTAGAGCAGCTGGACCTGGACCTACCTTGATCCAGAGGGCCAAAGTGCTCGGCTGCAGGAGACGGAGGTGGAGACGGTGGCAAATTGGTCGAGTCTTCCACTGAAAGAACACAGCAAACAGAATCCGTTATCTAAAAGCACAAGGGATGCATCGCAGAAACACTAACGTTTATACCGTAGGAATAGGTGGAACCAACATCTGGATGGTGTGAGGTGAGCAGAGTTATTGGTACCGCTCCAACATTGAACCTTTTCCAATAGCAGCTCATTCCAAATGTTGTTTTATTCATCAGATTTACCCCACAACTACATTTATTAACTTATTTATCATTATGTTTAAATGGTATGGAGTGCCGGTAAACCGATTCGATTCTTCCTAGCTCAGCTCCACAATTGTTCCTTGATTCTTGAGTTAATAAAAAAAAAAAAAAAGAGGTTGTTTGGACCAGCAGACAGGTTGTTCTCTCAGCGCCTAGTCAGCATGCATACACACAGCACAGCGCTAATGGAAGAGACCAGCTGTCAAAACGCGTTTGCTGTTCAGCACTAGGTGAAGCGACGGTGCAGAGAAAAACACAAGCCATAGATAAAAAGGATGCAAACACATACAGACACTACCTGCTCAGCAAGAATCCGGAGCCACTTTTATATTATATTTTCTGAAACTATAATGCAACAATAGTTTGCTTGCACAAAATAATGATAATAAGTGTTGTGTGTTAAGGCGCACACCCTAAACAACTGACTGACTTGAGGTTATTCTTCTCTAATTCGGTTGCTAGAGTCTCCTTCCAGGTTCAGATCTCAACCTGTAATGGTGAGAGTCCTTAAACCTGCTGCAGAAACTGAATCAGAAATGGAAATTAAGAAATATTAGGTTTATTAATTAAGTATATACAATAATGTATTAGTTCACTGGAGTCAAAAATAGGCTTCCTAAAAACTAAAATGAATTTGTGAACACTATGAGAAATCTAAATTATTTTAAAAAATTGCATTTTTTAGGAAGACTTTTATAACTTTATAACTTTTATACTAATAATAATAATAATTATTATTATTATTCCTATCATTGATCAGTTTCCTGTGCATTTCAAGTGATTGATTATATATTTTTCAAAAAAAGGCAATACACCATTGTACGAAATATACCATAACTTTGAAAGATACCAAACGATTTTAGCTCAGTGGGTTTGCAGAAGCTTACTATGAGACTTCACTAGAACTTCGAAATGGAATGGACCTGAACTATCGCTTTAAGAGTATCAAATTGTGCGGTTCAACCAAGTATTAATCAACCATTGCTCAAAAACAACAGTATATTCTAGGCTCAGGGTCTCCAGCAGCACCCCAGACTCCTTGTGTCTCATCCTGGAACGTTTATACCACTCTGAACCTGCCATGATTTATTACCCCGGTTACTCACACCACATGGTGATCCACGGACAGCATGAAGACGCAACGGTGGCAGAATAAAAAACTTCCTGAGATGGCAATAGGAAGAAACCTTGAGAAGAACCAGACTCAACAGGGAACCCATCCTCATCTGGGTGATAACGGATAGAGCGGAATAAATCTTAATAAGCCTGCTTACTGTTCTGAAGAGATTTGTTCATGCTGTAATCATAAAGACTCTACCACTGCTTATCTACTTTGTACTGTACTTTCAACACCTACTTTACACATTCCACACCCGTCATTATCCTGCTATCCAATATCACCCGAAGGAGCTCTATTCTGAGCTTTTCTCTTCAGATTGTTCTTCCTCACGCCGAGTTCTTCCTCACCGCTGACCAAACCTCATCAAGTCCTTATGCATCCGGATTTCTGTTACACCGCTTTGTTTATGAATTAAACCCAGCAGACATGGATGTACAGAAGTTCTTGTGCAGTGCCTGGCAAAAGTATTCATACCCCTTGAACCTTTCCACCTTTTGTCACGTTGTAACCACAACGTGAAAAAATGTGTTTTATATGCAGTCGTGCCATACTCTTTCCATTTTTGGATGACGGAGTGGACAGTGCTTCGTGAAATGTTCGTGAGAAGCTTGGGATGATTTTTTTTAATAACCTAACCCAAAAGCTTTAAACTTCTCCACAACTGTATCCCTGACCTGTCTGCTGTGTTCCTTGGGCTTCATGATGCTGTTTGTTCACTAATGTTCTCTAACAAACCTCTGAGGGCTTCTCAGAGCAGCTGTATTCATACTGAGATTAAATTACACACAGGTGGACTCGACTTACTAATCAGGTGACTTCTGATCTTAGTTCGGGGGATCAGAATTAAAGGGGGAGGGGAAGGAGGGGTGAATACAAATTCATGCCAAACTTCTCAGATTTTTATTTATAAAAAAAAAAATGTTTTGAAAACCATTGATCAATTTCCTTCCACTTCACAATGATGTGCCACTTTGTGTGGCGAATGTTCAAGGGGTGCGAATACTTTTGCAACGGAGAATCTCTACAGATCGACATGTTTAATACTGGTGTAACCTCCTCCAGGATATACTTCCAAGTCACAAGATTTGCAGATTTTCCACAATTAAGGTGCAATTAAAGTGTACAGTTGATCACTGACAATGGATAAAAGGAAAATTATAAATATAATTATAAATTTTAAGTTTTTCTGGATTTAAACAACCAACTACAAAGTCAAGATTTGTGTGTATAATAATCAAAGTATATCATATTTCCCCATACGTATCTCTCCTTGTTTCTAGAGTAAATTCTGAGCATTAAGTTTTATATATATATATATATATATATACAGAGTGGGCCATTTCTATGGATACACCTTAATAAAATGGGAACGGTTGGTGATATTAACGTCCTGTTTGTGGCACATTAGTATATGTGAGGGGGGCAAACTTTTCAAGATGGGTGGTGACCATGTTGGCCATTTGGAAGTCGGCCATCTTGGATCCAACTTTTGTTTTTTTCAATAGGAAGATGGTCATGTGACACATCAAACTTAT
>QMIH01000264.1:33041-44564 GCA_003987875.1 Clarias batrachus | reverse complement strand
ATACAAAAGAAAGAAAGAAAAAAGAAAGAAAAGGGCTATAAAAAAGAATGAAAGAACAAAGAAAGAAATAAGACTTTAAATGAAAGAAACAAATTAAAGGAATTAAGAAATAAAGAAAGGCAAAGCGCTATAAATTAAAAAGAAATAAAAAAGAATGAAAGAAAGAAAGAAAGAAAAGAAGGAAGGAAGAAAGAAAGAAAGAAAGAAAGAAAGAAAGAAAGAAAGAAAGAAAGAAAGAAAAGGGGCTAATAGAAAAAGAAAGAAAAAAGAAAGTAGACTATAAATACAAAAATATAAAAAACAGAAAGAAAGAAAGAAAGAAAGAAATATAGACAAAGCATTAGAAAGTAAAAATAAACGAAAGAAAGAAAAGAGAAAGGTCTATAAATCAAAAAGAAAAACAAGAATTCTCTTTCAACACACATTATTAGCTATAAATGCACAATCGCCAGCTGTGGAAGGAAACAACACGGACCTTCATCTTCATCATTTCTTTTAAAATCAATACAACGCTCTCTCTCTCTCTCAACATCATAAAGCTACTCCAGAGAGTCAGTGTTGGTTTAACAGTCTATAGTGTTTGAAACCTCTTGTCTCTGTAAAACACACACACACACACACACACACACACACACACACACACACACACACAGTTCCAGTGGTCTCCAGCTTTGCCACGGTTTCAGGTGTTTACTAAGAACAGGAACATGAGAGCAGAGGCAGAACAGAGGCAGAACAGAGGCAGAGCAGAGGCAGAGCTTCCCTCAGGCCACTGAACCTCACACTGACTCGATAAAGCAGTGACGCAAGCTGCACTCTTACATATTGCAGGTGTGTGAGAGGGTCAGGTCGAGTGACGGTTTCGCTCGCATGAGTGTAGTCAGGTTCAGTCACACAGTAGGAGGCGTGGCCTATCCATCTTTCAAAACAACTGAAGGGGGTGTGGCCTGTGTGTGTAAACGTCCAAGAAAGAAGTTGTAGAGTATATATCTGACAGTCCAGGTAAAGGAGGAGTGGCCTGTCAATTTCAATGAAAGAGGTGTGGCTTATAGATCTGTCAGCCCAAGTGAAGGAGGCTTGGCCTGTGTATCATTCAATTCCAGTAAAAAAAAAGGTGTATATACAGTAAATATCAGGTCAAGTGAAGAAGGAAAGGAGGAGTGGCAGTAGGTGTGGTCTGTTATCCTGTTAATTCCAGGAAAGGAGGAGTGGTTTATACATTTATCATTCCACATGAAGTGTGAAAAAGTGTAGCTATGCGTGGCTGCCAATTTCCAGGAAAGAAGGCGTGGCTAATATATCGGTCAGCGTAAATAAAGAAGGAAAAGAGGTGTGGCCTTTGGACCGGTTACTTCCGGAAAAGAAGCCGTGGCTTATATATCTGTCATTAAGGAGTGTAATAAAGGAGGTGTGGCTTGTGTACCTGTTATTTCTAGGAAAGAAGGCGTGGCTTATATCTATCAGCATAAATAAAGGAGGTGTGGCCTTTGAATCTGTGAGTTCCAGGGAAAGAGGTGTGGCTTGTTTATTTCGCTCCACAGTAAGGGGTATGGTCGAAATACCCACAGTTCCGGGGCGGAGGGGGAGTGGCCTATTTCTGTTTATTTATATTTGATACGATTTTATTTTTAAGAAAAACAAATACGTAGTTGCATTTTTAGGGATGAAAGCTACAGCGATGCTCCGGAATGCTCAGGGATGAGAGAAAGAAAAAGAAGACACGTAGGAACAGAGAGGAGCTGGGAGGCTCAGGAGCAGGGGATAAAGAGCATCTCACACACACACACACACACACACACACACACACACACACACACACACGCACACACGCACACACACACACAATAGGTGCTTTTAAAGAGCCCACCTTGCCTCCCACATCCTCTGACTGATGCCCCTGAGCCTTTAACCCTTCTCTCCTCCACCTCCTCCTCTTCCTCGCTCGTCCCTGCATCTTTCTCTCACACTCTTTTCAATCTCCTTTCTCTTCCTCCTCTCCCCTTTATTTCCCCTCCCTCATTCTGTTTTTCTCTCGCTTCTTCCCACATCACCCACTCCACTCCTCCTCAAGTCACGACACTGCATGTTAACAGTCGCTCTACCGCGCTCTCTCTCTCTCTCTCTCACTCACTCTCACTCACTCTCACTCAGCAAAACATCACCAGAACAACCTGACACACAACACGGCTTAACAAAGAGAACAACAAAACACACAGGGAGAGAGAGACAGTGTCACTTAGAGACATACTGTACAGTATGCATCGGAAAGACAAAAGAAAGAAAAAAAAAGAACAAAACTAGTAAAAACAAAGGATAATCAATAGAAAGAAAGAATATAAAGGTGAAAAAGAATGAAAGAATGAAAGAACAGCAAGAAAGAAGGAAGACCAGAGCTAGTAAAAGAAAGAAAGAAAGAAAGATTATAAGAAAGAAAAAGACAGAGCTAGGGAAAAGAAAGAGAGAAGGCTATATATGAAAGAAAGAAAGAAAGAAAGAAAGAAAGAAAGAAAGAAAGAAAGAAAGAAAGAAAGAAAGAAAGAAGGAAAGAAAGACCAGAGCTAGCAAAAGAAAGAAACAAAGTCTATAAATATGAAGAAAAAAAAACAGAGCTACTAAAAGAAAGCCTACGAGTAAAAAAAAGAGAAAAAGAAAAACTGAATGAATACAAAATTTTATAAATAAAGAAGGAACGAAAAAAGAGGAAAAATGAAAGACAGAAGACTACATACAAAGAAAAAAGAAAGAAATGAAAAAACAAAGAAGGTAAAAAAAAGACACAGGGCTTAGCTATGAGAAAAAGAAAGAATGAACTAGTAAAACAGACGGCAATAAATAGAAAAAAGGAAAAAAGAAAGAAAGAACAGAGTTAGTAGAAGAAAGACAAGTCTAAAAATAAAAAGTGAGAAAGAAAAAAGAAAGACTATTTATGCAAACAAAGAAAAATAGAAAAAATTACAAAAGAGAGAAAAAAGGGGTTAAGAGAGACATGGGTGTGGCCCCATTGTGCGGGTGTGTGTGCATGTGTGTGTGTGTATGCAAGACACTTTCTTAGGAACACCTGCACCTGCTCATTTCTCCATCGGTCGATGATGTATGTGTGAACAGCTGTGCATAATAAACTAGACGTGTATGTGTGTGTGTGTGTGTGTGTGTGTGTGTGTGTGTGCTATTAGCAGTAGTAGCACACTGTTTCAGTACTATAGCGTACTGTATAACCCTGAGAATCTGCTCCCAGTAGACTGACGCTCCTTCATCCTCCAGGTGCTGTATGTACATCCTGTTCTCTCTCCGAAGAAACAGAAACACTCCATTCTTTTCCTCCACATTTCCAGGCTGCGTTTTTCCTCGAACCCGAGCTGCTGCCGTTAGCTCTCGCTTCTGAGAGTTGCCATGGCACCCAATCCCCTGCAGTCAGCGCAGCCTTTTGTTCCACATCCCCGCAATCACTCGCTTTTACCTCCGCTTCATGCTGAAAGCGAGAGATCTGTATCTTCCTCTCGCAGACGGAGACCAGCCTCGGTGTAGGGGATGTTAGTAGAGACGGCACCGATCTGATTCTCAGGCTCGTGATCGAGTCGTTACCCAGAAACAAAAACCACGGGTTAGATATCAGAGAGAAAAAAAGAATCTAACCTGAAATATTTGAGAGTTTTAGAGCGACAAGTTAAAGCAGGAACGAGCAGTCAGCTTTTCACCAGAGCAACCGTGGAGCGACGACTTGAGTGGAGGTGACGGGGGGAACGGAGAGTTCCTGAACTCTATGCATATCGTATGTAAATCCGAACAAACACTGCGCACCATCGCTCCACGTCCCGCTGCACACGTGTGCCGATGTTCCTTCAGTTCTCACAGCTTTTACCTGCCGCTACTCCGCTTTCACTGTTTCACACGTACAAACCTTCCTGCCATACACGCGCTTTCATTCAGTGTATACACAGACATTCAGAATCAAAGCCTGTAACGTAGTAAAACTAGCAGCACTAAAGCCGTTACGTTAGCGTGCGTCGCTAATCTGCCTACAAAGAGAGTGTATAAAAACTGGGCATGTAGTGTAACACAGGGTACACGGGACATTCTGACAACATTTATCATGATTATAAATTAACTAGCTTTAGAAAGGGGTTAGTAGTTACAACCATAAAAAAAGAAAAGCATGTAAAGGAAACACAGGGCTTTGCTATGAAGATATAGAAAAAGAAGGAAATAATGGAAGAAAGGAAGGAAAGACAAAGAAATTAAAAGAAAGACATAGAAATATTCATTTAAAATGAAAGAAAGATCACAAGAAATTAAAAAGTAGAGAGTATAAATTAAAAGAAATAAAGCTAGAAAAATATAATTTAAAAATTAAACAAATAGAAACATGAACGTTAGAAAAAAGAAAGAAATGAAAAAGGATAGAACATAAATTGAACAAGAAAGAAAGAAAGTTTGAAGAATATAAATTCAAGGATGGAAAAATAAATCAATTAAAAGAAGAAAAGGAATACAAAAAGAAAAAGAAAGAAAGAAACTAAAAGTATAAAATGAGGAAAAATATACAAATTTAAAAAGAAAGAAAAAGAAAGAGAAAGATGAATATGAAGAATGAAAGTAAGTTGGATGAGTGTGAGCTCGTGCTCCTCCTCTACCTGCAGTCACTTCATGACCCGAGGGCAGGTCCCCGTTAAAGCCGTTCTCTTTGGCGTAGGAAGCGGCACCGGCCTGGCACGTCCTATAGGAGAAACCGTTCTCTCCCACGGGACTAGAGGAGTCCTGGGTTCCTGCCGATGCCCACTGGGGGGCGCTGTCCTCAGGCTGCCGACCGTCTGCCATCAGAACCGCGGGGTAGGATGAGATGTGGCCTTACTGCTGAAAGACAGAAAGACATTTGCCCAGTTCATACAGGACGCCGTTACACGCGGGACAGTTTACCGTCTCCTGTTTGGGTGGACACGGCAAGGTAACAGGCAGGTGAAGCCCAAGGTGAAGGGTGAAGGGCAGGGTTTACAAATAAAACTCAGAGAAACCTGATGGAACAGCAAGCGCTGCAGGTGATTTAGGTAGTGCTGCGCTAATAGAAACAATGATCAAGTGTCATCTTTGATCTGTGTTAAATGCAAGGAGAAAAGGAATGTTTCCAGAGCTTCAGACTTCAGATCTCTTAACAACAAGATGTTCTGAAAAAGTGACTGCTGCTTTGTTTCTAAAAACATCCCTAATAGCCAACACTGCTAGCTAATCTGTAACTTAGCAAAATGGGCTATTAACTTGCTAATTACACTAAAGAAACACAGCCACTGATAGAACAGGAAGAAAGAAAGAAAGAAAGACATCCCCATATAAGTTATGTGTACTGACACAGTAATGTGTTCTGACACACATGGAGGCTCAGCAGTCTTGCTCATGTGCAGTGATGAAGTAATGTCGTGAGAACCTGTGAGAGCTTGCCCTAGTCCTACCTGTGCACTGTTGCTCTGACCATCAACTCTCTCTGCTCAGGAGAATGAGAGTGAGAAGAAAGGATGAGAGGGAGAGATCAAATGACCATTGCATTCATATTTCACTTTCCATTCTCTACTATTCACTCCTGACATGCTTAACATTCTGAGCACTCAGCTAAACCCAGTGTGTGTGTTTGTGTGTGTGAGGAGCTAAGCGCATGACTTATCTGACTTCGCAGCATGATTGCAGGGATTTTGAGCCGATTCAGCACTTTCTCTACGCTCCAGAGTTTAGGAGGATTCCCGCCAAGTCCTTTCCCACTGATTACAGCACGGTAAGGAAACAATCGGCCGGAAATCATCAAGCTCAGCGCTTCTCTAAGCTAATGAAGACAGGGACAGAGTCATGAATAAAGGGATGAGGGATTTAATCTCCTTCACATCAAATCCTGTTTATAAAGGTTAGAACATTTTCATTTTTCCCCTCACTAGAGTGGTAGAATCGGTAGAAGTGCCCCTTGGGTACTGGGCTCCTTCTCTCTGAGTACTGGGCCTCGGCCCTCTCAAAACTGGGCGTCTGCATTCTGGTTAAAGGGCCTCTGCCCTCTAATTACTGGGCTTCTTCTCTCTGGGTACAGGGCCTCTGCCCTCTGGCTACAGGGCCTCTTCCTTCTGAGTACTGGGCCACTCCCCTCTGGGTACAGGGCCTCTGCCCTCTAGTTACTGGGCTCCTTCTCTCTGGGTACAGGGCCTCTTCCTTCGGAGTACTGGGCCACTGCGCTCTGGCTACAGGGCCTCTGCCCTCTAGTTACTGGGCTTCTTCTCTCTGGGTACAGGGCCTCTGCCCTCTGGCTACAGGGCCTCTTCCTTCTGAGTACTGGGCCACTCCCCTCTGGGTACAGGGCCTCTGCCCTCTAGTTACTGGGCTCCTTCTCTCTGGGTACAGGGCCTCTGCCGTCTGTGTACAGGGCCTCTGCCCTCTGGGTACAGGGCCTCTTCCTTCGGAGTACTGGGCCACTGCGCTCTGGCTACAGGGCCTCTGCCCTCTAGTTACTGGGCTTCTTCTCTCTGGATACAGGGCTTCTGCCCTTTGGGTACAAGGCCTCTTCCTTCTGAGTACTGGGCCACTGCGCTCTGGGTACAAGGATACTCACTGGATACAGGGCCTTTGCTCGCTGGATACGGGGCCTCTCCCCTCTGGGTACGGCGCCTATGCCTTCTGGTTACTAGGCCTATCCCCTCCGGTTACTTGGCCTCTGCCCTCTGGGAACATGGCCTCTGCCGTCTGGTTACTGATCCTCTGCCCGCTGGGTACAGGGCTTCTGCTCGCTGAATACGGGGCCTCTCCCATCTGGGTACGGAGCCAACTTGGCCTCTGCCGTCTAGTTACTGGGCCTCTGCCGACTGGGCACAACGTCTCTGCCCTCTGTGCACAAGGCCTCTTCCCTGACTGCAACCTCCCCCGGACACCATGATCAAACCAAAAGTCATGTAGCTGTGCAGTGACCAAGCATTCCACAGCGCTATCTTATTTGAATAAATCATCAATCGTCATATTCTTATTGAACATCATAACAGCAAATAAATAAACCACAGTTCCTTTAATCTGCATTCTGTAGTTTCTCATCTTCCTTGAGCTGGGAAACGTTTTGCAATTTGCTTTGTTTTGCATTGCCAGAGAGTAAACAAGAACGAACAGCTCTGTCTCACTCATCATTTTTCTCTCCGCTCTAGGCATCATCCTGTCCGTCCTCCCACTCGCTCACTCACACACTCGAAGCTCTGCGAGGGCTCGCGTCTGCACTTCTGTCTGATTACAGATAAATGTTTTTCTTGGAAATGCTTGTGTTTTGCTATTAACGAGCCTTCATTATCAGAGGAAACTTTACGGATTAGGTGATGAAGTTACACACCGTTCTGTGATATTTCGATTACTGTGGGTGATACATTCCTGGTACTCTTTGTGCAGGACTAGGTTATAGAAAATGATGTGCTGCAATGAACAGATCTTTTCGGTCATAACTAAATCACGTTGAAACAAAAGCCTGGAACAATGACACTGCAGTGTTTTGGTGAAGCATCAACTCCAGTGAAGAGCTTGTCCCATAACAGTACTTAAGCACTTCTTAAACACTAAAAAACCAGAATTGATCTGTAGAGCTTCATTAAAACAACATTGACAGAGTAGTGAAGGCGCCATGCATTGTGGGTAATAAATCAGCCTGTGTGTCACAAAGTCACCATTTCTCCTGAATCCAAATGACTGTGCTATAAAGTAAGACCTCAGTGAACCCAAACACACACTCTCTCTCTCTCTTTCTCTCTCACTGGCTGGTTTAACTTTACAAGGTTGTAGTGACACAAATTAGATTTTCCTCCTTAATGAGCTTGTTTCATAGCTGTGTTGTTAAAACGTTGTACTTTTCTGGCTTCTTAGCAAAGACTTAAAGCAATCAGGGAAAATCCATTGTGCAATGTGATATTTATTTCTTTTTTATTTTTAGTGATGTAATAAACTAAGAAAGTTACAACCCTGAGAACACACCTGACTAATGTCATTACTGCGTGCCTGGCCGTGCCATGAAGTGGTAAAGTTATAGCTGTACAGCAGCAGGGTTGTAGGTTAGATTTTTTTTCCAGGTGACTAAGTAGTGTTTGACTATATTTCCCCTTCAGGTTCAATAGGGTACATCTATCCTTCTATCTATCTATCTATCTATCTGTCACTATCTATCTATCTATCTATCCATCCATCCATCCATCCATCCATGCAGATATCCATGATTCCTCAAATTGACTGGCAACGAAGCTGAGCATTTGTTCATTGTTCACTGGCAGTGTTCTACAGTAAGTTACCTTTTTAGGTGACGGCCATTCATTTCTAACAGACAGCAGTTTCTTTGTGCACCAGTGCACACAGCAAGGTCCATAAATACATGGATGAGTGAGTTTGGTCAGGAAGAACTTGACTGGCCTGACCTCAACCTGAAAGAACAACTTTGAATTAGAGTTGATGGTGCAAGCCAGGCCTTTTCATCCAACATCAGTGTGTTGCTGGTCTTTTGGCTGGTCCTGGCAAGTGCTCGCCACAGCGGACCACCCGGTCCATGCATACAAGCTTGGCACAGGTTTTCAGCTGGATGCCCTTCCTGACGCAACCCTCCCATTATATCCGGGGCTTGGGACCAGCACTGCATCAAGTGACTGGGGTTTGGGCACTGGCTGAGAATCTAACCCGGGCCTTCCACATGGCAGGCAAACTGAGCCACCACTCACTCTCTCACCCACCCACCCACTCATTCACCCACCCACCCACCCACCCACTCACTCACTCACTCACTCACTCACTCACTCACTCACTCACTCACCATCTATAATACTTTATCCTGTATTCAGGGTTGCGGGGGGCCTGGAACCTATCCCAGGAGGCTTAGGGCAAAAGGCTGGGTACACCCTGGACAGGGTTCCAATCCATCGCAGGGCACACACACATACACATACTCTCTCACACACTACAGGCAATTTGGAGGAGGCCTTGGGCACAAGGTGGGGTACATCCTTGAGCCTATCCCAGGATAGCCATCGCAGGGCACACGTACATACACACACTCACTCCTGCACACACTACAGGCAATTTGCGAATGCCAGTTAGCCTAATCTGCGTGTCTGAATCACGGGCAGAACATGCAAACTCCATGCACACAGAGACGGGAATCGAGCCTGGATTAGGAACTGGATGTGACTCAATTTTATATGCATGTGAAGGCAGGCGAGCAAACACTTTTGACAATATCGTGTGATGAGATGAATTGATTTTGGTGTCTGCCAAAAATCCAAAACAACATCAATTTATCATTACACATTACATATATGAGCAGTTAAGGGTTAAGAGCCTTGCCTTAAGCTTGGACTTGAATCAGTGACCTTTCAATTAATAGTCCAAGGCCTTAACCACTGAGCTACAACTGCCCTCATTAATATCCCATTAATAATAAGAATAATAGCCCAATCAGGAAAAAACTGCATCATGTAAACACCTCAGTCAGACCTGATTCAGCTGATCTGTAATAGATAACATTTTTGAGACCCGCTGTCTCAAATCTTGCACCAAATGCAAAAAATAAAAGCACAAATAAATATGCAAACTCAAGTTTTGAACAGCCCCCAGACATAGCGCAACTTAGCCAGTTCAGCTCAGGTTGTTCGCTCGAATGGCGGCAATGTGTCGTATGCTCGGTCAAATTTCCTCCAAAATTTGAGTTCGAAAAAACAGCGAAATAAGGTGAAATAACACTGTATTTTGTGTCATTATAATAGTAATTTAAGCTTGGACTTGAATCAGTGACCTTTCAATTAATAGTTGGAAAACTTAAACCTAAAAATCTTTACGCTGACTGTTACAAAACACTGAAACTGAAGACTCCTTCCAAAAAATATCAGATTTTATGAAACATTTCACAAGATCAGTGACTACTGCATAAGATTCTTTCCTGAACAGTGCCCCCTGGTGACCTGTAGAGTTACTGCTCACTCCTACAGGGTGTATAAACCTGGCAGGACTGAGCACTGGCCCAGATTCAGGTGCCAAGATGGTGAATATCCGCACTGTCCTGACTGGCACGGGGAGCCGGACATGTAGAGCGGCGAACAAAAAGCTCTTTGACGCGTCACATTCCTGCGCCAAGCTTCAGGTATCGGAGAGCGAACTCGGAAAAAAGGGTTTCAGCACTGGTTTATGAGATTGCTCTCCTCAAAGGACGTCATTAGTTGCCTTCAACCCATTTCATCTGAACAATATGTCAATTAGAGGTTAAAATATCTTTAAATTATAATTAATCTTCAGATTCGAGGTGACATTTATAACTAAAACAGCCAGCAGCGTCTAAAACAACACATGCATAACAATATCCCAAAATCAGAGTGACATTTTGGAAGCCAAGCCGAGAGACACGGAGACGAGGTTGGCATGGCAACCGCAGCCCAGGAAAACTCTGAGTCAGGAAGTAAATTCTCTTTAATGTAATCACGCAGAGCAAACACTCAACTCATTTATCAAACCTGTTTGAAAAATATGCCGTCATTAATTATTAGTACTCAAGATAATGTATGTGATATCCAGGAAAATCTACGAAAGGTTTCGGGACTTTGACGAGACTCTTGGCTGCAGTAGAATATTTGAATGGTGCAAACGTTTTTAAAGCAGCAGCGTCTCTACCATGATATAAAATATCACCTTGGGGTTGTTGGTCTTGTCGGCTGCTCCCATTGAGGGGTCGCCACAGCAGACCATCTGATCCGCACAACAACTCGGAACAGGTGTTACCCGGTATGTCCTTCCTGATGCAACCCTCCCACTTTATCCAGACTTGGGACTGACATCCGGTGCTGGGAATTGGGCGCTTGGTGGGAACTGGACTCAGACATTCTGCATGGCAGGCAAGAAACCTACCACTAAAGCACCAATGCATAAGAGTCACAAGGAGTTATTCTGTAAATTCAGAGCATTTTAAATCAGAAATAAACAAAGTGAAATGTTTCTTCCTCTAAGACGATGGCTCGCTGCTATCCTTCAGGTTTTAATAATATGTTCTTAAACAGTTCTTAACCCATTTTTAGTAGTTTCAATAATCTCCTTAGTTGTTTTCTTTGCTTGATGCAGGACAATAACTTGGCCCTTCTGAAACAGAATTACATCTTTGGCACGACCGCACGATATGTCTCCTGAAACGATTGTTTAAGAAATGAAAAGCTCTTTACTTGGTCAGTTAGGGTTAAATACAGTCACTTGTTGCAGCTCAACTATATTAATCCCTGCAGTAATTATCCAGTGGAAGACTCTAAACTATTGCCTTACTGTAGTTAAATCCAGGTGTTTCAATTAAGAGCCATACATTTAATATACATTACTGTATCTATATAAATAAAAGAAAGGTTTTGTCTGTGCTGTACATTGGTCAGAAATCATTGCTCTTTCAATGATAGATTTACATTTCAAACATTGGAGGACCTGAAGATTGTCTGTCTGTCTGTCTGTCTGTCTGTCTGTCTGTCTGTCTGTCTGTCTGTCTGTCTGTCTGTCTGTCTGTCCAGATTTTTTTTT
>QMIH01000264.1:20875-32407 GCA_003987875.1 Clarias batrachus | reverse complement strand
CAACTTAGTGTAAACAAGGCGTCAGATACTCAACCTTACAGAATGTGATTTCTGTCTATTAATAAGTGAGACAGAGAGTTCTGCTGTACAGAGAGACACACAGACATGGACGTGGACTTCAACCTCTAATATTAATAATAATAATAATAATAATAATAATAGTGTATTTATGTTAGTATTGTATATGGCAGAGACGAGGTCCCTGAAATAAACTCCGCCCCTGCTCTACATGCCGAATACATGAGCGGGAGCGTCAACTAAATGCAACTTACCTACAGTATTAATAAAAACGCCAAAAGTTCCAAGAGTCAATGACCGACGAAACGAATTTCCTGCGCACTCTTAATAATGTATAACACACTGGAAGTGTATAAAAAATCCGTCCTATATAATGTGCAGTATTTTCACTATAAAAGCAGTTTAATATGACATGGAAATGCAACTGTCTGTGATTTAATGAGGAGAATGTGGCACTTATTAATAATTCAGGCTCCATTATAACACGAAACGGCATGATGAGCTCAGAGCAGAGATCGCCACACTCCATTCTCTTTTTTCTGTGTTAAACCGCTATGGAGGAAAAGGCACCCTTTTATTAATTCATGAACAGATCTATAGGCGTCATTGTAAAATGTAAAACAGAAATAAAACATCTGTAAATGAGGATGATGATGATGATGATGATGATGATGTCTGAGGATAACCTAAAGCGGAGGAAATGCTTTTATTCCAAGCATTCCAAGCACCAGGACTAATGGGGAAATTAAACTTGCACTTTTTACCGCCCGCTCCGAAAGTATTAGAACGGAATTCTTTCCTTTTTTTTTGGCTAGTTGGAAATCAGGAGGATAGAATCTATTGAAATGTATGTCTAGACTTCTTAATCTGTTTAGAACACGGTTGCTTTGGCGGCAGACGTCGCAATCTTTGGGTGAGCAAAAGTATCGGAACGGACAGTTTTAAAGTAACCAGCGCATAACGTTGGGTTGTGTATCTGTTGTTTGCAATTAATGCATCGATTTGGTGACGCTAGTGACATCATCACGCTCCTCCTTCACAGGGACGAACTCATATAAAGGCCACGCCTCCCCGACTGAAGTGGACTGGAACACCTCCTTCCCTATAATAAAGGACAGGTACTGTACAGCAGCCACACCTCCATCACCTGGACTTAAACACAGAGGCCGCGCCTTCTTTGCCACATAAAATATACATTCAAAAAAAAACTTAAGCTCGTATTAATCTCAGATAAATTATTTCTGTGTGTGTGTGTGTGTGTGTGTGTGTGTGTGTGTGTGTGTGTGTCTCTCTCTCTCTGGGTGTCTGACTCACTCTGTTGCCTCTATTGCTGCATTGCAGAGCTCTCAAATCACTGCATGAGGCTGGGCCCCACACACACACACACACACACACACACAGTGTCTTGGAGGCAGATATGGGAGTGAAAAAGCGACAGCAGAGCAGCACAGAGACAGACTGCCATCCACCGGAGACTCTGTGTACAACCAGCGCTGCTTTATGAACGGTCAGGCGCGATCCCACCAACACGTCAGCCCTTAAAATGACCAGTGTGACAGATAAATGGAGCCGACTGTGGCCTTATATAACTTTATTACTGGAGTGTAGAGAGAGTGGAATAAATGTGCACAATAATATACAGTATGGGAAAAAAAGTTTGCATTTATTTTTGGAATTTTTTTCAAAAGTATGAAATAACACATATGGCATTCGGTAATTAAGTAACAACAATAAGTCAGTTGTTATTTTAAGACATGAAGGTCGGCTGTTCTGGAACAGTTCTTACAAGAACAGTATTGTGTGTCGAGTGCGTTTGTAAACCCCATCGAGCTCCATGATGAAACTGTCTCTCATGAAGACCTTCCCAGGAAAGCGAGACCAAAACTGAGCTCTGCTGCAGAGAAGAAGTTCATTTAGAGTCACCAGCCTCAGAAATCACCAATTAACTACCAGCACCTCAGATTAGAGCCGTTATGAAGCTTTACAGAGCAGAAGTAGCAGATATACATCTCAATATCAACTGTTCAGAGGAGATTATTGTGTGTTTGTGGATATACGCCTTCAGCAAGGTTTTCTTTCAGTGTAGAAAAAAAATTAGAAGAATTTTTGACCGGTAGGGGATATTAACGACGCTTTCACATTTTCCTTTCCCAGAACGTATTAAGTTTGTTCTCTGAAGCGTGGAGGCGGTTTTTGAGCCCAGGAGCGGGCTTCAGCTGACCGAGCAGTGAGCAGTGTGTAGAATGTACGGCTTGTAAATTATAGGTTGAAATTCAGAGATCAGAAGGTGTTGATTATTTACTGGCAAATGACAGGTGCACTTGAATGCACAGTGTTTGTCATTTCTAACCACAAACTCTGTAAACTAATATTAAATCCAAATAATAATACAGTGGAACCTTGGCACACACTAACAGAAACACTGCTATGTCGGGATTTTTATCAAAAGGTTTATTTATTTATTTATTTATTTATTTATTTATTTATATTAATATTTCTGGTTTGTGGAACGAACTGTCTGAGTTTTCATTATTTCTTATGGGGGAAACTTGCTTTAATATACAAGTGTTTTGATATACGAGCGAACTTACGGAACCAATTGCGCTCGCAATCCAAGGTTCCACTGTATCACTGATTACATTAAAGCTGATCAGATTATTTTCAGCTTCAACCTATTACCCATTTCTACAAATTCTAACCCTTCACAACAGGAACTTACTAATAATTAATAAAACAGAATCAAAGTATAAACGTTTAAAAGTGTGACGTGCTTGTGTTAATAAATTAAAACTGTAGTTATTTACAATAGTGTGATATAAGAGGCATTGTGCTGGTTTATATGAGATACTGATCATCATGTCATCACTGTGGTCTTATTCCTCACTCGTTTCTGTTCGCAGTAACTCTACAAGAATAAGTGCCAGCTCAGCAAAGCGTCTTTAATAATGAATGACACCGGCTGAGCGTGTTTCTTAGATCAGTGTACTGTGAAGAAGAAGAAAAAAAAAAAAACAGACAGCTCGATGAAACAGGACGTTTCGCTCCGGACTGAACAGAACAGAACTGATCGGACTGAAGCGGGAGCGAGTGTGGAACCAGTCAGTCTCGTGTAATCGCTTGCAGGTACGGATGTCTTTGCTGTGGTCGTGTGTGTCTGTGTATTCGTCTCATAACGCTCAATAACAATCTGTCACAGGAATGGCGGATCGTTCCCCAGCCGGCCGTCGTGATGGATCACAGGCCCGTGGACCGCGGGAGAGCCGTGTGATTCCTCCAGCGTGAGTCAGGAGAGTAATAAACAAAATGGCTGCTTTGTGTTAACACAAGCTCATGTTTGTCACGCTCCATATACTCATATACTAAACACGTCATTCTGTACACGCACACACACACACACGCGAGATCCTCTTACTGTCACGTTAATACAAATGCAGATCTGTTTTTATCAGACGTGTAGGGGGCGCTATTACTCAATGTACGTTTATCTATTGTTTAATGGCATCGAGCATCTGCAAGTCCCTGTTCTCACGTGACTACAAACAGTCTACAAACAGTCGCTGTCCGTCTTCATCCTCTCATCCTCTCGCTCGCACAGAATCCTGCAGCGTTATAACGAGCTGAGAGTAAATTACATTTATATTATTAATATTAATATGTGAATCAATCATATTCACACACGTATGAAGAATAATCATCACCGAGGCATTCGTTCCCATGAACTTTTCACGAGCAGCTGTTGAGGACGACAAAAACGTGTGTGTGTGTGTGTGTGTGTGTGTGTGTGTGTGTGTGTGTGTGTGTGTGTGAGCACACCTCTGCCTTCAAACCACTTCACCATGAATACATCCATTAAACACTTTACAGACTCAACACCCACCATCTGTTTCTGATAGATAGATAGTCAGGGAAAGAGAGGGAGAGAAACAGACAGACAGATAGACATAGAGAGAGAGAGAGAGAGAGAGAGAGACAGACACAAAGAGAGGGAAACAGACAGACACAAAGAGAGAGGAAGAGAAACAGACAGACAGACAGAGAGATAGAGAGAAACATACGGACAAACAAATAGATAAATAGACAGCCATACAGACAAGGAGAGAGAGACAGACAGACAGACAGACAGACAGACAGAAGGCAAACACAACGTAAGGGAGAGATAGACAGACAGATATTTATAAACAAAAAGACGAAGGGAGAGAGACAGACAGACAGAAATACAGACAGATAGACAGACAGACAGATAGATGAGCTGTTAAGAGATAAACAGAGAGAGAGAGTGAAAGAGACGAGCAGTGTTTATTATATTTAGGTTTTTATTCCGGTGTCACGCTTATTCCCACGCTCACGGCCCACACACAGCTTTTAGTGCGTCTATAACCAGGCGCTCTCTCTCTCTCTCTCTCTCTCTCTCTCTCTTTCTCTCTCTCTCGCTAAATAATACCATCTTAAGCTTGATGTATTAGTTGTTATAAACCTGCCCTCCTCATGGTCCCTCAGAAGAAGAAGAAGTCATTACTGAATCGTCAGCATGTAGGGTTCAGCATCGGTGTGACGGCAGCACCAGGTGTAACTCACATGATCTCATTCTAATACCGCCGGATTATCAAACATACTGTACATACAGTAGCACAGTTCTGTGTGTGTGTGTGTGTGTGTGTGTGTGTGTGTTCTGAAAAATAAAAATAAAACAGCTATTTTGTTTTCCATTTCCTGGAAAAATGGCTGAAGTTTATTGAGGGCACTTCAGAAACAAAAGAATGAATCAAATATAAATAAATGTAAAAAATTTGAGAAAAGCATAAGGTACTGGCCCTCGAAAGCTCCGAGCCATACGAGGACTGATCGCACTGATTTCTGATTATTAGACTGAAGGGGTTTTACCTGTCCAGGTAGTGATGAGCTCCAGGTGATGATGCCGGCTGTGTGTTTGGAGTGTGTCTCGAGTGTGTTTGGAGGCCTGTCTCTGCCCTGCGGAGTCACTCAGAGCGCCAACGTGATGGGGTGAAGAGCGGAGAGAGGGACGTTCACACCTGGAGCCAGCGAGAGAGAGCGAGAGAGAGAGAGAGAGAGATCAGAACAAAAGATCGGTCATTAGTTTGAAAAACTGGATCCTGTGCAACGCAGGAACAGGTGTGTATGTGTGAGTGTGTGTGTGGGTATGTGTGTATGGAGGGGGGTATAAGGAAATGCACATCTGTTTTAGCACATCAGTCTAATCCTTCTCACACACACACACAAACTTTGTTTCCTGTCTAAACAAAGACAAAAAAAGGAATAAAAAAAGCTATAAATAATAAATAAATAATAAAAAAAATTGGCTGATACACAACACGAGTTCGCATCACTACGGCACTTAATGCAACAGCGAGATGTTCCTTCAGGTTCTTCACCCCTTGTCTTCTTGACAGAGGTTCATCACACTAACTAGTTTATCCTCTGTGTCTAAAGAACATCATATACACTTATGTACTCGTATACAGACGTAGCATTAACTCAGACACCATTTGGGCCAAAAGTATGTGCACACCTGACCATTACAGCTGGCAGTGGTGACACAAACCGTTAAGGCTCTGGGTTACTGATCGGAAGGACAGCGGTTCGAGCCAAGTAGCCACTGTTGATCCCTTGAGCCGTAACCCTATCTGACCCTATGCTCTGATTTCAGCTTCCTAATTCAGATATGTGAAAAAAAAATAATAAGGTGCACATGACTAATAATCCAATCCTAGTCTTTTTTAAGTTTAAAGCACACACCTGTATAGAATGTGGCCTTACTGGAACTTCTATAAGGCTGTGTTCACATTACAAATGGCATAGTTTCAATTCAGATTTTTATTTTTTTTGGTCAGATCCGGTTTGTACGGTGGCCGTGAAGTGCAAAGCAACTTAACAAAACGGAAAACAAAATAACATTCAAAGACAAAATAACAAATTCAAAACCAAATTAACAAATCCGAAAACTAAATAGCAAATTCAAAACCAAATTAACAAACCCGAAACTAATTGTTAATTTGGTTTTGAATTTGTTATTTTGTTTTGGGTTTTGTTAATTTGTATTGCACTTCTCGGCCAGTCAGATACAAACCGGGAAAGGTAGGTATAGTTTGCGAATTAAACTCTTACCGCTGATTGGACGAGACACCTGTCACTCAAGATCAACAGGAAGTAGGAAATTGTGTCTCTAACTTTGTTTCTTGTGTGTTCTGCTTCATTTTAAACCAATTATTTCGGTGTGCAAAACTAGTAGGTCAGGGGTAGCTCAATGGTTAAGGCATTGGACTACGGTTCGGAAGGTCCCAGGTTCAAGTCCCACTACCACCAAGTTGTCCCTGTTGGGCCCTTGAGCAAGTCCCTTAACCCCAACTGCTCAGATGTATAATGAGATAAAAAATAAATTTTAAAAATGTAAGTCGCTCTGGATAAATGTAAGTTGCTCTGCTAGATGTAGATGTAGTAGATTATTGGTATATTAATTATTCTCATTTATCAGAAAAGCCTCAGGGCCCGGATAGAGCCATCGCTCGGTCCGGGATCAGGACCGCCGTTCGCCATTTAGTGATGCCTGTGCTAGTGGGTGCACTCTCAGAAACAAACTGTATGGCTGCTTGTCACTGAGGTATTACGCTCAAGGGTACTTTTTGTCCTACCCTACCCAGTTTGAACAGCCTGTTACATCATAATGTTAACGTAGGTGACCTTTACAAATAATTAAGGACCACTCTTGTAGATTTAATTAGCTTTGAGAGTAATGCATCACGCTAAAGGTCCACCACATACATCGTTTCAGGTACACATGAACGGTACAAAAGATGATAAAGCTCGAATCCTGATCATGCGAAAAGAAACATCCCTTTGAGTTTTGTGGTGTATAAAATGTATCATCTGAGGGTGTTACGCTGCCCCAAGGTGCGTGTTTTAGCCTTCACGCTAAAACTGTGGTACCTAGGCATTGACGGGATTTGAACCCACGACCTCTAGGATTTGAACTCACAAGCTTGTCCTTCGCAGTGCGACGCTCTGGCTTCAGAATGTTGCCAGAACCACCAGCTGGATGTAGCTGAGCTCCCAAACCCTCTCTGATAGAATCCCCGTGTTGTCTCAGTGTCACTGAGAAATGACTTAAGACTTAAGAGTCTCACAAACATTTTGTATTGCATTCATTTGCATAATCCCGTGACCGTGGCATTATTCCAGGAGAACCATCAGAATGAAGATCTTCATTTATTAGGACATGACAGCGGCTTCACATGCTTGTCATGTGCAATAAGCAGACCTCATAATCTCCTAATGCTCTTTTTAAAATGCATAAAAATGTATTAATTAGTAAGATGCTGACGAAGATCACTCCAGTCAGAGTCACGCGGTCTCTGCAGAGCTTATCCTGTACAGGGTCGCGGGGGACTGGAGCCCATCCCAGAAGCACCAGGGCATGAGGCGGGGTACACCCTGGATGAGATGATAATCCATCACAACACAAACACATTATGGGCAATTTGGAAGCGCCAATTAGTCGAATCTGCATGTCTTTGGACTGTGAGAGGAAGCCAGAGGAAACCCACCAGGCGCATGCAAACTCCTTGCACAGAGACTCCAGGAAGGAATCGGACCCTCCACCCTGGAGACGCAAGGCCACAGTGAGAACTATGAACTCCGTAGCAGAACTACAGAGGCTAAATAAATAAATAAATGTCCCCACACCATAATGGGAGGGCAGGGATGTCTCGATGGGTAACATGTTGGACTGCTGATCAGGAACTCTCCGGTTTGAGTCTGGATTCTGCCGGGCTGACAATGTTGGACCCTTGAGCGAGGTCCTTCACCCCCAAGATCTCAGATACCATCGAGCACCAAGCTGCCAAACCGACCGCGTAAGTGACTGCCACAGAAACTACAGATATACAGTACTACAGACTTTGGGAGTGTGTGTCGCTGATTGGACCCATTTGTCTTACGGAGCCACCACTTTTTCTGAAAAATAGGACTTAATATTTGAAGTCATTTTAGATGTTCAGGTAAGTCTCCACTCACTCACTCATCTATACCGCTTAATCCTGTATTCAGGGTCACAGGGGGCCTGGAGCCTATCCTAGGAGACTTGGGGCACATGGCAGGGTACACCCTGGACAGGGTGCCAATCCATCACAGGTCACACACACATATACACTACGGACAATTTGGAAACGCCAAACCTAATTTACATGTCTTTGGACTGTTTGGAAAGCCACCAAGCACGGGGAGAACATGCAAACTCCATGCACACAGAGACAGAGAACAATCGAGCCTGGCCGGGGATGGAACCTGGACCCTGGCGGTGCAAGGCGACAGTGCTAACCACTACACAGTAAGGTAAGAAAGGCCTGAAAACTGTGAATTGCTTGAAAACATCCTGAATATGAACAACATTTACGGTACAAGTCTTCTCATCGGCTAGAAAACTGCACTTCCACAAAGGGATGTCAGAAGGGAGAACATTTAAAGCTGCAGACACTGAAACAGCGCGTTTGGAAAAGGAGTGAAACAGGAAGAAAATAAAAAAGCCAGGATCTGCGCTAAAACATGAACACAATTATTTTGCAGATGTATAACTTAGATTTACAGCATTTGGCAGACGCCCCTATCCACATCGACTTACATTTATCTTAATTACACACATGAACAATTGAGGGTTAAGGGCCTTGCTCATGGGCCCAAGAGGGGGAACTTGGTGGTGCTGGGATTTGAACCTGGAACCTTCCAATCATTAGTCCAACACATTAAACACAGAGCCACCCACTGCCTCACCAACTCCTATACAAACTTGTTTAAAAAAGAGCAGAACTTGTGACCATTAATTCATTACCCATTAGTGTCATTTTTAGAACTAACTTACAGTAACTACAAGTTGTTCAATAATGTGCATTGAAGACTTTTATTTCATTATTTGCCACCAAATTGATATTTACTAGCAAAAGAAATAAAGGCCCGGTATGTATCTGTGCGTCTGCTCTGACTCTCAGAGGTTATAAATGTAATTAAAGTAAAGACAAATGGAGGTCAAAGTACAGGCAGGAGCCAAGACTGACCTCAAGGCCTGCAACCTACAAATCACAGGTGCCACGCGCCAAGCTGTAGCGCTTCCTCCTGCAGCGCTCAAATGGATGGCCACATTAACGCGGAGCCCTGGATTGTCTACTGCATGAAGTTGGCTGTAAATCCCAGCTGTAATTTCCCCATGCACGCTGGCCTGCTGCTCTATAAAACATAACTACTGAAACATTTTATTGGGTTCCACTGGCTCGCTGGGTGTAAACACTTTTATACAAAAGTCAGTCTGAAATATAGGGCAAAGCGTCTCCATGTGGAAAGAGGAAATTCCTTATAGGGTTTATGCATAAAACTTGTAAGGGCTCTCCCAAAATTTTAACCCGAGGAGCCCTTTAGGGTGCCAGATCATCTGTGGCAGAGAATAATCTTCTGACACATTACCCGTATATTCTTATCGTTAACCTTATTATAAATATTTTATAGCCAACGTGGTAGTTTACTACATTTGAAGCTTTGCCGATTTACATTATTTATGGCACTGGGCAGAGGTGACCTTACTGTACATTTATCTCCTTATACACAAACCATTTTTCTACAAGGGATGTTTAAATCAAACCTGGACTTTTAATTGCGCGGAATAACAAAACAAACGCTCCTTTTATTTCTGTATATAATGTTCCTGCTAGACTAATGCACTTATCCCAGTGTTTCACTAGTGCTTGGATACCATCAAGGTAGAAAGTTTTCCGCATGATCAGACTGCCTGCTTCATGTCTGAAACGCTGGCCTCCAAGGAATTCCTTTAACGGTCCAATCACGTGGAAATGTCTTGGATCGAGGTTAGGACTGGACGGTGAACGTGGCAATAACTCCAAGCTGAGTTCCTGTAACGTGCGAGTGGTGTTGGTGAATGATTGTGTGTACAGTTCACACAGACGGATGTGTCTGGTCAGCAGGTTTCCGGCAAGTCATCCGTTGATATTTTTAACGATCAGACGTTCCACTTTTTTCAAATTTTCACGGGAACGACTGTAGTGGGCACCAAGATCGTCATTCACGGACGTGCAGCCTTCTTCTCATTTTTACACCTTTAAAACCAGAAATTTCATCATAAGTCCTGGGTTTGACTTGAACACCCATTGTACATGAATTACAATTATCTCCTTATCCACTTCCTGGCCCAAAAAAGGTCACCATTTCAGAACTATTGGCCACCATCAAGCACCTGGGCTAAGAATTGAGGGATAGCGTCTGAGCTTTAACTTCGTGGGAGAAATGTGGTTGGAAAAAATCATGAATGAAGATCACTTAAATGCTTCATCACTTGTTAGTCTGCATTACCGGCATCCGTTTTTTTCCGTCAGATATTAAGTACCCAAAAAAACTATTCAATTACAGTAACGCGAGGAAATGTAGTTCGTTACTTTCCACCTCTGGATCTGGGGTTGCTTCAGTTGCTCAGGTCTACTGTAGGCTCAGCGACGTTATGTGGCAATAAAATCAAGTCAGCTGACCACCTGAATGTCCTGAATGACCAGGTCTGATGATCACATCTATGGAGTTTTCCTTCTTGATGTAAAAGGCATATTCCAGACTCTAGTGTGATACCGTTGCTCTGGCAAAACTAATGATGATTTTCCTCCTTGTTTAATATTCAGCTGCAATGATTAGGAAAGAATGTGTACAATTATAAACGTATTAACGTCTAGCGGTCCATCACAGTGGTCACAGAAGATTTTCATTAAGCGTTGGAACCCTGACCTGATTCCTCTAGCCCATTGGAATTGTTTTATGAGTTTAAGAAATAAAAGACACGTTACATAACGTTATAAATATTTATTTCCATGTATTCTTAAACATCTGTCCTAAGGGCTTAATTTAATACAATTAAAAAGAAGTTGCCAGATCTCAAAGCTGTAATGCGTTTGATTATTGAGGCAGGGGACCAGAAATAATTTCTAACATGCGTTCCTGTGGAATGGAGTTTGGCATCGTTAATATTTCATCATCATCATCATCATCATCATCTTAGTTAGTTAGTGTGCATTTTACAGTTTATACAGTTTAGGATCCATAATGAAATTCTCTCTGAACGAGGTTTGGCACCGGCGCCTGAGGGAGTAATCCATGCGCTCACGTTATTTTAAAACGTCAGGAGGGAGCTGAGGTGGAGTATCGTTCAGTTCGACCTTCATGTGGACCGTTAAAAAAAATCAGGTTACATAAATGGACTGCAATTACTTTAAAGAAATGAATTATACTTGATTAAGTGCGCTTGAATGATTTATGCGCATTACAAGGGTAAAGATACAAACTGTAGATATGAAATGTGTGCATGTTTAAAAGAACAAGCCCAAACCAGAAGAAATGGTCTGGTTCAATTCTGTTTTTTCTGGTTCAATACGTCCAGCACTCTGAGCACTTTCAGTGTCTCTTTGTCAATTTTGATTATTTTGATAGACTTTGTGCTGCTTAACAAAAACATCTATA
>QMIH01000264.1:0-11654 GCA_003987875.1 Clarias batrachus | reverse complement strand
TGTGGGAAAGAATTAAGGATGAACAGATGAAGGGCAGGAAGACAATATAAATATCATTATAAACATTACATTCACATAATATTACAGCAAATACAAATGAAAACAACAAGAAAGGTATACGTATAATGTTATAATACAGGATGAATGTAGTTCTGTGAATGAATCCCTCATTTCAAGTCGACCTCCTGTATATAGAATTGACATAAGAATATTAAATGATTTAACAGGAAAATTTGACTCTTTCCGATATCTCGATATCGATTTATGACGAATGATTTTAGCCCCGCCCTGTTAACGCCCACATTCCCTGCATATGCTAGGATGCCTTTTGCAATGCCATACATTTCCTCTAGGGGGAGTAGTGAGTGCTTCAGTTAACTGCAGTGTCGGTGTCTGAGTCCCAGCCATTAATGATGCTTTAATAGTCAGAGCTTTCATGCATGCAAGACATCGCAACAATACAAAAATAACTGTAAAAATATCCTCCGAAAATATTCGTATAGACTTTTTTGTTGTTGGAGGTAATCATGGTGCACCAGCTTGTTTTACAGTCACTACAGCGGAAGATTCCAGAAGCACGCCCTTCTACCTTCATTACTGCTTTTCCTTCTTTTTTTCGCCATGCACTTGTTCACACACACACACATCAGATGGAAAGAGATCAGAGAGTGAAAGTACAATACTCATCGCTCCAGTTACTTTCTCAGAGTTGTGCAGACTCGACACCGAAGCACTTTGTCTCCCGGCGGTGCATTGTGGGATACACCATCCTAACACACTCATTACTCTAAAACCGTGCCGCAGCATGTTCGGCGTGTCAGACTGTCTAGGATGCACCGTCTAGGGTGAGCTGGGAGTCGACCCTCCTCACATTCCGTGTCTGATTGCTTTAGCTGTGTGTGTGTTTGTGTGTGTGTGTGTGTGTGTGTGTGTGTGTGTGTGTCTGTGTGTGTGTGTGTGTGTGTGTGTGTGTGTGTGTGTGGGAAAGAATTAAGGATGAACAGATGAAGGGCAGGAAGACAATCAACACACACACACACACACACACACTGATATACATGCGCCTGTAGGGAGTGAGGAAGAACAGACCCGGATGTGGAAGTACTGGTGAAAATACATCACGCGTAACTGTACACATCTTCCGTCATGATGATAAACCATGAAACGCTTCATCGGTCTAGCTGTCCTGCAGAACTCTGTCCAAATTTTCCCATCAGACATTGCATCGCTTCATACGCTTCCCTTCTTACCCTGCCCCGGATACTGAACTCATCAGGTCACATGACCTTTTTCCATCGCTCCAAAGTCCAGTCTTTACGTAGCCGTTTTTCTGATGGGTCCTTTCAGAGCTTAATAACACACTGAGACAGGTCAATCTCATTATGTCTTCTTTTTCTTCTGTAAAACGTATAACTTTACCTTTGGCTCCTACAAAAAGTTCTGACACTGGAGACTCTTTCCGTTTTTGCATCACCCTAGCCATGTGGTTACTTCCTGACATTCTTCAACCTTATTCCGGCAACCGGGTTCGAACCGCAGGCTTTTTTAAAAAATTATTTTTATCTGGCAGTGGTGGATCAGAGGGCTAAGGCCAGATCCACCTGGGTCCTACTGTTGGGCCCTTGAGCGAGGCCCTTAACCCTGTCATTAAAAAAATCTCATTTTCCACGGCCGGGTGCTGAGACTAAACACGTCCTCCATGTCGGTACTTGGGGACAAGTAGTATGACATCGTATACAGTATGTGTTCATTTTGTGTGGGCCAGCGTTTCTAAAACTGGGGGATTTTCATCCTTGAAAAGAGATCAGACATGGTTTATATAAGACGTGAATGTGAAATTAAGCACAGCTGAAATGACGCCACGTTTCATGAACCTCCCATTCAAGCGAACAAGCTTTTTTTCCTCCACGTCCGACATAACTGCTGTTTTACCCAGGCCGTCTCTCAGGTGGTGGCATGTTTTCAGGCAACCATTTTTCAGGATAATCTATAATAACGTTTCAGAAATGTGACAGAACGGCTCCGGCAGCCAGAGCACGATCCACTCGGTGCCTCAATCAGGCCATGGCCTTAAGGCACGCGTAATGAGAAAGCTCTGTGCGTGAAAATGTAACTTTCTGAGCCATTAGTTACGAAATATTATGGATTAAAACCATGAGAAAGAAAGAACAAGAGAGAGAGAGAGAGAGAGAGATGCATTGAAGAAATGAAAAATAAAGGTAATGTCTTTAGCACTGCACAAATATTAATTGTATTTAACACGGTGGTAAATCGATACAGTCGATCCGCTTCCCTACAGACTGAGACTGCGTGCACACATGGACGCGTTTAGCTAATAGACGCAATCTGAGACCAAAGTCATTTAAGTGGGTTTAGAGAACAAAACTTCTCTCAGTAAACCCAATCAATTGATCCCAAAGGAGACTTATTAGGAGAGAAAGAGACACCGTTATTCATCAGATTTACATCCCCTGAGAATCCTTTAAGAGCAGCAGAAGGCAATGAGCAACACGTGGGAAGTAAACGAGCTTTATGATGATCTGTGGATAAACGTTAACCAGGGCAGACTATTAGAGCTCGGGGGAAAAAATCGACTCTTAAAAAGTGTTATTGTGCCAAAGAATGAACACAATTTGTTTACAAATGATTTGCATTGTGTTTTATTTTGTGAGTTATTAAAGCTCTGCAAATACAACATGATCTTGGGTTATTCTGCTGTGTTACGATGAGGTCATAAAAAAAGTGTAGCAAAACAGTGCATCTCGCCAACACATGCATCTGTAAGAAAACAACAACATGAAACTGATTATTTTGCATCGGTCTCTTATCTTTTTTTCTTTTTTTTTCTCCCAGAGCTGTATATATAATGGAAAGCCAAGCAACGATCTAGTGAGGACAGCAAGAAGCAATAGCAGTCATATTTAGTTTGGTTTTTAAAGCAGCCGGTGCCAACAGGAATCATAAATTAAGATTAAGTGACATTTAACGTCTATTTATTTCATACTAGCTGTGCTCGCGACTTCGTTTGCATGGAATTTTGGTATCGTTATCGCAAATCCACAGACATATTTTAACTGAGCAGTACATTTTAAAATGCAATCGCACACATATTAAAAATGTACAGCAGCCATCTGTTGAGTTTTGGAATTAAATAAAATTATGTTTTAAAATTTCAAATTAGCATAACTTGCGATGCAACAAAGCTCGGCCAAATACACCTGCGAAAACCCCATTAAAATTTGTTTCAGTAGTGTTTACGTGATGCGTGCACAAACAAACAAAACTTCCAAAAATCATCTGGAAGTGTTCTGTTACTCATCTCAAAAATGATTTTTTCACAAATACCTTTAATGTACAGACACGCCCACTTTACAGTTTTATTATATGTATAGATTCTACTTAATTTACATGCCTTTTCTAAATGTTTTGAATGTTTTTATATGAAAAAAAAATATGATTATAGTGTTGGAAATTGGTAATATTGGTAATATGTTTGGGTGGCTGGAACGGATCACCTGCAGTTACATTATTCCCTATGGGAAAATGCGTTTTGCAATACAAAATTTTATCTTAAAAACTCGCCTCCGGAACAGATTACCGGTACCGCTGTATTTAAATTTTTTAAAAATGTATGAAATCATGGTACTTACAGAATCTCAATACATATCAAATCAGCACCTTGGTATCGTGATAATATTGTATAAAGTGTCAAAAACAGTATATTGTGGAAATCTGAAATTAAGGATGTGCTGATCTTATCCTGATTATTACTATCGCTTCCACAGGCTTTTCCGGCTAAAGTAGTGTGCTTCACTTTAAACTGCAATGCTATTATTATTTTATTAATGTGGATTTAGTATTTAGACTGCTGTGGAATATTACTACCCTGGTTAGACAGACTGATATTCCCCCTAGCATAATGAACAGACTCAAAGGTGAAAGGTCAGGGCTAGCCAACAAGCCGATTATCCTACTGTAGCCACCAGCAGCCGCTCGCTTAGAAAGTAATCCTAAACCTAATCCTTGTCTCAAGCCTCCAGCTCTGTAGCACACCATCAATCCTGCTTATATGCTCTAACAGACTTTTTTCTTGCTAACCACTAAATGTGCAAAGTTTATCCTTCTAGTGTACAGCTATGAGTGACTTCCATCAAATTGTGCCACTGTGGACACATATCTGAAACTAAACAAATTCCCCATTAAGGGCGTTTTCACGTTAAGCACGATTGATTTTTACCGTGCCAAGGATCAATTTCTCCCCCTTCTGTTTTTTGCTCTAAATTTTCGGGCTATGCTTGTGTATTTATGGTCGCTGATATACTGTTGAAGGTGGCAGTATACTGTACTACTGTGCTTGGTTTGTGAGTCGCTGCACAAGGAGGTTAACTACCACAATATGCCTAATATTATTGATGTTTCTAAAAAATGTCAAGACCAGTGCTCTCGCGTGCCTTCCAACTGTATCAGCTATGGCTGTGTGGGTCGGAGAATATGATTGGAACGTTCTACATGCACATGGAGATTTTGGAAGAGACCAATGGCACTGATGACATCGTGATCTACTACTGTGCTCAGGTACAGTACAAATGGTTTCAATATCTGATGTCAGAGTACACTCTGCTGGGCCCGAGACCACCTTCTCAAGCGGACTCGGTCACGGTTCCTACGCCTGGAATGATTGTGTTCTCACTGAGCAAAAGGAAGCAGACTTTTTGGGTCAAGTATTCTCGGAAACGATCCCGAGGTCCTGATGTGAAAAACGGCCTTAAGCTGCTAGGACCCAACCCAAAAGCCTGACCTGAGGCTACAGTGACTGCACCACCCATGGGACCTGTTAGTCTCAGCCCAGCATTGCAGCATGGAACCAATTAATGGATTTCCAACTAACAAAAGAACATTGAAATGCATGTCAGGTAACTGGCACATAATGGAATGGCGATGCACATGTTTAGTCAATGTTAAATAAAAAACAAGCCTCTCCACAGAGGGATCAATAAGATTTAAACATGTAACAGCCAACAGTTTGTAAAACTCTGAGAGTCTGGGAGTAAATGCTTCCAAGCATTACTGAAGAAAATTCAGGAAGACTTTCAGAGCCAAGAGGCAAGGCCAAAGTCTTTACCTCGGCTTTGATACAGAACAGAATAGAACAGAATAGAATAGAATAGTGAAAAGCACATGTGTAGTGTCCACAATGACTACAATGAATACCTATAAACTATAGAGCAACAATCATTAAAATATCACCATAGTAACTACAATAAAGACCATTTACGGTTCAAAAAGTAAATAAAAGCTTATTTTATATTTACTAAGCAACCAATTAATATTTAATACCTCCAATACCTCCAAGTTTGTGACACTTCCCATCTGTTAGTATTCTCATTTATGCCAGTCTATTTAATCATGCAACAATGGATGAACCAGCCAGGAGGGCATAAAACAAAGCCCATGTACAAATGTTTACACAGAACAATATTCCAAGCTGATACAAAATACAGTTCTAAAGATGAGATCCAATGCCAAACCTTCAAACTGATACCTCGTTTTATTGTTTATGAAACTAATTCATAAAGGAACAAGAGAAACAATTGAAAATAGAATAAAGAATTAAACAGAAAATAATAGGAGCACACAGAACTAAACAAAAATGTATAAAAAATAAAAATATAAAATGTTATGAAATATTTCCATTCCTGTTCACATCACAATGGTCACGCTAGTGTGCTAAGTCTTGATTGCTGAATTTCATTCTGCAATGGTGAGTCAGCCAGGAGTGATGTCTTAATTAAGGTGCTTTATATTAGACTAATAAAAATGAAAAAAAAAAAAAAAAGAAGTGTATTATAACAGGGTTCAGCATATTAAAATCAAAATATATACAGGACAAATACTGTGCTGTGAAAAAGTATTTGTCACTTCATTATTATTTTTTTTTTTAGAATATTTGTCAAACTAATTTTAATACTACAGGGTGGGCCATTTATATGGATACACCTTAATAAAATGGGAATGGTTGGTGATATCAACGTCCTGTTTGTGGCACATTAGTATATGTGAGGTGGCAAACTTTTCAAGATGGCCCCCAAGCTCTCCAGATCTGACCCCCTTAGACTTTTATCTTTGAGGTCATCTGAAGGCAATTGTCTATGGTGTGAAGATACGAGATGTGCAGCACCTGAAACTACGGATACTGGAAGCCTGTGGTGGCATTTCTCCTGCGGTGTTGCTATCAGTGTGTGAAGAGTGGGAGAAGAGGGTTGCATTGACAATCCATCACAATGGGCAGCACATTGAACACATTTTATAAGTGGTCAGAAACTTGTAAATAACTCATGAAAGAATAAGGTTACATTAAACCCAAGCACACCATTGTTTTTCTTGTGAAATTCCCAATAAGTTTGATGTGTCACATGACCCTCTTCCTATTGAAAAAACAAAAGTTGGATCCAAGATGGCCGACTTCCAAATGGTCACCACCCATCTTGAAAAGTTTTCCCCCTCACATATACTAATGTGCCACAAACAGGACGTTAATATCACCAACCATTCCCATTTTATTAAGGTGTATCCATAGAAATGGCCCACCCTGTACACAAAGATAACCATAGTAAATAGGAAACTCAGTTTTTTCCTCTGTATAAAGTGGAAAAAAAGCTGTCCAAACCTGCCTGACTATATGTGAAAAAGTAATTGCCTCTAACCGTGAGTGGCACAATCAGTTAATGTTAAAACAAACACACTATACAGCTGCTATTGTTAATAAAATATTTACACCAATGACGGGTCGATGCTCAGAATGTCAGTATACACGCTCAATGTTTTCTTTTACAACCAATTTGCTAGTTAATATTTAATACTTGCACTCCCTGGTGTGTCATGGTGGTCATGCTGCTCCATTATGTTCATCTTTGTAACGCGTCTGTAATTATGAAATGTGAGAGATTGAGTGGTTTTGCATATAAAAGCTTTTCTCTGGAGAACTACAGCTACTCATTGCATAGACCAGCCGAGGAGCAGTGAGGCTAACGCACCGGGAAGGTGAGACGTTCGGGCTTCCGAATTCGATTGCACAGCAGCCAAGGTATGCAGCTAATTAAAACTTAGTTTATTATATTTTTAAGAATCTGTACTGACAATGTGGTCAGGAGCATGCACATGCTAACTGGGATCAGGACAACGATGAGAGAGATGGAGCGAAAAGAAGCTAAAGAGGGTAACTGAGGTGTCAGCGTTTAAGCACTTGAGAACACAAATTCATTTATTATCGTGGCTCGGCTTTCATCTGTGTCAAGCCCTTTGATCATTACACACAGGCTCGGCTTATTCAATCACTTCATCATCAGAGAGCTGCAGAGGATTCTCTCAATGCCATCAATGCCCTGATGCTCTACATCTGTCTGGAGCTTTCTGCACTTGTGACTCATGGTCTGAGATAGATATTAGAGCTGTGAATCATGGGCAGACTGTGGATCGGTTTTGATTAAATTTGTACGACACTGCAATATTCAATTCAACTCAGTAGCACTTGTCTAATTTGTCTCGAGCAACTGCATTTCTATTACAAGTATCACCACTACAAAAACAAACATTAAAACTCTGTATAACATGTGGTATCATCGTTTAAATGTCACGCTTTTTCTTCCCAAGGAGGCGATAATGCACCAACCACCCGTGAACTCAAAAGAAGAACTGATACTCTTGCAAAATGCAAGAGTTTTTTAATTTCTAAGTTTGCCTGGATAATTAAATGCATGAATCCATTCCGAATCCAAAACACATCCAGTTCACTTAACTGAAATGATCGACATAACATCAATTAAATTGCAAAACAGATTCTAAATAGCTAATTTTAGCTAGTTTTAGCTAATCTAAAAAAAAAAAAATCTGATACCTTGTTGAAGCTGTTAAATTGATAAGATACAGTCCACAACACACTTTTTTCAGAAAATCCTCAACAAAACAGCTCACAGTCCCAAACAGTGGAAAACAGCTCCGAGACCAAATGGCGTCCATTCAAGCGAGCAGTAAACCCCATGTAGCGTTGTCCCTCCTTCCCGCGTTTAATTCAATGAGGCTGTGGCACCAGGATTCCCGTCGCAATTTAAAGGCGCAGTCTCGTATAATGCGAAACCAAACGAGAACACTATTACATTTCACAAGTGTGAGTTACTGTAAGTACTTGTTAGGCATGTTTAAAAAGGTTTACATGCAGTTATGTATTTTGGCCACATGGTGGCAGTGTGGGGAAAGAGGACAGTTGCACTCAGATTTAGCCAAGTACATTGGAATGCTTTGCATTGTATATTCGTGTCCAAGGATGTATAAGACTCATTTTATCAGACTTAAGAACAAATCCGACTTACGAACGTGCTGCCAGAGCGGAACTCGTTTGTAAGTCGGGGATTCTGTATTAGAATTTCTGCAGAAACTATTGGAAACACTGTTTAATATCACAATAAGCTTGTTCCTGTTATACCTTATTTTATGACAGCTGTGGTTAATAGTTTCCTCACCAGCTTCTAAATAAATGCAGTTTGTTCCCAAGAATTTATAATTTCCCAAATACTAATATTTATTATTACTTTGAATTATTTAAAGAATGAAAGAAATGTTTTTTAGGTTATTAAGTGTTTTAATATTTGTACATTTTGAATGTTTTTGCATATCCTGTATACACTGTAGTTGTTTTCTGTGTCTGGTTATTCTTAATCAGCACCAAAAGCAGCAACTGCTATCCTGACAATATGCTGCTCCTGTATTGTAAATAAAGAAATGCACAGCTGTGCACTATGTAGCAAAGAACAGACTGTGCTTTTTTGCCTATCTAGTACAAGCTATGTATCCTGACAGCTTGGAACATTCTATGAAGGATTGTGATTTCAGCATAAAAACAGGAACTGAACTTCACTCCCGCCAGATCAAACGCCAAAGTCGTGGGTAGCAGCTACTTGATAAAGCTTTGAGTTACAGCCGTGGTAAATATTTCATGGCCTCAGCCCATTGAAGTCCCCAGACTGCTACTGTAGAAAGAACTGTGTCGCAAACGCACACATCCAAACGTTTTGACCTGGCGTTTACCAATTAGACGCGTAAATCACCATCCTTTCAGTAACATCAATTATTAGATTTCACTAGCACTAAACCAGCAGGAACCCTAACGTTGGATGAGCGTTGTACTTCAGCTGTAACCATGTTGTGATGGCACTTAACATCATGACAACGCTGTTTTTAAAAGTTAAAATGACTTTGATAAACTGACGCTGAAATACTTTTGAATGCACAACCAAAAAACAAAGTTGCAAATACAACGTCAAAACAAAGAAATTGTAACCTTTATTTCGGGCATTTATGCTGCAACATCCATTCGCACAACGTCCAACCTCATTCACGGTCCCTTCAGCTTGGGGTTAAAAGTTGAAAGGTTTTTCAACATTATGTTAAGGACAGCCGTTTAACGTTATCCCGTCATCGTGTACAGTACTGTGTAAAAGTCTTAAGCACATGTAGATAACTGCTGTAGAGCAAGGGTGTCTTCAAAAAAATAGTTTCTACATTTAAAAAGTAGTAAACAGTAATTAGTGAAACAAAGTCAGTCCTGATGGTGCTTTGCTTAAAATCTGTCTCATGTACAGTTTGTGCAGTTTTACAAGAAAATGAGCTGCTTAGTTTTACTGAACATCCTGCAGAAAGAGCTACAGTCCTTCTGACGACTTTATCACACCTGCTTTTTCCATGCAGCCAAACTTTTTATTTTAATTTTTTATAAAAAGTGCTCTTTTACATAATTGAAACTTTTTTTCTAGCCTAACATTTTTGCTCGATTTTTTTAAATAACTAAGTCATAAAATAAACATGTACAACGAAGTTTGTACCAAAAAAAAACAACAAAAAAAAACAGTGTGCCTGAAGTACTTTTAACTTTTAAAAACAGTTTAACATCAGTGTTGTTCCAATGTCTGTAATGTTGGCAAATTAAGGTCGCCACAATATTTTAGCACAGTTATTATTTTTTTTCTTGAGCAATTTTGGAAATGTGTTTCTGTATCAGACGTGTCCATCAAACAGCCAAAATATTTTCCATAAACCTTCAACATTCTCAATCAACCCCAAGTACCAAAATTCTCCATCAAACACCTAAATTCTGCCTCAAACACCAACATTCCACATCAAACACCAACATTCTCCAACAACCATCAACATTCTCCATTAAACACCAGCTTCTGTATCACACATCAAGCAAAAAGTCCTGATGGGAACTTCAAGTCCAATATATCTTGATGGAAGCGCTCGCCTTGCTCCTCAGACTAAGCGCCCATGTTCTCCTTGAATTTGTCGAGATGCGAATCAAGGATATGGACTTTCAGAGACATTCTGCATCCCATTTCGGCGTAATTCTCCACATAGTTTTCAGCTCTGTGATTACCTAGGAAGCCATGAACAACTGCAACGAAACTGCTCCAAGCCGCTCTCTCCGTCCTGTCCAACAGCTTGGCGAAATCCTCACATTCTATGATCTTCTTGATCTGTGGTTTGACAAAGATACCAGCCCTGACCTTAGCCTCGGACAGCTTTGGAAAAAGATCTTGGAGGTATTTCAATGCTGCTGACTCCTTGTCAAGAGCAGTGACAAATTGCTTAATGAAGCCTAACTTGATGTGCAGCGGTGGCATAAGCACTCATGCTCCCACTTCACATTGCTCTTCCCAACAGAAAACTCGGTCCGTTGTGGCCAGTCCTTTCTCGAAAGTTCTGGAAGTTTCTTGAACGTTCTAGAGTGTTCAGGAGAATTGTAGAAACATCTGGACAACTCTAGCAGTTCAGGAATATTCTAGGAGGAAGCTCGGCATTAAAAGCGAATCGAGAATTTTCTCGAAAATTCTGTCCCGGTCACAGAAGCAACGTTTTTCTGGAATAACAGAATTTCCTTTCCTAACGGGTTAGGAAAACGCACTTTCAACCCAGGAACAGAACAAAAGTGAACATTTGTTACATAGTGTAATTAATATATTTTTCCCCCTTGACTTTCAGGCGTTTCTGTTCAGTTTCAACATAAAAGTGCTGGATGAAGAAGTCTATTAAGTCTAATTTGCCATGCTGAGGGTTTCAATCCCATCAGCTTGTAGTTAAAGTCTAATTAACATACTTTACTTGATCCTTTCGATTCCTTTAAAGCTCTGAAATTTTAATCTTGCAGTTATTTCCTACTATAATATACCCTATTAATCGAATTAATATCCATAATAAGAATAATCACATATTCATATGCTGTATTTCATTTTAAGAAATTTTTTTTTCACTAATAAAAATCTAATTATGAAGGATTTTTAACTCTCAAAAGGTTTCACTGATCTCTGATGCATTAAAAGATTGATTAACCAGATGTGGATTAATAATAATAATAAAAAAAATTAAAATTCAAGCCAACTGGGTATAAATCCAGCTGCTAGCGAGAGCATGCTGAGGCTAACTGCTGGATTTCGCTCCCCCCTTGCCAGCTTGCATTATTTATAAGCTGGGAATCCCAAGACACAATGTACAGGGACAGCTGACCAGCTGGATGAAGATCAGCCTTCTGGGGTTTTCCCTGTGTGTGTGTGTGTGTGTGTGTGTGTGTGTGTGTGTGTGTGTGTGTGTGTGTGTGTGTGTGTGTG